>JAWWNF010000172.1:1200000-1612500 GCA_034641395.1 Darevskia armeniaca
TTCACAGTCACAAAGCAGCAGCAGGACCAGAGGAGAAGTAAAGTGGTCAGAACCTCTTCTCTGGGAGCAGCACCCTTCCATGGTTACAATAAGCCATAGTTTGGCTTAGTGTTACACGTGAACCAAGTGTGTGAATGGATGGATTTGTAGAATGGATGGATGTTCTTATAAATGGGATTTTCATCAGAGGATAGGGAACTGGGATGAGACTGCAAGGCTGCATTCCATCTTGGTTTCCATGTTTTCTGGGAAGACATTTTGTCTGATGAAAATCAGGCCCCCCATTTTTTTTTGTATTTTTTAAAGAAGACTGATCATCTTGGGAAGGTTTTGGTGCTTAATAATTTGACAGAGAGGTGCTGCCTCTCTACTATGATCATTAATAATGTATTTTGTATATTAAAAAAGACTCTTTAAAATATTTATGGGAAAAGAATTTAGATATGTCAGAAGACCTGGATGAAGATTTATTATTTGATTAATCCTCACTTCTCTGGTGTCTTCCTGAGAAAAGCAAAATGTTATGAGTTGTTCTGTTTCTAGAATCTAACTCCTGGCAGGCTGAAAAAAAATGTTCAAGTGTAATAGATCTAAATCCTGGAAGTCCTCTAGAGCAGTGTTCCCCAACCTTGGGCCTCCAGCTGTTTTCGGACTACAATTCCCATCATCCCTGACCACTGGTCTTGCTAGCGAGGGATGATGGGAGTTGTAGTCCAAAAACAGCTGGAGGTGCAAGGTTGGGGAACACTGCTCTAGAGATCAGGCAGAAGTCCCCCCCCCTCCATACTTGTAGTATGAGTATCTTCATATTTGATTCTAAATTGGTTCTAAATTGGTTGCCATTTGCCAAGTAACTGACGTTAATCTGAAGCTTGATCTATTTGGATATGAACTATTAAACGTAAGGATGCTTGAAGAATTCATCAACTAATGTGTTACTCTCATGTAAGGCAAGTGTGTGGTGACTGGGAAGCAGAACCTCTTTTGTAGCCCCATCTCCATATCACATCTCCTTCCCAGAACAACCACACGTTGTGTGAAATTGTCTGTGAAGCAAACTCAACCTGTGAGCTCTTGTTCACATGTCAACACACAAGTGCCCTGCACTTGAGTAACACATGAACAGAAAATATGTTTTAGAATAGTATTTAATTATGAATTTAAATATAAATTAGTGTGGAATCGGACAGGGCAGGCTTGTGCAGGAACACATGCAAAAGTGACACAATAGAAATAGACTTGACGCTTATAGCAAAAAACTGGAAAGGGGAAAAAATTCCATCAGTAAGAGAATGGCAAATCAAACTGTGAATACATAGATTTGGCAAGGTTAACAGCAGTCTTGTGCACAATCAGAGCAAAAGCTAATAAAAGAATGGGACTGTGTTAAAGAGTATATGAAAAAACATTGTTTTGGAATAAACATATCAGTATGTAATGAATGAAGTTTGCAAGGTTGAAGAAAGGAAGAAATAGATATGAAAGGGTTAAAGTTAGAATTAATGTACATATGTACATATGTATATTATGTATATGTACATATGTATATTATGTATATGTATATATGAAATGGAGGCAGTGAGAGATTTTACTTTCTTGGGTTCCATGATCACTGCAGATGGTGACAGCAGTCACAAAATTAAAAGACGCCTGCTTCTTGGGAGAAAAGCAATGACAAACCAAGACAGCATCTTAAAAAGCAGAGACATCACCTTGCCGACAAAGGTCCGTAGAGTTAAAGCTATGGTTTTCCCAGTAGTGATGTATGGAAGTGAGAGTTGGACCATAAAGAAGGCTGATTGCCGAAGAATTGATGCTTTTGAATTATGGTGCTGGAGGAGACTCTTGAGAGTCCCATGGACTGCAAGAAGATCAAGCATATCCATTCTGAAGGAAATCAGCCCTGAGTGCTCACTGGAAGCTGAGGCGCCAATACTTTGGCCACCTCATGAGAAGAGAAGACTCCCTGGAAAAGACCCTGATGTTGGGAAAGATGGAGGGCACAAGGAGAAGGGGACGACAGAGGACGAGATGGTTGGACAGTGTTCTCGAAGCTACCAACATGAGTCTGACCAAACTGCGGGCGGCAGTGGAAGACAGGAGTGCCTGGCGTGCTCTGGTCCACGGGGTCACGATGAGTCGGACATGACTAAATGACTAAACAACATGTATATATAACATGATAATCAAGATAAAGTGAAAATTGGAAGTCGCTAAAGGGTACGAAGGAGTCAAAATGTATGTATGTTTTGTTATGATTTGTGGTTATTTATATTTTATGTTGTAACTTTGCAATGAAAATAAAAAAAATTGTTTTAAAGAAAAAAGAAAGAAATTGTCTTGAATGCCACTTCCAGAAAAGATATTTAAAGCACTATTATGCCACTCTAACAGTCACAACTTATTGCAAAGAATCACGGGAAGTGTAGAGAGTTATGGGCAATGAGAGTTGTTAGGAGGCCCCCATTCCTCTCACAAAGCTGCAATTCCCAGGGTGATATAAGAATCGATCCCTAACAACTCTCAGTACCCTTAACTAATTACACTTTCCGGGATTCTTTGTAGGAAGCCATGACTCTTAAGCGGCATAAAGGTAAAGAATTCAGTGGTAAAGCATCTGCTTTGCACAGGGGAGGTATCAGGTTCAAGCTCCAGCATCTCCTGTAAAAAGGATCATAGTAAAGGTAAAGGGACCCCTGACCATTAGGTCCAGTCATGTCCGACTCTGCGGTTGCGGCGCTCATATCGCTTTATTGGCCGAGAGCCGGCGTACAGCTTCCGGGTCATGTGGCTAGCATGACAAAGCCGCTTCTGGCGAACCAGAGCAGCGCATAGAAACGGCGTTTACCTTCCCGCTGGAGCAGTACCTATTGATCTACTTGCACCTTGACGTGCTTTCGAACTGCTAGGTGGGCAGGAACAGGGACCGAGCAACAGGAGCTCACCCTGTCGCGGGGATTCGAACTGCCAACCTTCTGATCGGCAAGCCCTAGGCTCTGTGGTTTAACCCACAGCGCCACCCGCGTCCCCCTTAAGTGGCATAACAGGGCTTAAATGTTTGGTACAGATGTGTCCATTGACTCATCCATCCCTAATCAATGTGCTTGAATTAGAATGCAGCATTTTCCCAACACCAGAAATCAGCAGCTATTCCAACAACCAAGGAGCGGCTTATCAAGTTCTTTGACATTTGTTGAAATGAGCAAGTTGATGCGAATATGCAGTGAAGAAACTAACCTAAGTTCAAGATTAACTGGAAGGAAAATGGGTTGCATTTTACACCAGAATGGACATGAGTATGTATATAAGGCTGGAAAGAAACTTCTTCTTCTTCTTCTTCTTCTTCTTCTTCTTCTTCTTCTTCTTCTTCTTCTTCTTCTTCTTGGGGGGAGGGTAATGCCAATGTTTTGATAAACCCTTTCTTTTAAAAACGAATATTTGCACAAAGTGTTTTTCAGAAAACTTTCTCACACCTTACCTCTTCCCCCCCTTTTTTGCTGCAAAATTGAAGCTGGAGAATATTTCATTCAGCACAGACATGCATATACCCCAATAGACGAATCAAAACACCACCAGCTTCATGACACCCAACTTCACAGCAGGCTTTTCTGCTTTTTGTTGGGGGTGTAAACTATTTCTGTTTGCAGGACTGTGGGGTTTTTGCTTCTCCTCTTGCAAAGAGAGTTGTGTAATGCCTTTCCACCAACAAAGCAACAAATCTGTCGCTTCTGTTAATTAGGCCGTGAGTTTGTTCTCCATTTTGTTCAGATGCCACCTCACCCCTCACATCTGCCTAAGAGGCTGTGGGAGTCTTCTGCAAAATGTCTTTCCCCCTCCCCACTTTCCAGAGAGTCAAAAATCTTTTGTTCCCTTTAGCAGCAGCCTGACTTAATAATTAATACTTAGCACTTGTACAAACATTAGCTAATTAATCCTCACAACACTCTGGAGAGTATTACCATCTCCATTAATGGAGACTGGGAATTAGGGACCCAATGAGACATATTATTGTTATTATCGAAACATTTCTGCTGCAATAGACTCTAAAAGGCCACAAACAGGTTAACTCCCACAGGGGTAGGCATTGTACATAAGAAGTGATGTCTGCTTCACACACCCCTCTTTTCCTACAAAGATATGTTTATTTGTTGAAAGGGTTTTCTATCAACCCCCCCTTCTCTACAGCTTGGGGTGGATTGAAAGCAAATTTGAAAAACTAACATAAAGCCAGCGAAAGCATTTCCTCAGAACCACAGAAGCTGTAAAACAGCAGCCATAAATCAGCCATAAAATTAAGCCAAGGAAACATCAAAACAGCAGGTGGCACCATCCTGCCCCAACAACTGCCATTGTATTTACTACAGGAAGCTTGTGAGTAAAAGGACTGGGAAGCGTTTATGGCCTCCCTCGATAGGGTGTGGTATGAAGAGCAATTATAAGACAGTCTACACATTATGGCTAACAACCTTTTTGTTACAATATAAGCAAAAAATAGATTATTTTTCTTAAAAAATAAAATAAAGCTGCAAGTACCTCTCTGTGTATTCATCCATCCTAGGGGACGTGGGTGGCGCTGTGGTCTAAACCACTGAGCCTCTTGGGCTTGGCGATTGGAAGGTTGGCGGTTCAAATCCCCACAATGGAGTGAGCTCCTGTTGCTCTGTCCTAGCTCCTGCCAACCTAGCAGTTCGAAAGCACTCCTGTGCATGTAGATAAATAGGTACTCTTGTGGTGGGAAGGTAAACGGCGTTTCCATGCGCTCTGGCTTCTGTCACCATGTGACAGAATGGATTCAAACTACAAGAAAGAAGATTCCATCTAAACATTAGAAAGAACTTCCTGACAGTAAGAGCTGTTCGACAGTGGAATTTGCTGCCAAGGAGGGTGGTGGAGTCTCCTTCTTTGGAGGTCTTTAAGCAGAGGCTTGACAGCCACCTGCCAGGAATGCTTTGATGGTGTTTCCTGCTTGGCAGGGGGTTGGACTGGATGGCCCTTGTGGTCTCTTCCAACTCTATGATTCTATTCTATGATTCTATGTCCCTTTGTGCCAGAAGAGGTTTAGTCATGCTGGCCACATGACCCGGAAAGCTGTCTGTGGACAAACGCCAGCTCCCTCGGCCTGAAAGCGAGATGAGCGCCGCAACCCCATAGTCGCCTTGAACTGGACTTAACCATCCTGGGGCCCTTTACCTTTACCTTTACCTATCTATCCATCACACTTGCAACTTCTCTTTCTTCCAAGACACTCGCGTTGGTATATAAGGGGCAGGGGCACCAACTCCAGGGGCTGGAAGTATCGGCAGCCCCCTCAATATTCCTTAGCAGGTGGCTCAGCCCCCCTAATATTGAGGGGGCAGAGGAGGCTGAACCGCTGAGCTGAGAGCAGCCTAGCATCAAAGAGAGGCTCCTCCCGAGTGCGAGAGAGGAAGATCTGCAGCCATTGAAGCTGTGTGGTACTGGGCAACCCTATTCACAATGATGTGTGTGTGACGACACAGGCATGTCGTGCCGCTGCCCCCCAATCTTTGGCTCAAGGTAGTGCCTCTGGTAAAGGGTGTGTTGGGCTGCAAAACACTGACTTGTCCAAAGCCATGCAGAGAGTTTCATGGTTGAGTGGGAGTGTGAATACTTGTCCCCAAAATTCAAGATGAGAACACTTGAAAAGGATTCCTGTATGGCTGGGAGGAGTATAACAAGTTCAACAGTCTCCAGCTCAACCCTCATGATGACCTCTGAACTTGTTATCTGCCCCCCCCACCCCGATAGTTCAAGCAGAGGGAAGAAGGGAATGATAAAAGCACTTAACAGGACTATCCCATCGATTAACATTACTTTGGTGAGTTAAAACTAGAGATGTGTGAATTTGTCTATTCTGGTTTCTCATGTTTCCAGTTGTAAGTTCAGCAGTCCATATATCCACATCAGTTTGTGATTTCCCTCCCTAGAAACAAGTTTTATGAAAATTCATCAGTGTTTTCATCCAGATTGCTCCCAATAGACATATTTTTGCATGCAATTGTGCTTTATAGAAACATTTCTCTAATATTTATATTTCCCCTAATATACTGCAATTCTGTATGCTGTTTTCACTAATATATGTACTTTTATACACACTTTCCCTTAGAATGTGAGTCTTTGTAGATGCTACTTGGCTGAACAATTGAATCGCAAGATTCAGAGAAGTGCAAATTTCAAAGAACAGTTGTGTTTCAGTTCGCGTATTGTTTCATAAAATGCAAATTAGGTAGATTTGCCTTTAAAATGAAAACTGAATAAATTTTATGCCCCATCCCTAATTAAAATGATCCACGAGGCTTCTGTTCCTTGGGTTGGACTAGACGGCATTTGAGATCATTTCCAATTCTGTGAAAAGACAGCAGCTGATTCACTCCCTGTCAGCATGTAGCAGGCAGAATAGAGTGGTTCTCTTTTTAAAAATCCACTCTTATCTATTAAGATGGCACAATGCCTCTTCCCCTGGTGCTAAAATTGGCTCCCCCCCCCTTTGCCACTATATCAGCCTCTCCTCCTCTTTCCACCCCTTTCTCCTCTGCCCTGGACAGGAGCAGAGATAATCTACCAGACTAAATAAATTAAACAAACAAACTGAAGCCATCTTTTGTCTGGTGCAATGAAATGGGAAGGGTTTTTTGGGGGGAATCTAAATGACACTGACACAGGAGTAGGTATTGACTATCCTCTCTGGGTTTCTGTGATTTGTCTGATCTGTGATGGAGTGTCATAACCAGCTGGGATAAGGTGTGTGGTCTACCAGCCCCCTCATCCTCCTGTATCTGATAAATCACCTCCTTTTGTTGTCTTGCTTTGAAGCCAAGCCACTGAATTCCCTCCTGTCTCCTTTGTGCAGCCACTAGTCCTTCAGCGCTGCCCTTTCTAAGCAAGCCAGCTCCTCCCCAGGGCTCAAGAACATCACAGATTCCTTTTTACTCTTTATCTCGCTGCCTGACATGGCCATACCCCAAATGCAGTGTGTGCCTTTACAAATTATAATCCGATTTGAAAGCAATACTTATCAAAAGCAGTCGACAATGACTTACAGTTTATAATCCCCTGGATACTATAAAAATAGCTGAAGCATTAGATACCTAACACTGTTTAAATTGTTCCAGAATGTAATGCTACAATCTGTTGAGGGCAATTTTTTTTCTGGAGGGAAGGGGCATAGTAGGGCTCAAAGCCTTATGTGGACATTGCTCCCCCCATTTTTTTTTTGGGGGGGGGTAAAAATATGATAATTTGGAAGCCACTATATATCAGATTCCTGCTATAAAAGCTGTCTTTCTCTGAGGCAAATCCCATGTTACATTCAAATGTGTGCTATAAATCCTGGCTTTTCTTTAAAATAAATTAAAGCCTCGGATGTCTGCGATTCTGAACAGAGGAGGAAAGTGGGAATTTAACCCCTTCCCTTCTCCAAATCACACTATACAAGCTACTTTTCCCGCCACAGAACTCTAGAGTCATGTTTACCCTTCAAAATACACAGCTGGAACCCCACCAGAAAAAAGCAGCCACTAGCAACAATTTTAGGAATGGGTCACAGTTCAGGGATAGAGCACATGTCTAAAATGTAAATAGTTCCAGGTTCAGTTTCCAAGCATCACCAGCTTTGACCCAGTTTGGAACTCAGGAAAACTGCTTCCAGTTCAAAGGTCACTTCAAAGGACCACTGGTCCGACTCACTTTAAGTCACCTTTCTATGTTCTCTGAGAGTGAAATAATGCCCACCTGGGAAAATTATGAGCACCCTCTGCTCATAATTGCATGGCAAGGTCTCAAACCCTCCCGGGAAGTGGAATAAAGGCACATGAAACAGTATTTTAGGTTAATGGCGAAAAAGGCCACAACTATATTGGTTATAGAATGTGAGTGGTATTGGCTTAGGCATTGGAAACCACACGGCTATATCTGCCTCCTGCCCGTCTACAGGAGTCTTGGAAGGGTTAACCACCAGAAGGGGGAGCCCTGCTGATGCACATCAACTAGGAACTCCCCCAGGGTCACCGCTAGGGGTCGTGCCATGGCACTAGCCTCCCATCTGGGGCTTCAGACAGGGACCACGCCCCTTGGATTCCTTTAACGGAATACCCTTGAAATAGGGGTAGGTACCTTGGTTTACAACCATAATCTGTTCCGGAGGTCCATTTGTAAACCAAAACAGGTTGTAACCCAAGGTGTGCTTTTGCCAATGGGGCCTCCAAAAAAAATTTGTTCGTCATCCAAAAAAAATGGGTTGTAATCCAAAAAAAGTTTGCAAACCGGGACACGCACTTCCGGGTTTGATGTGTTTGAAATCCAAAACATATGCAAACCAAGGTACCAATGTATGTGTAAACTTGTGACTCCATTTCATTCAGGTTTCGGGTCTAATTTTGCCATGGAAACTGTGTTGAATACCCTGTAGCCAACATGGAACACTTTTGTAGTACCAGTCTTGTACCTGATGTTGCTCAAGAATTCTAAGAAACAAGAACAAAAATCGGTGCAGTTTTGAAAGGCTCAGTACACCATCTTGATTCAAAATGGCACCCAATCCAAACATAGGGGAAAAAATATCTGCTGCTTGGTCTCATGCCAAAGCTGGTTATGATATCTTAAGAGGTATCCAAATGCACAGCGAACAAACAACTTGCCCAAATATATTGTAGAGAGGGGACATTCCAGGGTGACAAACTTACTTCCAGGGCACCCAAAATATTCCCTGAAAAACATTTAAGAATAATAACCTTTTCCATGACTTTTTGTAGCCATTGTACTACTTAAGACACCATTCCCCCTTCTCCCTCTGATTTAGAGTTTCTTTCTCCAAGGCTACAAGGTCTCAACCATTCAGGGACTCTACCGTAAACACAATAATGACACAACGCTAGCCAGCCAGTGTGACTTGATGACACGAGGGCAAATGCATTATCATTTGCTCTACACTGAATGTGTGAACATATTTGCCCTCTTTTGGAGAAAATTCATAATATTATCTGAAAGGTGAAGATTCTTTTCACTGCTGATCTCCTCCTCCTCCTCCTCCTCCTCCTCCTCCTCCTCCTCCTCCTCAGCCTCCTCCTCCTCCTCCTCCCCTTCTTCTTCTTCTTCTTCTTCTTCTTCTTCTTCTTCTTCTTCTTCTTCTTCTTCCCTCCTTTCAGCTCAGCTGTAGCTTTCATGTGCCTGTTGCTTTTTATGCACTGTTTTCAGCTGCTAAGATTGCTGGCATTGAAATTGGGTAAGCAAATAAATACATTTGTCTGTGTAAAATGTCTACTATCACTGCTGGTGAAGCAAACCAAGTAAGGTAGCTCTTCTCATTGAAACAATGTCTGCAGGCAAAAGCTTACCAGTCAGCACAGGTTCCCATTATCATTTCCCTCTCTGAACCTGATGGGAGTTACATAAACAAATAGCAGGATGGAAAGTTTGCCGAGTACTTGCCATCAGACAGTGTCTACATTTCCTAGCCCCCAGGCTGTCTTGCTGACATGAATATCTGAGACATATTGGAGAGATATTTTTTCCCTTTCTCGGAGTTAAACATAGATGAGTAATTCTTACAGGCTTTAAAAATAGCCCAGGCATCCAAGCACCATCTGCACAAATAACATGGCTGGAACAATTGTGTCTTGGCATTGCTTTGCCTCCTTTCAAAACGCTCGTCCTTTCAGCAATTTGCACTTGCGGTTAACAACCATTAGGAACAATGTTATTGCAGATGATGGGGCAGATTAAATTAGTCCCGTGTGCCATATGCCAGGTCCAAAGTATGAGAAAGTGCCACCATGGCTGTATATTTTCAATCCCTGTATGTCCAAGTGTGGTTTTGCCTCTCATTGTTGAGTTGAAAAGCAGGCAAGCAGGCAACCCATTTTTTTTTGCCAGAGATGAAAGACAAGGTGATAGATGTTGCTCATTCCATGTACAGAAGCTGAACACACCAACAGTTAGGAACATAGGAAGTTGTCTTATACTGAATCAGACCATTGGTCCATCGAGCTCAGCATACCCTCCAACACTTCTCTGATGGAAATAGGGATGTCTTATTCCATTATTCCCTAGAAAAGACCCTGATGTTGGGAAAGGTTGAGGGCACAAGGAGAAGGGGACGACAGAGGATGAGATGGTTGGACAGTGTTCTCGAAGCTACTAACATGAGTTTGGCCAAACTGCGAGAGACAGTGAAGGATAGGCGTGCCTGGCGTGCTCTGGTCCATGGGGTCACGAAGAGTCGGACACGACTGAACGACTGAACAACAACAACTTCCATTATTATTATTATTATTATTATTATTATTATTATTATTATTATTATTATTATTATTATCATACACAGCATATCTGACTGGGTTGCCCCAGCCACTCTGGGTGGCTTCCAACATATATAAAAAACATAATAAAACATTAAACATTTTTAAAACTTCCATACGCAGGGCTGCCTTCAGATATCTTCTTAAGGTTGTATAGTTACTTATCTCCTTGGCTCGGGGGTCTCATAACTCCATACCCTCCAACATTTCTCCGATGAACATAGGGACGTCCCAAGGAAACATTCTGGGATCAAATCAGAAACGAGGATGGCTTGTGGTAATCTGAGACAGTCTCTGGAAAATAGGGACACTTGGAGGGTCTGGCTCAGTATTGTCTGCTCTGACCGGAAACAGCTCTCCAGGATTTCAGACAGGGATTGAGCCCGGGAGCTTCTGCATGCAAGGCAGACACTTTGCCACTGAGCTATGGCCCTGTCTCCCAATCTTGTTTCAACACTGGCAGCGGGATCATTGATATTAATTAATTAGATGTATATCCTGCCCTTCTTCCTGTAATGCCCTACTCTACATCAGAGAAGGACCTAGGCTAGTTTAAGGGGTCCGGGGCAGATGGTGTAGCATGCACAATTCTGTCTTCCAATTGAGGCAGGGGGCCTAGGTTGAACAGAGATTGCTGCCTGAGGTGGTCTTCTCTGCCTAACTACTACGGTCGGCGCACCGGAGAGGACGGTCAGGGGGACATGTAGCTTGTGACATTCCCCAACCCGACCTGGAAAAGGGGTGTTCGTGCCAGCGCCGCGGCCCCCCAAACCCCTGGGAAGGGCGTCCCAGGGTCCCAGAGGTCCGGCTGAGCCCACAACGCCGATCCAGCTCCCCGAGAGACCCTGGAAAGGGCTCCCGAGAGAGAGCGGGAGGCGGGGCTCCACGGACCCGACAACCCCGTCGGGAGAAGCTGCAGGACCGTCCTCTGATGAGCGCGCTGATTCCTCCAAGAAGTAAGATTCGGACTGGAGATGTGAGTACAAAAAGAATTGATTCGGACTTAATTAGGAACTGGCTAGGGACTCTAAACACGGAGGTCCATCCCCTGCCATTGAGAAATTGCATCAGGAACTATGTAATCGAGGCACTTGAATTGCAACAAAAAGAAACATTGTAGAACAGAGATTTAATCCAGCTACCACCCAGAGTCCTGGGGGAAAAAGTGGAAAAATTTAAGAAAAGTGGATTAAATTGAACTGTTGAAAGTAACAACTTGGATTTTTAAAGTGACTGTGTGGAAATATTGGATTTGAATTTAAAAGTGAAAGTATTGACTGTGAAAAGCTGTGTTCCTAAACATGGTGGAGGAGCATGACGCTGTTTTGTGGAAACTTTTGGAAACAATAACGGAATGGAGAACGGAAACGCGAGCCATAAACAAGGAGCTGCGCAATGCCATGAACAAAGAGGAGTCTGTTCCAGATGTCCAGGAAGAGGAGGAGGGAGAAATTATCATCAAGGCCAAAGAAAGAAAGCGTAAAAAGCCATCTAGTTGCAACAAAAAATTTCCCAGACGCAAGAAACTTAATGGCTTCAAAAGACCTAGGATGGCAAAGATGGGAAAGCAAAATAACCGGAGCAAAACTGTGGAGATGCAGCAGAGAAGGAGATGGGAATCAGGCCGAAATGTCCAAGAAGAGGCCTGGCCCTGGAATCTGGGGCAAAAAGTCCAAGAGAAGGCTTGGTTTTGGACTTTGGAAAAACTTGGAATAGGATGAGGGGCATTGCCTTAAATTGGGAAAATGGTGATATGGTTTTTTAGACAAGGATTATGGACATGGCAAATGATTGATTAACTAATTAATAAAGAACTGTTAAGATACCTGGAGACTTTGGGGAGATAGGGGGAAATAGGTATTAGAAGTAGAATTTGAATTATGCTGAGAATTGATTTATGTTATAGTATAGAGTACGAAATTTAAGATAATGATTATTATGATGAAATATAAACCTGATAAGAAATAGGATAAGAAATAATAACCAATGGGGAGGATGTGAGGGAGTTATATGACAATGTTATAATGAATAAAGAGGCCTGGCCTGGAAAGGGGGTCAGGCCCATGCAAAGTTAAGGGAAATACAAATAAGGTCAGGAATAATAATAATGGGTATACCCCTGTGAGGGGGGTTTTGGATAAGGGTCTTTCTCGGTGTGAGAGAGGGGGAAATGATGACCTGACTGAATTGCAATGTAATGTGCGTACAAAATGGAAAAATCAATAATATTTTTTTTTAAACTAACAGTAGAGCCGGCCTTGAATTAGCCTGCTGAGTAAAAAATAGGTATAACAAGAATGATATCCCAGACACCCATCAAGCTATCTTATCCCAGAATCTGATGAGACCAAGCTCTGCTATGTAAGATCTGAGAATTGATGAATTCAAATTTGGCCACTTCATACTGGAGTCTCCTTTTTAAATGTGTGTCTTTCTGTTTGGTGAAATTATTAAGGTGCACTACAGTTTTTATTCTGTTTTAGGTTTGTGTTGCTTTAATTTCTAAAAATTGCTTTGAGTTACCTTTTTTTTAAGTGACTAATAAGTGCAATTAATAATAAGTATATCCTGACCAGCAAGGCTTTTTGAAACCCAATGTTCATATTTTGCTTAGCTGCATCTGAAAAGAGTAGATCACACACCAGGAGAAACATATAATGTCCCTTTGGGCAGAGACGATAACCGAGTGGCCAAGTACGAACTCCACATGTCAAAGGTCCTGTATTAAATCTTTTGCACCTCCACTTAAAGCTAATAAGCAACAGGAAAGACCTCTGCTGAGACCATGGAGAAATGATGCCCATTCAAGCAGATTATTCTGGGCTAGCTGGACAGATAATCTGACCTGGTGTAAGACGGCTTCCTAATCACTACATTAGGCTGCTGCACATCTGAGTCTGTGAGTAATTGTGGGGTCTCTGGTTGTGATGGACATAGAGCCGTCCCCAATGCTCCCTGGCTCCGAGAAGCCCTGCAATAGGGCAGACAGTTTAATTTGTATCTGTCGGTGTAAGCTTTTGAAATCTGATAGTTATGCATACCACTAACCCACTTTCCCACCCAACCATAACAATCCATCTGTTGTTGATGCCTGTGAGATGGGCTGTATAAGGAGGCAGAAGGGTGGGAAAGCCGTATCTGGGCTGGAGACTTCTTCAGATGACATGTAAGGTGGAATGGAACCTGGAGGTACCGGTAGGCTGGACTCATGTGCCCTCATTTGAAGGACCTCACAGAGCTGAAACTCCAGCCCCGGTGTGCCCTTCCCACAAAAGGAGAGCCGTGAGGTATCCCCGAGTCTAGGCTGCTACTCTCCCAACCTTGCGCTGTCTTTCTCTTCTACTTCTCTCTCCCGGGGGTCGGAAGGCAGGGGCGGCTCTGGGGCTGCCAGAACTCTGCATGCTCTCCCCGGTGAGTGATCGCTCAGCAAGGCATGGATGCTGCAGTTGCTGGAGCCGTGGAGGCTGGGGGCTCTCTTTGGGCTCGGCCACTTGGCCGAACAGCTACACTACAAGCCCCAGGGTGCTTTGCTGAGTGATCGCTCACCGGCGCCTGGGAGAGCATGTAGAGCTCCGGCAGCCCCCAGGGCCGCCCCCTGCCTCCCGAGTCTCCATCACACATGCCAGGTCAAGTCCTCCAGTGGTCTTATGAATCATTGACCTGGCATTGCACAGCAACACCTTCAGGTCATGTGGGTCTCCCTTGTTGATTCCAGTATCGATCCAGTCAAGACCAGACCCGGAGGCAGGGATAGTCTTCAAACAATGACTAAACCTGCCTCCTGGGTAATGACGTGGTCTGGTCTTCTATTATCTTAACCACTCATGAGCAGTAAATGGCCATATGCCCTTCCACATAACCATTTCCCTTGTCAACATGGAGATTCTTTCTGTCTCCTCTGTGTGCTGTTACCACTTCATGGCCATAAATGATAAAGAATAGCATGTTCTTCAAAACAGTCTCCAAAAGGACACAGTGGAAAAAAGCCACTGCTGGAGACACATAGTTGGAGAATGAATGGAAAATGTACTGGAGGGAGCAATTGCATGCTGTCACTGGGAATGAAGTGTTAGTGTTCTAAATTTGGCTGGGCTGATGTCAGGTGGAGAAGACAAGAGGGGATTGGTGGTTGCTCTGTACTCTTCTTTTAGTCTGCTTATGTAGAGCTGGAGGCAGCCCAAATTGGCCTGAGGTGAAATAACCTTAACAACCTCCACCATTTATAGAGCAACATCAAAGTGCACGATGCTTTATAGAGAAGAGGTGGAAAGAGCGAGGTGGAAAGTGAGGAACGTGGGGTGATAAGCCATAGGAGATGACCACCATGTTTTCAGCTCACCTACATATACTTTGTTTCAATAGGAGTTGAGGTCTAAGTGGTTGCACCAGTCTTCATGGAAGAGGGGCTTTTGGCGTGGATGTGATAGAAGAGAGATTGGTGGCAGAAGGCAGGTACTCCGAGAGAGAGCCCTAGGCAAAAGGAGCAACAAGACAGGAGGAGTGGAGTTGTCTATGGAAGCAGGGAAGCATACTTAGGGCAATGACCATAGTTTGGTAGTACAGCATGTGAGAGTTTCCAGGTTCAGTTCCCTGGTATTGCAAGGTAGAGCCAGTGATGCCAGCCAGTGCAGAAAGCACTGAGCTAGATGAATCATTGGTCTGACTCAGTATAAGACAATCTCCTATGATTCACATTGGCATGTTGCATTTGTGTTAATATCTATTTTAAAAGTTTTGTTACTTCAGATCAAAAGAAACACCCTTCTGGATCAGACCAAAGATCCATCAAGTTCAGCATCCTCTTCTCACGGTGGCCAATCATATACCTACAGAGAACTAAGAAGCAGGAGATGTAAATGTGGATTAAGGATGGGCCTGGCTAGCAAAAAAAGCATTGAATACTGCTGCTCCCCCTCTAAAAAAAAAACCAAAACAAAACAAAAAACACCACCAACCAGGAATGTAAAATGAGCCTGCTGGATTAGGCCAAAGACCCATCTTTTCACCATCCTGTGAAATTGCCAGGCCCACAAAGAGGACCCAGTGGTATAGAGGGGGGCACAGGGACAGTTGCCCCAGGCACAAAATTGTTTGAGGCACAAAATTTCAGCACCTGGTTCTGCCTCAATACAACTGTGCGCTTCCAGCACTGGGCTCCGTTGAAAATGTCTTCTCCATACGAACTAGGAAGTTACCTCTCCAGACAACGGAATGACTCTTCTTATCTCTGCAGCTGCAATCTCCTGGGTGATGTGGATGCCTTAGGCAGTTGAATGTGCATGCGTACTTTGTCTGTTTCCTTCTCTCCCCTTCCCCCTCTGTGCAGCCCCGGACGCTGGCAACCTACACTATGCCACTTGGAGGACCTGAGCATAACTGCACTCTCTTCACTTGTGATTCCCAAGAACTGGAAAACTATCCCTGAGGCTGGGGATGTGATGATCAACCTTTCCTAGGCATAGGGACATATAGTGTGGCAGGCCTGCCCCTGCCCTACCTTTAGAGGTTCTGCAGGAATCTCCCCTGCCTTCTTTCAAATGACTTCTGAAAACTGTACTGTTCAGATAGCCCTGCAGATTTATTTTTCTTTTTAACCAACCATAAGAACATTGGACCTGCTGGATCAGGAGCATCTAGCCCAGCATCCTGTTCCAAAGTGGTCACCCAGATGCCTCTCTCCTCTCATGTGGTTTCCAGAAGCTTTGCTCCCTCCAATTGCGGAGCTACCTGTATCTGCTGGTGTTTAATTGATATTTTTAATTGTGCTCTGTGGATCTGTATAAAGGTAAAGGGACCCCTGACCATCAGGTCCAGTCGTGTCCAACTCTGGGGTTGCGTGCTCTATAGGCCGAGGGAGCCGGCGTTTGTCCGAAGACAGCCTCCGGGTCATGTAGCCAGCATGACAAAGCTGCTTCTGGCGAACCAGAGCAGCGCACGGAAACGCCGTTTACCTTCCCGCTGGAGCGGTCCCTATTTATCTACTTGCACTTTAACATGCTTTCGAACTGCTAGGTGGGCAGGAGCTGGGACCGAGCAACGGGAGCTCACCCCGTCGCAGGGATTCAAACCGCTGACCTTCTGATCAGCAAGCCTGTGGTTTAACCCACAGCGCCACCTGGTCCGTGGATCTGTATAGGCTGATTTTATTTTATATATATATATATATATATATATATATATATATATATATATATATATTGCAAGCTGCTTTGATATATTTTATGAAATGTGCAGATTGTAAATAGTCAAATAAATGTGACGGCCTGGGATGTGTGTTGTAACAGCTAAAAAAGCCAATGCAATTCTGGGCTGCATCAATAGGAGTATAGCATCTAGATCAAGGGAAGTAATAGTACCACTGTATTCCGCTCTGGTCAGACCTCACCTGGAATACTGTGTCCAGTTCTGGGCACCACAGTTCAAGAAGGATACTGACAAGCTGGAACGTGTCCAGAGGAGGGCAACCAAAATGGTCAAAGGCCTGGAAACGATGCCTTATGAGGAACGGCTTAGGGAGCTGGGTATGTTTAGCCTGGAGAAGAGAAGGTTAAGGGGTGATATGATAGCCATGTTCAAATATATAAAAGGATGTCATATAGAGGAGGGAGAAAGGTTGTTTTCTGCTGCTCCAGAGAAGCGGACACGGAGCAATGGATTCAAACTACAAGAAAGAAGATTCCACCTAAACATTAGGAAGAATTTCTTGACAGTAAGAGCTGTTCGACAGTGGAATTTGCTGCCAAGGAGTGTGGTGGAGTCTCCTTCTTTGGAGGTCTTTAAGCAGAGGCTTGACAGCCACCTGTCAGGAATGCTTTGATGGTGTTTCCTGCTTGGTAGGGGGTTGGACTGGATGGCCCTTGTGGTCTCTTCCAACTCTATGATTCTATGATTCTATGATTCTCTGATTCAGACTCAGACGCTGAACCTGAGGGATTCCAGCCTGCCCAGGATTCCCTGCCTCCAGAACCAGCAGAGCTGGGGCTGGGGCCTGAGTCTGAAGAGGCCTCACCTGTGCTGGATCCTCAGGTGCAGGCATCGGCTGAGTGTGCTCTGGCTCCTGATGGGATGGAGGACTCATTGCGTGCAGGTGCTCCACTCCCAGCCCTGCCAGGGGAAGCTGAGGTTGCCTCTGGGTCCGGTAACCCTCCAGCCTCCCCTGAGCTGCAGAGGCTCAGGGCAGAGAGGCGAAGGGAACTAAGTTCCCGCAGGAGGAGTGCTCGCCTCCAAGCCAGGAGAAGCGAGTCACCTGAGGATCGGAGCCGCCCTATGCCTTGGGGCAGATAAAGCCGGCCAGCCCCAGCCCCAAGTTGCAGGAGCAACATCGTTGCTGACCAGTTCCTGCCGGTGTTCCTGCTTGATCCCTGTCCTGCTTTCCTGCCTGAGCTCCTGACCCGCCTTGGTTCCCATTCCTGACTTCGCCTGACTCCCTGCCCTGTACCCTGCTTCAGTTATTTTGGACTGCCTATACGTGTACCTCTGACCTTGGACCGGACTTAGACCTCGCCTTTTGGATACCCCACGGGACCAGCACAATAAATAAATTACTACTACATAATGCTATTTGCCTATCTAGTTCACGGTTGTCCACTCAAACTGGCAGCAGATCTGGCAGAAATGAAGTAAGAAGGTGCATTTAACTTCTATGATTTTTATAAGCATTTGGAATGAGCAAGCTTCATGTACGTGTCTGAGGCTGCCCCTTCCTTCCTTCCAGATTCAGGCTCCCTCTCAAGGCTCCTGATGAGCAAGCAAATGAAATAACATTACTTGAAAACATTGCAGGCCATAATTTTAATAAATGTCGGCTCCTGTCATTGTGTTCCTCAGTATTTATCCTTTTATATGCTGCCAACTGATCCAACAGTTTTGTCTCTTTGACAAACATTTCATGCAATCATAAATTAACTCATTTTTCAACCTCACCCTGACATAAGTAGTCAAGCTGTCAGTACGCAGCGGTATCGGGCTTGGCAGAACTTCCCCTGGAAATAGAAGAGGAGCTTCCACCAAGTGAGCTAAACATGGCCAATTCTCGGATTGCTGCCGTTGGGCAACGCAGTAGCCACCTTAGGACAAATCATTCGTGCTTTGCAGCTAGACTGAAAATGGATCCAGTGTCAACTGTGGAATTTCCTGTTGAGCTTCTTACCTGCTTAATTTGCATTCGGATAGCTGAAGGACTGAATTTAAGAATACCTGCATAACGGGAACCTTGCAAAGGGTCATTTAACCCAGAGTTCTGTTGCCAATAGTGGCCAACAAGGAGTCTTTTGGAACCAACAAACTGTGATTGAAACAGCACTTCTCTGTTGCTTGTCCCTCAGCACCTGCTATTCTTTGTGCATGGAGGTGCCATGCATTTTGGTATCATTGGCGGTGACTGATGCCCACTGGAAGTGGTAGGGCGGAAGGCACAGAGACAAAAAGTACAGGGCGCCAGGGGGGAAGGGGAGCGGTGTGGGCGGGTCGCCCCGGGTGCCCTAACTGAGGGGGGTGACATACAGGTGACATACGGCACGGCGTGCGCCTGCAACTCCCAAGCCTACCCTGAGCCATTGGGGTAAGGGGGAGAGCTGCACCGCTTTGCTGGTGTGATGGCCTGGGATTCAGACTCAGATGCTGAACCTGAGGGATCCCAGCCTGCACAGGATTCCCCACCTCCAGAACCAGCAGAGCCGAGGCTAGGGCCTGAGTCTGAAGGGTCCTCACCTGTGCTGGATCCTCAGGTGCAGGCATCTGATGAGTCTGCTCTGGCTCCTGCTGGGATGGAGGACCGATTGCCTGCAGGTGCTCCACTCCCAGCCCTGTCAGAGGAAGCTGAGGTTGCCTCTGGGTCCGGTAACCCTCCAGCCTCCCCTGAGCTGCAGAGGCTCAGGGTAGAGAGGCGAAGGGAACTGAGTTCCCGCAGAAGGAGTGCTCGCCTCCAAGCCAGGAGAGGCGAGTCACCAGAGGATTGGGGCCGCCCTCTGCCTCGGGCAGATAAAAGCCGGCCAGCCCCAGCCCAAGTTGCAGGAGCAACATTGTTGCTGACCAGTTCCTCCTTGAAACCTGTCCTGCTTTCCTGCCTGAGCTCCTGACCCACCCTGGTTCCCTGCTTGCCTACCTGTTCCCGACTTTGCCTGACTCCCTGCCCTGCACCCAGCTTCAGTGACTACGGACTGCCTTTATGTTGTACCTCTGACCATGGACTGGACTTGGACCTCGCCTTTCGAGTAACCCACGGGACCAGCACAGCTGGTGGCATTCCCCTCTTCCTCCTTCGTTTTGACAACTTGGGGGAGGCTTGGGAGTCGCGGGTGGGCAGCGCACTCCAAATGTCCGCCATGGGTGGCTCACTCTGCCCCCGGCTGCAGGGTGCGCACACCGCTCCGTGCACCCAAGCATCTATCCTGCGCCTGGGAGGGCACTCTCCATGTCCTTGGGAGCACGCTTGCCCTGGGCAGCATGGGCATATGCTCCGCCACTGTGGGGAGCCAGAATCAACAACAGGCAGAGTCAGCTAATTCTAGTTTTGTCACCCTCCTGTCCCTGCTGAGTTCTAAAAGGGCAACACTGATACCAAGGAGGAGGAGGCTGATAGCCACCCTTTGGACTAGTACTAGAAAAATACAACCTGTGCTGTTAATAGAAGTAGTACGACTCGTGCAGCACATTGGCGACAAATATACGTACAATTGTTTCAAAAATACTTTTACAACATTTATCAATTTTGTAAACAAGAGACAATTACTTGCAAGATGCCACAAAAACTTGCGAACTACCCAAACTAAGATGAACTTGTGATGACTGATTTAGCTTAGTTCTTGCAGATGCTTGGCTCAGTTTTTTGTTTTCTTTGTTCTACCCCTGTTTCGCCCTAGCAGTCCAAAATAGCACACTCCCTTAGCTAAGCAATCCAGCCTCTTAAGCTTAAGCCAAGCATTTGTATCTTCAATGATATTTAATATTAGTACAGGCACCAATGCTTCGAGACTAGACTACTGAAGAAGCTCAGAAAACCACCTAGGGAGTGTACTATTTGCCAACCCCAGCAAGCTGGCCCCATCGGGGGCGAAACAGCGGCCTCTTAATTACTTGGACTGTTTGGGTAGTTCGCCAGTTTCTGTGGCATCTTGGAAGTAATTGTCTCTTGTTTACAAAATTGATAAATGTTACAGGTAGGTAGCTGTGTTGGTCTGTCATAGTCAAAACAAAATAAAAAATTCCTTCCAGTAGCACCTTAGAGACCAACTAAGTTTGTTCTTGGTATGAGCTTTCATGTGCATGCACACTTCTTCAGATACACTGAAACAGAAGTCACCAGATCCTTATATATAGTGAGAGGGTGGGAGGGGTATTACTCAGAAGGATGGTGGGAATGGGTGATAGGCTGATAGCTGTGGTAAACCTGTTGACGACTGTTAACGACTGCAATTGATAAATGTTGTAAAAGTATTTTTGAAACCCTCTGGACTAGTTGCAAGTAAGAAGACAGGCAGGTGGGGATGACTGAAGGCAGACTTAAATTGGTGGGGAGATGCCTCCCGGGCCAGCCTCCACTGGGTCTCATAGATTTGTCGCTGTTGATAGACTTATCCCCTGCTATTTTTCTAGAAAAAGAGGTGCTGGAACGCCTCCCTTGTTCTCTTATAATGGCGATGGTGCCCACCTGAATTATAGTATTATGCGTATGTCTCATTATAAAAACGTCAAACAGCACTTCTCCATGGCTTGCTCTGCATCCCTTTTAGAAACCGGTTCATCACGAAACGTTAATGTGATTTACAAAAGAGAGGCTTTCTTGTTTATGTGGGGAGAAAACATTTCATCATGTTAATCGCAGTAATGTGTATTTATATCTCTTTGTGTTCTGTGTTTTCTTTCCATACAATTTGTAATATTATATACAGGAGGTGGGGAAACTTTTTAAGTCTGAGGTTTGCATTTCTTCCCTGGGCAACCTTCAGTGGTGGGTGGGGTGAGAAGCCAAGGTGAGTGGGGACAGAAGCAAAAGTGAGCAGAGCAACAGATGCCTTGGGCTATATTCTGCTCCTACAAAATCTTGAGATTTCGATATACAAACATACACCCACCCCTCCACCCTCTGTCTAGGCATTCAAGAAGCATCATCAAGGACACATTCCAGGCAAAAATCACTCAAGGAGGATGCAGACCAAAGACAGTGTGGAGAAATCACATTTTAAAATGTGTTTACTGGAACAGGGTTTGGATGAGATACAACGCATGCGTATGTGAGTCATGTAAAGGGTCAAATTTGAAATACTGTTTATCTGTTGGCGACTAACAGTTAGCTGTTATTTAGTCACATGAGGCTGCTTTGTGGGGGGGACTGGGTTATTTTAAATGCTTGGAGAGAGAATTGTACAATTACCCTTCTGATTGGCTTGTTGGGTGGATGTTCTTGATTGGACGGGAGAAGTCATGAGGTGGAGAATTCTCTTCTCCACTCAAATCTGATTGGTTGAAGGATAGGCTGGCTGTTCCAGTACTGTGAGGGGGGCAAGAAAAAAAAAACAGAGATAAAGAAGAGGGAGAAGTTGGGGGAGAAGGTGGAAAATGGGCAACAGATAGGCCCAGAGAAAGATGGAAATACTGTACTAGTCTGGCCTCAAAGAGCTGAATCACTGGCTTAAGCTGAAGATTGGCAGAGAGGCCATATAAGGGTGCCAGGCAGTGAATTCAGCATAATATGAATTCTGGAGCTGACCATAACATGAAGCCCCTGCAAGCAGCCCATGGCATAGTGTGGGTTGCCAGCTCTTGAAGAAGAAGAGTTTGGATTTGATATCCCGCTTTATCACTACCCGAAGGCGTCTCAAAGCGGCTGACAATCTCCTTTCCCTTCCTCCCCCACAACAAACACTCTGTGAGGTGAGTGAGGCTGAGAGACTTCAGAGAAGTGTGACTAGCCCAAGGTCACCCAGCAGCTGCATGTGGAGGAGCGGAGATGCGAACCCGGTTCCCCAGATTACAAGTCTATTGCTCTTAACCACTACACCACACTGGCTCTCAGTGTGGGGCCGGAAGGCAAATGGAAGGAGTACGCATGTGGATCCAACTGTCTAACGGCATCCCCAACACCCAGGAGATTGCAGCCACAGAGATAAGAAAGTAGGATTGTCTGGAGAGGTCACTTCCTGGTTTGGACGGAGAAACCGTTTTCATTGGAGACCAGCGATGGAAGTGCTGTGGTTGAGGCAGCACTGGGGGTTGAGATTTTTTGCATCTTTAACCATTTTGTGCCCTTGTGCTCCCCCCCCCGCCCCATGATACGCTACTGCCCAGGACCTGGGAGTGAGATTGAGTGGGTAAAAGGGCCTAAGGATCATGAGCATATAAGTTAATTAGGGCTAGGAACAGCACTTCACTAGCCGGAATCATGCAAACCTCTGTAACTGTCATTTAAATAAACTTATTATAGCAAACACAAGTCTTGGAGAAACAGAAGGCAACTGAAATATTACATTTTACCTCACTTTGCATGCATAGTTAATAATAAACAAATACCTTGCTATTTTTATTTAATTGTTAAAATGTGTCTTGCTTGCTTTGTACCACATCTAAAATATCACTTCTACTGGGTTGTGGATTAAGGTTTTAGTAAACAGGATAAAATAAATATATAGTGGTAGCAGGTTTTGAATTTTTGTACAACAGTAAAGCAGGACTCTCTTCACATGCATTTGTGAATCGGCAGATTTAAATAGACAAAAATAAAATATAAAGAGAGAGTGTGTCTCACCACAGGTGGTAAGGAATGTAACTGAGTGGCATGAGAAAAGTCCCCCAGGCCAGATAACCTTGGGCATAAAATATCAATTTTTTTTCAATTTCTGTTTATTCATTTTTCATTTTACAAAGGGAAAGAAAAGAGATCACAAAAGAAAAAAGGACAAAAACTAACAAACACAAAAATACAGAAATATATACATAAATACATAAATAAAAAATTATTATGCATGTCTACACGGATTTCTTCATAATACATTGGATTCTTTATCTCCAGCAACTACATAATAGTCTATAAACAAACCAACTGATACATATTTTTTTTCATACTTAATTTTGTGTAGATTTTGTATCGAATGAAAGTCTTTATTACGGTCATAGACCAGAAAGGCATAAAACAATTCAGATCGAAAATATCTACATACTAAATCACATTTAAATTTAAAATCATCACATTTTAAGCTTAAAATTTCTGAGATATCTCACCAGCCTGTCACTTTAGTATCATTTCTAAGGGGTTAACTAGAGTATTTATCTCTGTTGTTGGTTGTCGTTGTGGTATGTCTTAGTCTTGACGCGATGTAGCAAAATTTAGCTACACTCCTAGTGATCTCTGGATTAGAGTCCGCTATTAGGTATCTAATATATGTTTCCTGTGATCGACCCAGTAAATTCTTTAGAAGGGGTTCAATTAACTCCTTTCTCGTGGTTTGATACAATGTACATTGCAGAAGTACATGCCCGATTGATTCAATTTCGTTATTATCACAGGGGCATAGTTTCTGTTCTAGCGGTGTCTCGTGATATCTGCCAGTTAATAGCGCCGAGGGAAGGGCGTTGAATCGGGCCCTAGTGAAAGCCCATCGATGTCTGGGGTTGTCTAGCTTTGTTAAATATTTAGCTGGGTGTATCATTCGGTGATCATATAAGTGCCGGTATGTTGAGGAAAGTTGAGTAAGGTCTAGTTGACGTTCAGTGTCCGAAATTCTTTCCTTAAGTTTTTCGCTCTATCCATTCCCAGACTCAGAACGTACCCTGTTGAGAGTCCATAAGAGGCTAATTTCTTTTGAATACAGGTAGATAGCCGTGTTGGTCTGTCATAGTCAAAACAAAATAAAAAAATTCCTTCCAGTAGCACCTTAGAGACCAGCTAAGTTTGTTCTTGGTATGAGCTTTCGTGTGCATCTGAAGAAGTGTGCATGCACACGAAAGCTCATACCAAGAACAAACTTAGTTGGTCTCTAAGGTGCTACTGGAAGGAATTTTTTTCTTTTGAATAGTCTGTCCCCAGCTTGAGCGAAATTTATCACTATGGATTAGGGGGAGAAGGCCATTTGGCGCCCTGTTCACTCTTAGCCAAAAGTGAATCTAAATTGACTTCCCTCAACTAGCACTCCATTGCTTCACATGATAACTCATATGTAATATAATATTCCAATTACCATATTCCTGTTGTTGTTATTGTTTTCCTTTTTTTTTGTTTTTTTAAGCTCTGAAACCAAATGTTAAAGATCCATTCGATTGGTATTTATTTTGCTTAAAAATTAGTTTTTCACTAGCTGACAATATTCTGCAAGAGCTATTGCAGAGCATGTAGCCTGTTCAGGTCACACCTCTTTTTTAGATAACCCAAAAATTTGCCCCACTCTTCAGAGACCCTACTTCTGGGATTTTCTTTAACCTTTTCCGATAATATAGCTAATTCGATATAATCTATGACTTTAAAAATCCATTCTTTTTTGCTTGGTAGCTTTTCACTTTTCCAATAGATACCATTTTTTTCAAAACTAAAATCTTCACTTTCTTACTGGCTCTGTGGCCAAAGCCACAGATATAAAATGTTGCTTTCCTTCAGAGCAAAATAAGCCGGGTGCCTTTGTCTGAATAATGCAAGAGTCGAGAATTTGTACCATTCGTCCCTCACAATACACTCTCCAAGTCACAGTTGCGAGTAAATCTGAAGTGCAAGGAATTCTGCCCATGTTTGGCAAGGAGAAAAATATCTGTGCAGGAGAGATGATGCTGGCAAAGTTCTTTCTCCATACTAGGAAAGTTACAACCAGCAACAAAAGTTGTCATTTGGTGTATAAATCTATTTCTTTCTCCCCTTTTAAATTATAGTGGTAATATGAATATTTCAGACCCATTTGCAGATACATAAAATATAACCATGCAGAAAAAGAAACAATATAAAGCTCATATACATTTTATAACGTTTAATAGGTTTTGGGGCTGTAACACTGTAAAGCTATCCCTCACTTCCTAAATGTCATTTGATTTTTTTTTTTAAAAAAATTATTTCTGTAAAGCCAGCAATCATTTAAAAATGAATCACAATAACAACTAAAATGAAATTCCTTTGCGGCAAGAAATTGGCGGAAGCATGACAGAGGTGTATAATATTATGCATGGATTGGGGAAAGTAGAGAGAAGGAAGTCCCTCCACCTCTTTTAAGGCTAGAACAAAGCAAAATGTACAGATGAAAAGAAAGTACTTCTTCACACAGCACATAGCTGAACAATGGAATTCATTCCCACAAGCTGTAGCATCGGCCACCAGCTTAGATGGCTTTAACAGAAGATTAGACGAATTCATAGAGGATAAGCCTGGCAGTGGCTACCAGCCAAGATAGCTATGTACTACCTCCCAGTTGCTGGGATTCACAAACTAGAAGAGCTCTCAGGTTCTGCTTTGGAACACCCCATAATCATCTGGTTGGTCCCTATAAGAACAGGATCCTTTGCTGTCGCTCGAGGTTCAGGTGGCCTCAGTGGTGTGGTGTGCCTTCCATCAGCTTCGGCTGGTGGCCCAGCTGTTCCCCTATCTGGACAGGGATAATTCAAAGTGTTGGTGCTGACCTTTAAAGCCCTAAATGGCCTCGGTCCTGTATACCTGAAGGAGCGTCTCCACTCCCATTATTCAGCCCGGACACTGAGGTCCAGCGCCGAGGGCCTTCTGGTGGTTCCCTCACTGCGAGAAGCAAAGCTACAGGGAACCAGGCAGAGGGCCTTTTCGGTAGTGGCGCCCGCCCTGTGGAACGCCCTCCCAGCAGAGGTCAAAGAGATAAACAACTATCTGACATTCAGAAAATACCTGAAGGCAGACCTGTTTAGGGAAGTTTTTAACCTGTGATATTTTAATGTATTTTAATATCTGTTGGAGGCCGCCCAGAGTGGCTAGGGGGACCCAGCCAGATGGGCGGGGTACAAATAATACATTATTATTATTATTATTATTATTGCCTAACTACTGTTGTCTATGCTCTGGTAACCTCGAGGTTACATTACTGCAATGCATTATACGTAGGGCTGCCTCTGAAGACGGTTTGGAAACTTCAACTGGTGCAGAATTCAGCGGCCAGGTTGCTCACCAGAGCAAGATGGTTTGAATATATTACACCGATCCTGGTCCGACTGCACTGGCTACCAATTAGTTTCTAGGCCCAATTCAAAGTGCTGCTTTTTACCTATAAAGCCTTAAATGGGTCAGGACTGCAATACCTCAAGGACTGTCTCTTCCCATATGAACCTACCCGGACCCTGAGATCATCTTCTGAGGCCCTCCTTCGTGTGCCTCCTCCTCGAGAGGTCCGGAGGGTGGCAACACAAGAGCAGGGCCTTCTCTGCAGTGGCTCCCCATCTGTGGAATGCTTTCCCCAGGAATATTTGCTTGGCACCTTCATTATACACCTTTAGGCACCAGGCAACAACGTTCCTTTTTAACCAGGCCTTTGGTTGATTTGATTGACATCCTATGCCCTTTTAAAATGTGGGTTTTTTGTGGCAGGGCTATTGGGTTGTTGCTTTTATATATTATGTGGTTTTATATTTGGATTTTGTTCTGTGAGCTGCCCTGAGTCCTCTGTGTATAGGGCGGAATATAAATTCAAAAAATATATAAAACACGAGAACGGGCCCTTTATGCAGTGGCTCCCTGTTTGTGGAATGCTCTCCTTCATTGTACACCTTTAGGCACCAGGAAAAACCTCTTTAACCAGACCTTTGGCTGATTGACAGTCAATGCCCTTTAAAAATGTGTTGGGGAGGGGGGATTATTGGGCTGTTCTTGTTTTTATTTTTATTATGCATTTTGTGTTTTTTTGTGTGATGGGATGGTATACAAATTTAATAAATAATAATAATAATAATAACTTAGAAGAGGATATTCCCTCCTATGTGTGAGAGAAGAATGCTTCTAAGGAGGTCCTTGATGCCTTTAATTTTTATTAGTTCTTATACTACAAATAATTGATTAAATGCAGCGTTGTCTTTCCATGTAGAGAAAGGCTCCTTTCATTTGGAAGGACTGAGATCTAGTGGTGAAGGAGGGGGCAGGAGGTGATTTTCACTGAGGTCCCTTTCAATCTTCAGCCTCATCCCCATCACTCGATCAGAGCACCTCTGCTTCCCTGGAGTAGCTTTTGGGGAAACATGGGTTGCTGCAGAAACTGAGAGTTGCTGCTATCCTATGTGTGAAGGCACAGTGTGAAACATCTCCAGAACAAAAACATGTACATCAAGTGTAAATAGTTACAGTTCTAAAACAGGTACTTTATTTTAGGAAGGTGCACTCGGAAGGTAAGCAATCGCTAGCAATGCCAGTGCCTTAGGTCAGCCTTCCCCCAAACTGGTGTAACCCAAATGTTGATAGACTCCACATCCCATCAGCCCCAGCCAGCATGGCCAAATGCCAGGAGTGATGGGAGCTGAAGTCTAGCAACAGCTGAAGGGCATTAGGTTTGAGAAAACTGCCTTGGGCAGGGAGGCATTTCATCTGCTCATGTCTGCGGACAAATTGGTTGTTCATAGTCCTGGCCCTGAACCAGCATTTCTCAATAGCCACTGAGTCTGCAAACAAGCAAATCTGGTCCCAGTTCTCAATTTCTTCTCTTCTCCAAGGGGTTTTGGCAGAGAAATTGAGCACCGTTGGCAGTGGGTCTTAGCTTGCATTTATTATTAAGCCACATAGTGAAAAAATAAAAAATAAAGGATGAGAGTCTATTAAACGACACTTTCCAGATTAGCAAGCAACAATGGGCAAGAGTCCTGTTGCTGCTTGGAGTTTTCCCGGTTCAATGTGCCTACACCAGCAAATGTCGACTGTCATCATCTCTATTGCATCATACTGGCTCATCTCCCAGGCAGGAATGTATAAAGAAACAGGAAATAAGCCAAGGCAATTTTTGTTTAGTTTCTCCAAATATAAATGCTCCCCAACTTTGATGTGGTAATTTTTTTTTTTAAACAAAATATGGCTATAATTCTCAAAGTGTGAGAGGCTCTTCATAAATAATTAAGGTTATTATTTATAACCCCATCCCCATTCCTGCTTCAAGAGGCAAAGAGCTTATAGTTTAAACCAGGATTTCCCAAACTTGGGTCTCTAGTTGTTTTTGGATGACAGTTCCCATCATCCCTGACCCACTGGTCCTGCTAGCTAGGGATGATGGGAGTTGTAGTCTGAAAACATCTGGAGAAACCCTGGTTTAAATTTAGGTGTGGGGTAGTGAGGAGGACAATTGTGTGTTTGTCTGTGTGAGAGAGAAATTATGGAACTCGCTCCCATGGGAGGTATGGATAGCCACTAACTTGGATAGCCTTAAGAGGATTGGACAAATTGATGGAGGAGAAGGACCACCAGTGTCTACTAGCCATGATGTTCTGTTTACATTGGTCAGAGGCAGTAATGTTTCAAAATACAGATTGCTGGAAACCACAGGAGGGGAGAGTGTTCTTCTGCTCCATTCCTTCTTGTGGTTCTACCACAAGCACCTGGTTCGCTACTGTGAGAACAGGATGCTGGACTAGATGGGCCACTGACCTTTTATGCATAGCTGCCAACCCTCCCTTTTTTTGGTGGGAAACTCCCTTATTCCAATGCCGTTTCCCACTGCTATCCCGGATTGTTGATATCCCTTAAATTCCCCAGATTTCAAAGGAAGCAGCTCCTCTCCCTCCCTGCCGGCCAGGGAGGCTCCTCAGCTGCGTTGCTCGGCTGCCAATAAGGAGTCTGAGACTGACTGGGGGCGGAGCTTGCATGCCTTGTGCAGCCAGACCCTCACGCCCAACCAGACAGACAGCCTGCCTGCCGTCTATGCGCTCGCTCTTTCGCTCACCCATTCACGCGCAGCCTCTGGAGCGCAGGGTGGCGAGGCTACTTGGTGCCATTGCACCGCCCTTGCGGCATCCCTTATTTTCAAATCTGAAAGTTTGAAAAAATCCCTTATTTTCAAATCCGAAAGTTGACAGCTATGCTTAGGGCAGAGGTGGGGAAACTCAGGCCTGGGAGCCAAAGGTGATCCTCCAACGCAGACTTTTGGGATGCACACCAGACCACATCCCTCAATGGCCCTGGTCTGTACCCAGAGTGTTTTTCCCTGGGTGGAATGTGTCCTTGAACTCTGATAACACCTCTTGCTGATCTACATGAAGGATCGATTGATATGTGTGCAGAAACTAACTTACTGCACCAAGGCAAGATGTACACTGATTGCTCCACCCACTTTTGCCCTGGCCCTGCTACCACTAGCATGTGGCTCTCAAAAGGTTTCCCAGAAGAGAATCCAGGAAAAACACACCTTTCTTGCTCTTGTTTTAGGTATTGTTGCAACTGAGGATGATGAAGATGAAGGGGCTACCCTCAGAGTGAAGAACTACTGCCCCTCCAAATGTTGTTGTAACCAACTTGTGCCATCTCTGACTGCTAGGCCTGATAGGAGTTGACATCCAACCACACCTGGAAGGCTACAAGTTCTCCACCCTTGGTGGACTAGACATGCTAGAGTCAAATTGATATGATAGCAGAAAGAAAAAAGTTCAAAAGAAGGCATGAACAATTGCTGAGAGATGTATATGCTCCTCTCTTGGATTTCAGTTTTCAGTTTTTGGGATGGCGTGACTGAAGTGGGAAGCAAAGTTAGTCCTTTGATCTAGTCAAGGTGAAGGTAAGATTGCTAGGGATATCGCAGTGAGGTGAGACCCCCAACTCCTAGTTTTGCAAAGGCACAGGCCACTTGAAAACTCAGACCCTCTAAGTGTCCCTATTTTCCAGGGACCGTCCCTGATTTACAGAAGCTGTCCCAGTTTCTGATTTGATCCCGGAATGTCCCGCTTTTCCTTAGGAAGTCCCTATTTTCATCGGAAAAATGTTGGAGGGTATGGAGTTATGTGACCCCTGAGCCAAGGAGATAAATAACTATACAACCTTTAGAAGACATCTGAAGGCAGCCCTGTGGGGTTTTTCTTAATGTTTAATGTTTCATTATGTTTTTTTATATATGTTGGAGTGGCTAGGGCAACCCAGTCAGATGGGTGGGGTATTCTTATTCTTATTCTTATTCTTATTCTTATTCTTATTCTTATTCTTATTCTTATTCTTATTCTTATTCTTATCTTCATTGGAGAAATGTTGGAGGGTTTGGGAAATCCCCTGAGTACAGCACACTTAAATGAATGGGAGCTGAAAGGGAGCTTTGGGGAACACACTCTGTATATACTCAGAGGCACTAACCCCTGACCATTAGGTCCAGTTGTGGACAACTCTGGGGTTGCAGCGCTCATCTCGCTTTATTGGCCGAGGGAGCCGGTGTACAGCTTCCAGGTCATGAGGCCAGCATGACTAAGCCGCTTCTGGTGAACAAGAGCAGCTCACGGAAACGCCATTTACCTTTCTGCCGGAGTGGTACCTATTTATCTACTTGCACTTTGATGTGCTTTCGAACTGCTAGGTTGGCAGGAGCTGGGACCGAGCAATGGGAGCTCACCCTGTTGTGGGGATTCAAACCGCCGACCTTCTGATCGGCAAGCCCTAGGCTCAGTGGTTTAGACCATGCACTAGGGTAGCCAAAATTAGTTTCCATCTTCTTGGGCTGAACTGTGGCATTTTAAACAGGTGAGGACTCAGTGGTATTCTCACTAGCCTGTGACCCTGTGGGTTTGAGTCCCTTGCCTTCCTGCCAAGGGGGTGGGAAACCAGAGCTTTCAACCGTTTTAACTGACTCACAGTCCAGCGTTTTGTATGTATGCTTTGCAACAGGTTCAGCCTTCTCTTCAGGGTAACAGGGCCAAGGGAAAGAAAATCCATTTTTAAAGGGTAGGCCTGATCTAATTAGCCTTTTATCTGAATCATCTCTGCAACTTAAACAACAACAAAAAGAGGAGCGCAAGCAATGCCGACTCACCCATCGACTTTGACAGCGCATATTGTTCTTGCTTTAATATTGCATTATCCTGGCTTTTCGCTGAGCAGAGTATGTTTTCTGGCGATTACACCTTGGGCAGGGAAAGGCTTTCTAGCTCTGCAACGGCCTTAGTAATAATGCATGCCTCTGCTTAATCTATGAGCCACAATCACATCTATCTACCGCATGGAGCAAAGTGCTGAGAGGGATGATGTATCCTGCAGCAATATGCAGGCCCTGTAGTAAATTAAGTTACAGCCCCATTACATCGACAGCGGCGTTCTGCGCGTATGCAGCCGGCACTTTGTCTCGGCCTTTTGCGTTTTTACAGCCCACGCGGTCATAAATAGCTCTCCCTCAAACACAATGTGCATTTTTTGCAGTCACTTCATTCACCCTCCAGGAGAGGAAGCAAGGGAGCAAGAAGAGGAGGAAGAAGAAGAGTTTGGATTTGATATCCTGCTTTATCACTAACTGAAGGAGTCTCAAAGCGGCTAACATTCTCATTTCCCTTCCTCCCCCACAACAAACACTCTGTGAGGTGAGTGGGGCTGAGAGACTTCAGAGAAGTGTGACTAGCCCAAGGTCACCCAGCAGCTGCATGTGGAGGAGCGGAGACACGAACCCGGTTCACCAGATTACGAGTCTACCACTCTTAACCACTACACCACACTAGCAAAGCATTTTCGAAGCACCTTGCATGTCAAGGTCCCCAAACCGCCCCTCAAATAATTCACACATCAGTCAGAATTTTAGTTTTGGTTTTTGGCATGATTTTGGCCACAACTTTATTAAAATACAAACAATGTGAGTGGTTGTTTAGGCATTGGTTAAGACTATCTGTCCCACAGGGGACAGAACTGACGACCGTCAGTAAGGGGAAAACCCTCTGGAGAGATAAAGGGAGCCGGGTGGTCTGACTCTCCTCTCTCCCCTCAGGCTCCCAGGGGTCTTGCACAGCCCCAGCCCCCGACCGGGGGTTTGGACAAAAAGCATCGAGCCCCTGGATTCCTTTAACGGAATTCCCCGTACACCAGCAACAATTGGAGGGGCAGACGCAATCAATCATAACCCCTCCTCCAACCAACATAATAACCAATGCCTAACCGCCAACCTTACAAGTTGTGACTATTTGCTACGCAGTAGGCGAAAACTAGATGGCACCAGCCAATCAGCCAAATGGAAAAATTCCTACCAGGCCCCTGCCCCAACAGCAGACGACCCCATGACAGGCATAGCAATGTCAATGCAGAGGCCTAAAATAGAGGGAGGGAGGGCGGGTGATCAGAAGCATGCAGCCAAGAGGGGGATCACGTTGCAAACCCACCAATATATATCCGCTAGGCTGTCCATCAATAAATTGCAACATACAATTCTCCCCAACAACACCCAGGGTCCAATCACAACAGTGGCCATCCATACGATCCCGCCCAGCACCAGAGGGGTGACTTGCTGGCCCCCACTGCAACACATGCTCTCCATGAAGGAGAACACGCTTTGTCCCCCAAGCAGAAGCTGAACAGGACTTGGCTGCAGGGGAACATTTACTGGAACCGGGCCTAAAGCATGCCAGTGAGGGGTGGGACAACCAGAGAAGAATGGCAGATTAAGTTGATGGATTATGCCAAAATAGCCAAAATGACCGGAAGAATCAGAAATCAGGAAGACCAAAATTTTAATAAGGAATGGGGGGGATTTATAATTTATCTTAAAAACCATTGTAAACAGTTAAAATCGTTAGTAAGATTGGAATAACACTTGTAGTTTAATGGATATAATGGAGAGGTAAAATGTTTGGATTATTATAAGAGATGCAGGAGGAAGTTACTAACAATAGGACCCACAAAGGGGAGGAGGGAAGTTCAGGAGATTCTTTGGAATCATATTTTTATGTAGTATGTTGGATATGTGTTTGAAAAACTGTAATTTGAAAAACAAAATATTTTTTAATTAAAAAAATAATAACCATGCCAGCAAAACCATCTTTGATTAGCATCATTCAACAACTTCTAAGAAGGAGGTTTCACTTTCTCTTTATCAAATGCCACCTCACATGAAACGTCCAGACCCTCCAAATGTCCCTGTTTTCCAGGGACAGTCCTGAATTTACAGAAGCTGTCCTGGTTTGATCCCGGAATGTCTTGCTTTTCCTTAGGATTCCCCTGTTTTCATCAGAGAAATGTTGTGGGGTACGGAATAGGACCTTCCTATTTTCATTGGAGAAATGTTGGAGGGGACATCTCTATTTTCATCAGAGAAATGTTGGAGAGTAGAGAATAGGATGCCCCCCTATTTTTATCGAGAAATGTTGGAGGGTATGGAACCTCCTTAGCCTTTACAAAATGTCAGCTTGAGAACTCTGAAGCAAGCAATAAACAAACAAAACAAAGCATATGAGTGATAGGAGCTAAACAAATGTGGAAGATGCCTGCAAGAGGACCCCACCCTTGGCATTTCAGCATTTCATTTCTATGTATTACAGTGGTACCTTGAGTTACAAACGCTTCAGGTTACAAACTCTGCTAACCTGGAAGAGTTACCTCGAGTTGAGAACTTTGCCCCAGGATGAGAACGGAAATCGTGTGCTGGCAGAGCAGCAGCAGCAAGAGGCCCCATTAGCGAAAGCACGCCTCTAATTAAGAACAGTTTCAGGTTAAGAACGGACCTCCGGAACGAATTAAGTTCGTAACTGGAGGTACCACTGTATTGAACGTCTTGTCCCCCCGACCTCATTATTAGGATGTACTACTCTTAGCCTGCATAGAACTCAAAATAATAATTACACTGTTTGCCAAGGGTAAAGAGACCAGGATTAAGGAGAACACATATGCTCACTCCCATATTTGGATGTAGAACAGTATGTTTTTTTAATTGAACGTAATTAGTTCTGTTCACCTCCCTAGGAACTCCATTTGGAAATACTGTTAAAAATAATATTTTGCCTCTCCTCTCTCTTTGAAGATCCGTTTACACATTCAGGGCACTGTATCCCTTACATGTTGATTTTGTCACGGCTCCAGGGATTTCTTCCTGGCACAATAAACCTGAGCCATGCATGCTGGAGTCCAGAATGACATCCTTATTCATTTCAATAGATTGAGCTATTTATTTCTCGGATTTATGACCTGCTGCTTTTTGGCCAAGGCTCCTGAAGCAGTTAAGGTTGTGTGTGGTTGGGTGCCACCACAGAAGAGGTGGGGGGGTACCATTTGCAGTCCCAGGGCCAAATCCCTTTATAGGGGACCTTGGGGGGTGCACATGGGTGGGGCTAGGTACAAGTATACCTGAAGGAGCGTCTCCACCCCCATCGTTCTGCCCGGACACTGAGGTCCAGTGCTGAGGGCCTTCTGGCGGTTCCCTCACTACGAGAAGTCAAGTTACAGGAAACCAGGCAGAGGGCTTTCTCGGTAGTGGCACCCACTCTGTGGAACGCCCTCCCTTCAGATGTCAAAGAGAACAACAACTACCAGACCTTTAGAAGACATCTGAAGGCAGCTCTGTTTAGGGAGGCTTTTAATGTTTAATAGATTATTGTATTTTAATGTTCTGTTGGAAGCCGCCCAGAGTGACTGGGGAAACCCAGCCATATGGGCAGGGTATAAATAATAAATTATTATTATTATTATTATTATTATTATTATTATTATTATTACTATTACAAATGTAGGCAGAGCCACAAATGTGGCTTTTGGAACTTGTACTGTAGACCACATTCCAGCCATACAGAAGTCAGACCCACCAGCCCCAGATTCCTCCATCAAGGCAAGCAAGAGACATTATCTCCAGTCTAGGATACATTTCATTCAGGCAACAGCAGTCAAGGAGCACACAGAGCAGGGACAGTGAAAAATGTGGCCTGGGGAAGAGGACATGGCCTGGGGAGACGGAGAGGTCTGGAGGGTTCCGTTCTGGACTTGAGGTTTCCCATCCCTGCCTTTGCCTTTTATATCCTTGATGCCAAGGATTGAAAATGGGACCTTCCACATGCAACACACATGCTCTGTCACTGACCTATGGCCCTCCCCTCTATATTATCTGTGGAAATCATGGTGGGAAATTGGCTGGCATTTGCAAGGGACAGTCAGATAGCTGCCCACTTAGCAGGTGCTCAAAAGTGTCAAAATGCTTTCTAACATAACTTCGTGTTTAGTGATGGCTTTGGTAAATTGGGCTGACTTCACGATGGCTGAGAGTCCCTAAAGTTCTTAGATTCGGTGAGTCATCCTTAATCTTTTAGAAAGAGGGTTTTATTATCCTCTATTAGATGACTGACTCCAATCAGTGATTAATAGGTGAGAGAAGGTGAGAAAGAACAAGGAGAAGAGGAGGCAATTTTAATTGTGCTTCTGACAAAGGCAAAGGGTAAACAAGAAGATGAAATTTGCATTTAACAGGAGCAAGCTCTTATTTTGCAATTGTGGTAGAATATTCGGCTTCTCTTGTCATGCTGCATCCAGTCACTGCCAGGAGATTTGTTAGTGACAAAAAGTCTCAACACAACAACAAAAAATTCCCTGCTGATGGTTACTGCTCAATGAGTGGAAATAGGACAAAGCATCAGATTACTAGTATGTCATATTGACAGTTACCATTTGGGCAACACAGACTGGGTGCAAATGTTTGCTGGGTCATGAGCAATCATAAAAATTCTTATTCTTATTCTTATTATTTACTGTCCTTCATCAGAGGATTACAGGGTGGTTTACAGTATAAAAACTCAAAAATACATAATAACAAACAAGCAATACCCCCCACAGAGTTTAAGAGGCCATATATTTTTTTAATTAGCCAAAGGGCTGGGAGAACAGGAATGTTTTTGTCTTGTGCCTAAAGATATAGAATGAAGGCACCAGGTGAGCCTCCACAAATGGGGAGCCACTGCGGAAAAGGCCCATTCTTGTGTTGCCACCCTCTGAACCTCTCATGGAGGGGGCACATGAAGTCAGGCCTTTGACAACGATCACAGGATCTGGGTAGCTTCATATGGGACACTGGTGGGCTCACGACCCAACCAGGGTCATGCTGAACCCCCTGGCTTTTGTGTGGCTGGAGAGTATCTTACTGTCCCAAACGAAGAGTCACACACATTGTCCCACCCACTTTCGCTTCTAGCCTTACTCGCCATTGGAATGTGGCCCCCAGAAAATTGATCGAAAGGTATTGTGGTCCTCAGGCTTTAAAGGTTCCACACCCCATCTTACATTTTAAGACTGTTGAGCAGGGCTGTGTACTTGGTATATGAGTTGGGAATGTTATGTATTACTAACGATGATGATGTTGTTGTTATGAGTATTTGTAACTTCCCAAATTCCATACTTTCCCAAGCCTTCTGGATGAGAAGTGCCAAAAACGTTAGCAATGAAGTATTTCACATGGGTAACTGATGTGTGTCAATGACTGATGTGCTGACTCCTTTTGAAGTGCTGTTCGTCAGTCAAATTAGGCTTAACCACTTCTTACTGGATTGCAGCCGAGTTTTTCCATATGATCTTTCAGCCCCAATAGTTAAATTAATTGACGGAACCTTTTCAGGCCATTAGGGAGGATTGATTTGCATGAAGTGAATATGTTATTGTTGTTTGCTTGCATAGTAAAAGTCTGGCTTGAGAGGAACTCTTGGGGACCGCAGTTAGTCTACCCATGTTAGGGTCATTTTCAGTTGGTACCTAAAGAAATTAGGGTCAGTTCAGATGGTCTTCTCCCTGCTGCCTCTGCTCCCACATCTACCATGTTGAGTGAGCTACCCACAGGAAAAGCATAATGTGTATGTGAGCCAGGAACTAGCTTTGGCAAAACTTGAAGCTGCTGTGGCTGAAATGAAGGAGTTTCTAGTTCAAACACTGGGTTGCTCACATGAAGAGATGTCTCCTATGAGAGGGGGCATGAGAACACCCCCCCCCAATTTTGTTAAGGTATTTGTTTTTCTTATTAAAAACCTCAGTCAACTGGATGAAGAATAGAGGGATGCTCATCAAATTTGGGGTTGACACAAAACTGGGCAGCTAATGCTGCAGAAGGCAGAATTCAAGAAGATCTTAATAGACTGGAGCATTGGGTCCAGATGAACAAAATGAATTTCAATAGGGACAAAGGTAAGATTCTACACTTAGGCAGGAAGAACCAGATGCACATATATAGGATGGGGGACATCTGGCTTGCCAGTAGTACATGTGAAAAGGATCTAGGGTTCTTAATAAACCACAAGTTTAACATGAGTCAACAGTGTGATGCAGCAGCAGAAAAAAGCCAATGCTATTCTAGGCTGCTTCAACAGAAGTTTAGTGTCCAGATTAAGAGATGTTATAGTACCAAAACGTTTTTTTAAATTTTTTTATATAAAAACCTTAGAAAGAAGAGTCAGAAACTTCTACCATCATTTCAAGTGTCATGCAGATATAAAGGCAAAAAGTAAATTCAAAAGTAAACAACTGTTGAGAAAAGTACTTGAAAAATACCATTGGTTGGAACAAATAATTCTAACTGAATGTCATTTACCAGCACTGAAGAAGTAGAGGGAAGTGTTGAAAGAAAATAAGCAAAAATGCACGCATGCATTATTATTTTTTAAATAAGCTCATCTGAAACAAAATTCCCCTAGAAATAAAAGCTTGAAAAAAAGCCTTATCAGAGGCTGGGATTTCACCATCTTCTTCTCTTCAGTCTTCCTGAATTGCTTCCATGCTTTCTCCTCTAGTGTACCTACCTATCCCAACTGTATTACCTGAAAATACTTTAGCTTCAGATTTTTCTCCCTTGATGGACTCTGTTGGTGAGTTATGGGGTGACTATGGCTGGTATAAAGTATCAGGAAACAAAAGTTATTTGTGTACCACACACACACACACACACACACACACACACAACTTTCTTGCTGTGATATTTGTCATCTCTCACAAGCTATGCAAGGCCACAGATGACAGCGGAGGTGTCCAAAAAAGAACAGAAAAAAAAGAACTGCGAGTTGGTACTGACAGCTCCGGAGGTAGCCTGTTCCTCTCTTGAGTTGATGCACCATTGATGTTCAAGTGATGTTTTCAGGGGAGTTATTCTGTTGCAAGCACTGCTGTCTGGAATAAGAAATCTCTGGGATGCCTGGATTATATCCAGTCTGTTCATTGGTGAGAGTAATCTACAGTAAATATAAAGAAAAGAGGTGAAACCAGAGTTTCCTTTGAAAGTCATACTTCTCTGAATTTTGCGACGCAGTTCTCCAACCAAAGAATGCATCCAATGACTGTGCATATAAAGAGAAACAATGTACAAAAAATAGCATTATGAATTGCTTGTAAAAAGACACATACAAGGCAAAATTGCATTTACAATTTTATGAGGAATGGGCATGAAAATGCACGCAACTTTTCATGAATACTTTAAAATAAAATCACAAATATGTGCAAATGGGGCTAGCTGAATATTGGGGAAATGAGGAACTGAAAATGACAGATTTGCCCATCCCTGCTCAATATACTCAAACATATATTGCCTCAGTACACCTATATTTATGTAGCATGACTAATGGTCACTGATAGATTTCCTCTCCATGACTTTCTTGAATGTACAGTGGTACCTCTGGTTATGTACTTAATTCGTTCCGGAGGTCCGTTCTTAACCTGAAAATATTCTTAACCTGAAGCACTACTTTAGCTAATGGGGTCTCCCGCTGCCACTGCCCGATTTCTGTTCTCATCCTGAAGTAAAGTTCTTAACCCGAGGTAATATTTCTGGATTAGCAGAGTCTGTAACCTGAAGCGTCTGTAACCTGAAGCATATGTAACCCGAGGTACCACTGTAATTTTATAAGCCTCCTCTCTAGCTATTCCCACATTTTGTGGCAGTGAATTTCACAAGACAATGATTATGCATTGTGCGAGAAAGTATTTTCTTTCTGTGTTGAGCCTACTGATATTAAACTTCACTGGGTAATAATACATTATGGAAGATGGACCAAAAAACCCCCACCCCACTCTCTACATCATTCATAATTTCCTAACCCTCTATCATGTCCTTCCCTCTCATTCATTGTTCTGACAACTTGAAAGCACTAGTTGGAGGCTGTGGTTTCTTCCTAACCCATCAGATTTGCTCCATGTAACTACAGGTCCCCGCACTAATTCCCCGATCAAGAACAATTTGTCTTGCCTTTTTCTTTTAAATTTGCCAAGTGTTAACACTCCCTTAAAATAAAACAGGAACTATTTAGGCACGGAGGGAATGGAAAGTACCTCATCCTTTACTTAATGTAGCATCTCCTGGGGAAACTTTGCTAATAGGATTTAACAGTCTGTTGCACAAAGGAGCCAATGGCATTTGCAAAAAAGCCCTCTTGCTTCCTTTCCTATCTCTCCATTGTACAAAGCTGACAGACCTTGGTTGACTCTGTAAACAGGCAGACAGGAGGCTGCGAATGAGTTCTCAATTATCATGCGCTGAAATGGCTGACACCCCTCCCATCCCCTGCCAGTAAGGAATTGGACATGGATCAGCAAGGATTCAGAATGGGGAAATGATTCATGGTTGTATACTGCACAAGAGCTTTGCTTAGTCCAGGCATAGGTAAACTCGGCCCTCCAGATGTTCTGGGACTACAACTCCCATCATCCCTAGCTAACAGGACCAGTGGTCAGGGATGATGGGAGTTGTAGTCCCAAAACATCTGGAGGGCCGAGTTTGCCTATGCCTGGCTTAGTTTGTAGCGGTATGAATGGGGAAGGTGACAGACTGCACAGCCCTGGCCCTAACAATTAGAGTGAAGTGGGCACTGCCCCAGCAACCTCAGTCTGCCCTCGGCTACTCCTCAAGTGACTTGGTCGCCTTCTTTCTTACAGCCAGCCCAGAGCTGACCACTCCTATGTCTCCGGGTTGCCCTTGGGGATATCAAAATGTTGTAAAACATTTGGTGCAGGTTTGGAGGGGATCCTCCAACTTCGGAGTTCATAAAGGTAAAGGTAAAGGGACCCCTGACTGTTAGGTCCAGTCGCGGACAACTCTGGGGTTGTGGTGCTCATCTTGCTCTATAGGCCAAGGGAGCCGGCGTTTGTCCGCAGACAGTTTCCGGGTCATGTGGCCAGCATGACTAAGAACCAGAGCAGCGCACGGAAACACCATTTACCTTCCCGCCAGAGCGGTACCTATTTATCTACTTGCACTTTGACGTGCTTTCAAACTGCTTGGTTGGCAAGAGCAGGGGATTCGAACCGCCGACCTTTTGCTCAAATGTTAAGTACGAAACCCTTGTTTGATGTATCAGCTACTCAGTTTGTGGGGCACTGCAAAATGCAGGGTTTTCACTGCAAATCAACTGCAAAACTTTGGCGCAGGTCTGCAGGGGATGCCAAATTTTGGGCTTCGTACTTATCCTGAAACCATCTGGTAGGAGGATGGGGAGAAAACTAGAATTAGTTGGCTCTGCCTGTTGTTGGCTCCAGTTCCAGCTTCTGTTGGTCTCCCTGCCTTCTGCCTTACCAGTTCCAGTGGGCACCAGACACCACTGCATGCACTTGAGTTGGGAAGGACACTGTTGGGTCTCTTGGGAAGGACCCTGGCAGTGACAGGCCAAGAAGACAAGTCTGGGGTGGTTCAGGAAAGAAGGTCTGTGAATAAATTGAAAGGCTGGGGGGGGGGGGAGAGATGGGAAGACAAATCTGCATGTCCCAGACATCAAAGCAATAGACTGAGGAGACCAAAGAGACTACCGGTAGTAACAGATTGCAATTTACAAAATAGGAAAGCAAGCAAAAGAAAGTGAGGCTTATGAACATAGGAAGCTGCCTTATGCTTAACAAAACCATTGATCCATCTAGTGCAATGCTGCCTCCACTGACTAGCTGAGACTCTCCAGAATTTCAGACAGGTTTCACCCCCCCCCGATGCTGTGAATTGAACATGGAACCATCCGCATACCAAGCACGTACTCTACCATTGAGCTATGACCTTTCTCCATAGGCTTCTGGTTGGCCACTCTGATCAGACGGGCCTTTGGTCTGATCCTGTAGGGCTCTTCTGATCTTCTTATGTAGGAAGGAGGCATCAGTAAATCAGAGCATGGCAAGCAGCCAGTGGAAATCAAAAGGAGGTGAATATAACGAAAGGAAAAAAGACGCTGAAGCCGAAAAAAGAGATAGATTTGGGGAAGCCTAGATGGGAAATTAGAACACAGCTCAGTGACTGTCTCAGTACAGGGAGGGAAGTGGTTCATATTGATGATGATGAAAGGAAGGGAGTAGGTGCAGAAATAAGCTTCCATTGGGCGAGAGACGTTGCCCATGCGGATCCGGAGAGGTGGAGACTATTGACCACATGCTCCTGCGATGCTGTTTCTACAAGGACATGGGAGGCGGTCTCATCCACACAACGCTGGCCGATCTTCCAGAACGTTCGGACAGTTTTTATATAGAATAGCTTCTTTCAGATGTTAACTCTAATGTGACAGCTAAGGTAGCTAAATTCTGCGCTAGAGCCATAAAAATTCGGTCCGTTTTAATTAGCAGCATCCATATAACTTCAGGATAGAGCTAAAGAAGAATCAGTGCCACTATTAGCGGTAGCCCATCCTCTAAAGTAGTGATATCCTTTTATCTAATAATTTCATATAATGGTTAAAGTTTATATTTCTAGTATATATTTTAGATTGTATTTTGGATTGTTTTTATGTATATCTGTGTGTGCTGGTCGAGGACAGTAACAATAAATCTAAATCTAAATCTAAGCTTCAATTGTAGCATTGATTGATTGATTGATTGATTGATTGATTGATTTGCTTCATCTCACACTTTCTCTCATCTGCTCATGTTGAGCCACATCCATCAACAGGAGGCCTGGGAGTCTGCTTTGATGTGATTGTTTTATGCAATGAAATCAAGCAATATAGCCTCCAGTCCCGAAACTGGAAGCTTCAGCAGAATCCCAAGAAGCTCAGCATTCAGCGAGCAGCGAGCAAGTGTCTAAGTCCTCTTGGGGAATGCAGGCACATTTGCATTTTGTATGATCCGTCTCTTCCAAAAATTTAAGAGGAAAAGGAGAGATAAGCAGAGCTTCCAGAGCCCAAGGGAGATGAGGTAATGCAAAATTTCTCCATGTTGAGAGAAGGGAAGAAGTTTTTTAATCTCTTCAGAAGTCTTACTTATTGTAGCATGGTCAATTTCTCCAAAGAACTCAATGGGAGCAAAGCTCAGAAGAAATGTTCTCTTCCCCAAACAATGGTAGCAGTAGTGCTTTAGATGACCACAGCAATATCCTCTGATTTTCTTGGCCTTTCATGTGGGCAGTTCACAGAACATATATCTATTACATTCCCATATGTGGTGGTTTTCATGTTCCAGACAGGTCAAAAGACCATTTTCCAACAATACGTCCCCCAAAACAGACACATTCTGAACATGCAATTTCACTAGTTGAAGGATATGACTAGCATGGTTGCCTAGCATTCATAATATAGTAGTTTTGTTGAGTTGATATTCCTGCATCCCTGGGGGGTTGGACTAGATGACCCTCAGGGTCCCTCCCAACTCTGCAATTCTATGGTTTTATAAGCAATGACAAAAACAAAAACAAAAAATCATTGGAAGTGTCTTCTTTCTAACATTGATGCTTGAAAGAAAAGAGCTCCAGCACATGGTATAGAAGCAGCGATTGCAGAAAACCACAAAGGCTCATAGCAACTTAGTTTCTCAGCCTGTTGCTAATGGTGTCCTGACTCCCAATGTATTCCTGAAATGCTATTATGAACTGCCATTCTAAGTATGCTATTTTTTAACAGATGATACTTGTCACCTGGACCACGTAGGTTGAATTAGATGGAGTGAAACTCTTCCATCCCACTCTGCCCTGGCAAATCCAATTCAGAAATAATTTGAATACAGCCAGTATATTTATGGATATCTGAGTTAAATTCAAATTGGAAGTCTGAAGTAATGTTGCCCCCCCTCCCCAGGCTGAGAGGCTTATCTGCCCTGGTGAACACCTGAGAAATGATTCTGTCATTTAAAAAGGACTATTACCATACTTTCTTGGGACATATCTCTCCATGCATCTGAACCGATTTCCAGGAACAACAGAGGTTTAGGAGTGGAATTCAATATCACACTATTATGATCGTTCCATCAGCAAAAGCATTTTTGCTTGCTCAGTGGAACCATCTCCATGTACTCTTCTGGACTATTCCTGAAGGGAAGGAGGAAGAACTGGAAAAGGTGAGTTGCATCCTAGATGGAGAGAGAAGGCAAAGCAAGATGAAAGGGAGAGGGCAGTGAGCTAAGCAATGAGATGGTTGGGGAGGGGGAGAGCTTTTATCCATAATCTGGTCATCTCAGAAGGGGAGAGGAAATTCCCAGTGGCAGATTAAATTCAACAGAGATTAGGTTTTCAAAGGGCAGAGAAGCCTCTAAGACAGTGTTTCTCAAACTTAGGTCTCCAGCTGTTTTTGGACTACAACTCCCATCTTCCCTGACCGCTGATCCTGCTAGCTAGGCATGATGGGAGTTGTAGTCCAACAACAGCTAGAGACCCAAGTTTGAGAAACAATGCTCCAAGACTAACAACTGCCCATTGTGAACATTCACCTGACCTCATGGAGTGCCACATAATCCAGCCATGGAAAAGGAGCTGTGTACATATCCTGGTCAATATAGACAGTTTCCAATAGGACTTGGAAAATGTATATACATTTATTGAATTTTGTACATTCTTTGGTCTTTATGCATAAGCTCCAACAGGCTTTGGGAAACGTACATATATCAACTGCAGTTTGTGTATTCCCGAGTCATTTTGCATAACCCCCAATTTACTTTGAAGAATGTTCATGCCTTGCCTGAGTTTTGTATGTTCTCCCATGAATATGAACAATCTTCAGCAGGCCTCAGGGAATGTACCTATATCTAGTGATTTTTGTACATTCTCTGGGCAATATGCACATTTTCAATATGGTGTGCTGCGTCTCCAAGAAACACATATTTTTTTCCTATCTGAAGTGTTTGATCTGTACTCCCTGGGTCACTTCTAGCTTACAGCCTAGTCTTGCATGGGCTGTGGCATACCTTGCAGCTGAGCAGCAAGAAGAAGAGGTGGGCTCAAATAAAAGATCAGCTCTTCCCGCCCCTGCAGTCAAGCCTTTCACGCCTCTCTCAGAACCTTCAGACTCAGACCTGGGATGGCAGACTCTGCAGCAATACGAAGGAGGAGACGAAGAGGGAGGGGAGACTGGAACAGATGGCAGACCTTCCCTTCCTCTGAATACACCTGGCTTCAGTGTTGAATGCCTCCTCTCCTTTAGGGGGCAGAGTGCAGCCGGAGCCTGGAGAAAGATTAACTCTTCAAAGTTAAGCTTTATTTATTCAAGGGAACATGGTGCAGCCCTCACAATGTCTGATACTTCACTACGAGAGTTCCTTTTTTTGTGTGCTGATCCCGTGGGTTACCCGTAAGGAGAGGTCGAAGTCCGGTCCATGGTCAGAGGTGCAACGAAAGGCAGTCCGTAATAATTGAAGCTAGGTGCAGGGCAGGGAGGCAGGCAAAGTCAGGAACAGGTAGGCAAACAGGGAACCAGGGGGAGTCAGGAAATCTAGCAGGAAAGCAGGACAGGTAGCAAGCCGGAACACCGGCAAGAACTGGTCACCAACAATGTTGCTCCTGCAACTTGGGGCTGGGGCTGGCCGGCTTTTATCTGCCCCGAGGCATAGGGCGGCCCTGATCCTCTGGAGACTTGCCTCTCCTGGCCTGGAGGCGAGCAATCCTCCTGCGGGAACTTAGTTCCCTTCGTCTCTCTGCCCTGAGCCTCTGCAGCTCAGGAGAGGCTGGAGGGTTACAGGACCCAGAGGTAACCTCAGCTTCCCCTGACGGGGCTGGGAGTGGAGCACCTGCAGGCAATGGGTCCTCCACCCCATCAGGAGCCAGAGCAGACTCAGCAGATGCCTGCACCTGAGGATCCAGCACAGGTGAGGATCCTTCAGACTCAAGCCCTAGCCCCGGCTCTGCTGGTTCTGGAGGCAGGGAATCCTATGCAGGCTGGGATCCCTCAGGTTCAGCATCTGAGTCTGAATCCCAGGCCATCACATTTTTCAATTATATTTTACTAAGTTTCAACATTTTTAACATATACAATCCTAACACAATTTCGCCTTTTATCTTATTTTTGTTGACTTCCCACTTCATGGAGATGTTGCTTCTCTCCTTCTGCTGCACCCTATCTTCTAACCATCAAATCATAACCACATTATTATAATCTAATTACTGCTATCGCTCATAGTTCAAATCCAAGTTAATCATATTATAATATTTCTTTAAATAGTCCAAAAAAGACATCAATATGGAAGGCACCACATTGAGCCACATGAAATGGAAGTCCATCAACCTCACCACAAGATCTCAAAGTAGCTGTCTTATTACAAAGGAATTTCAGAAATACAGTAGACTGGCATGAGAAGTTGCTGAATTGCAACTTATCACCAAACTTAAAACCATGGAGAGACCTGGTCTGAATAGAGACATTGGATTCCTATCTCATTATACATGACAAAGCTATTTTTAGCCATCTCACCCCTTGCTTTTTCCTGCAAAACCAATTGCCGTCATTAACAGTCGTCAACAGGTTTACCATACCTATCAGCCAATCACCCTTCTGAGTAATACCCCTCCCCACCCTCTCACTATATATAAGGATCTGGTGACTTCTGTTTCAGTGTATCTGAAGAAGTGTGCATGCACACGAAAGCTCATACCAAGAACAAACTTAGTTGGTCTTTAAGGTGCTACTGGAAGGAATTTTTAAATTTTTGTTTCAATTCTTCCATAAATCACTCATCATTGGATCGTCTTAATTTTGCCCGCCCTGCATAGTCCATTATCATACTTATCCATTCTTCTTTGGTTGGAACTTCCTCTTCCTTCTATATCTGCGCATATAGAATTCTAGCTGCTGTTGTTACATACATAAACTTTAACATTTCCTGGGAGATTTCTGCCTGTATAACCCCTAACAGAAACACTCAGGGCTTTTTCAATACACCAATTTTAAATATCTTTTTTTATTTCATCACTTATCATTTCCCAAAATACCCTAAAAAAATAATAATCCAGCTACCTGTTTATAATTCCAGCAATTATTAGGAACCTTATTAAACATTTTAGATAATTTGTTAGGTGTTAAGTACCATCTATTTTCATATAGTTTTCTTTTAGAGCATAGCAAGCAGTAAATTTCATATCTACTTTCCACAGCTCTTCCCATGCACTCATTTCTATATTATGTTCTTCCACATGAGAGTTCCTTATCTGAAGATGCTCCTCTACAAACTGCAGGAAGGTAAGGGCATTGCACCATTCGCAATGCAGAGGATGATCTTCATCTCCTAGACTAGATGCTAGACTAAATGACCATAGGTCTGATCCAGTAAATCATAGAATCATAGAGTTGGAAGAGACCACAAGGGCCATCCAGTCCAACCCCCTGCCAAGCAGGAAACACCATCAAAGCATTCCTGACAGGTGGCTGTCAAGCCTCTGCTTAAAGACCTCCAAAGAAGGAGACTCCACCACACTCCTTGGCAGCAAATTCCACTGTCGAACAGCTCTTACTGTCAGGAAGTTCTTTCTAATGTTTAGGTGGAATCTTCTTTCTTGTAGTTTGAATCCATTGCTCCGTGTCCTCTTCTCAGGAGCAGCAGAAAACAACCTTTCTCCCTCCTCTATATGACATCCTTTTATATATTTGAACATGGCTATCATATCACCCCTTAACCTTCTCTTCTCCAGGCTAAACATACCCAGCTCCCTAAGCCGTTCCTCATAAGGCATCGTTTCCAGGCCTTTGACCATTTTGGTTGCCCTCCTCTGGAAGGCAACCAAATGCTTTATCTTAAGCTTTATGCCTGTGAAATATCAACAGGGAAAAACTCCTAGCCTGTCATGTTGACTTGAAACAACTTCCTCCTTGCCATGCATTCTGGGAAAGGACAACCCAAACTTCACCACTTCACTCATTTGCCTTCCAGCTGGTTTCTCCTGAGCTTTCTACCCAGTTAAAATTAATAACCAGTTAGGCTGCAAGCTTTGGATTTTCATATTTTTCTGGCATCTTGTATAACCTGAAAGTGTATTTATTTTGCATTTTAAAAATGCCCCAAAGCAACACTAAAAGTAACAACATCGTAATGTTTCAATATAGTTCAGTCTGGGTCTAAAAATAACTTGTGTGCCTTTTTGTGGATCAATATCAGGTCCCTGCAAACTGTTCTATTTTATGACATTCCTTTTAGAAAGTTGCTCTTGAATTGCAAATGGCTGTCATATCTATTAATAAACCATACATCCATCTTCAAGAATGCTCCCTAACTCTGCTCTTCCTTTGCTATAGAGCTGTAGTTTGCATATGGTTGCACCAATCCACATTTTTTCATGCTGTGGTGTGAGCTCTGATCCCTGTGCAGTTTTCTAATAATACACATACCTGGTGTTGATTTATGTACCTCTCCAAGTGCTGATTTAGCCCTTCCTCTGTGCTTGAAGAAAGTTTTAAGCTCCCCTCCTCAAATAAATAAATAACACGGAATGCCGCAAGGGTCAGCCAATCAGAACTCTGCACGAGCAGGCTGGGCAGCGATAAACCTTTATTAATGTTACAAGGGCTATCCAATCAGCACTGTTCATTGCTGGCTCCTGAAGGAAACAGGAAGGCCAGGTTGCTCCTTTGATTCTCTGAGGTAGGTTGCATGTCTCACCCAAGTACTTGTCATCCTTCCCTCGCTGCACTGTGAGTTGTCACTAGGGGGAACAGTGTTGTACCTGAATGTTTGAAGATGAGGTGGATTGGAAAAACAACAAGTAAGTAAGTAAGTAAGTAAGTAAGTAAGTAAGTAAGTAAATTGCAAAGAGTTCTAATTTCAGAACCTTTAATAAAAGTGTGCCCCTTTCTCTCTCTCGTTTTTCAGAAGCACCAAGGGCTGTTGTGCATATTTTAGATTAGCCATCCAATATCCATTCCTTGCAGTTTCTGCACTCCTTGCAAATGCCTCCTGGGTTCCTACTTCCTCCTTGAGAATATAATAAGGGCAAACTAAACAGTATATTGTCAACAGTCTCCTCACATTCTTTCCCACTCACCCCCACTAAAATTGAGGGGTAGACATTGGAGATGCCAAATTCTATCATCTGAATCTTCCTTCCTTCCTTTTTTGGAAGGGATACCTCCCAAAGTTCCATTTTTGTTAATCAAATTCTAGAAGATGGCATTGGACTTTGCCTCCCATCAGTCCTAGATGGCTTGGCCAAGGCTAAGAGATTATAGGACTTACAGGTCAACAACATTTGAAGGCCCCATCCTTGATCTTCTTGCATGAATTGTCTAACCTGACATTGAAGCTTTGCCACCACAGATCATACAACTTAAGTGTATCTGGTGGCATATGTGAGGTCTGGATTTCAGCATGGGATGGGCAAAGGGGGGAGCTCAGGTATTGAGAACCTTCCCAGAAGCCAATGACAAGGACAAATGATTCATCAGAACTTCATTCCACCCACTTGATGCATCATCTTCCAATATGCCACCATGTGCCAATTTAATTAACGTGCTGTTTACTTCCTCATCTGGGTCATTAATGAAGGTGCTAAATCTGCTTTTAAATTCCTCAAAGTGACCTTGGTGAGGGAATGTAATCTGGATCCTCCAGTGGAGCCTGGATATTGGAGGGGATCAGGGAGGACAATTAATGAGGGATGCAAATTAGAAAGCAGGGTGTTGCAGGATGCCAGCACGCACTGAATAGGAGGGAAGGAAACAGCCACCTTAGCTTGGGAGAATCTAGTAATCCAGTTTGCCCAACAATGCACCTGGAATTTCACTTCAGCTCTGTCCTGCAAAATCACATGCCACTTGACCTTCTCTGCTTTCAGTAGCTACTTTCCCTCGAAGGGCATTTTGCCCTGTGGGAGAAATGATGACAGGGAAGTTATGGGGACTGTGTCCCTCCCCCAAGAGAAAAAGCAGCATGGGGGTGGGGTGGGGTGGGGGACAATTTCCAGCTGCAAAATGATAGGAAACATTAAACAGTCTGTTATTCGTTTCCAATTTTGGGGCTGCATTGGGTTAAAGAACAAACCCACCCCAAGACTGTGGATCAAAGACTCACAGAACACTACTTAGTATGTAGTTTGAGCCTCAGCTTGCATAGCCAGTGGGTTTTCTAACTTCGATCTGCTCAGCTGGAAAAGCAGAGCTACATGTTTTCTCGAATAAAGCTCTTATCCACTGGGCCTGGGGAGACAAAGCAAATTTCTTTGGGTAGGCAAGCGTTTGCTCTTATCTCCTTTCACAGAAACAATGCTTTAAAAGAAAATATTCACTGGTGCACAGGTTTTTTGTTTGGATTGCATCCCAGGGATGACCAGCTTCTGCATTCACAGCAAGGAACAATCTCTTCTCTGTGCCTCTGAATACTGGGGAACATGAGTGGGGAGAGTGCTCTTGCACTTTCACCATGCTTTGGGGTCTGCACTATAAGAAACAGGATGTTGGACTAGATGGGCCTTTGGTCTGGTGCAGCTCTCCTTGTGTGCCAGCACCAAGGCAGGACTATACATGATGTGTTATGTGCAGCAGGTCCCAAAGTGATATCTTCATGTTGAGGTCTGTCATTCTCCTCCCTGATGCATCACGTAAGGTAAGGCTATCAATGGCAACTAGGCGTATTAGTTATACTAGTCTATATCAGAAGCTACAAACCTTTGGATGACAGTTGTCTGAGGATGCGAGCAGGAAAGAGTTCCATCTTCTTCTCGGTAGTGGTGCCTGCCCTGTGGAAAGCCCTCCCATCAGATGTCAAAGGAATAAACAACTATCTGACGTTTAGAAGACATCTGAAGGCAGTCCTGTTTAGGGGAGGTTTTTTAATGACTGATGTTTTAATGTATTTTTTAATCTCCTGTTGGAAGCCTCCCAGAGTGGCTGGGGAAAGAGTAATAAGATGGGCGGGGTATGAGTAATAAGTTGTTGTTAACACCGGTCCTAAGAGATCTACACTGGCTCCCAGTACGTTTCCGAGCACAATTCAAAGTGTTGGTGCTGACCTTTAAAGCCCTAAATGGCCTTGGTCCAGTATACCTGAAGGAGCGTCTCCACCCCCACCGTTCAGCCCGGACACTGAGATCCAGCGCCGAGGGCCTTCTGGCGGTTCCCCCAGTGCGAGAAGCAAAGCTACAGGGAACCAGGCAGAGGGCCTTCTCGGTAGTGGCGCCCACCCTGTGGAACACCCTCCCATCAGAAGTCAAAGGTACTAACTACTATCTGACATTTAGAAAATGCCTGAAGACAGCCCTGTTCAGGGAAGTTTTTAATCTTGGAAGCCGCCTAGAGTGGCTGGGGAGACCCGGCCAGATGGGCGGGGTATAAATAATAAATTATTATTATTATTGTTGTTGTTGTTGTTGTTGTTGTTGTTGTTGTTGTTGTTATTTAACTATGGGCTCCATGAAGAACTACTTTCTTTTATCTGTCCTGAATCTTTCAACATTCAGTTTCACTCAATGCTCATGAGTTCTAGTGTTATGAGAGAGCGTGAAGAACATTTTTATATCCACTCTCTCTATGCCATGCATATTATAAAACACTTTTATCATGTCACCTTTTACTCACCGTTTCTCTAAGCCACAAACATTGAATCTCTCCACATCTTGGATAATTCAAGAGTACACATATGCTCAGGTGTGGCACTATGGTTAGATATGTGTATTTTCACACTGAATAGGTTCCTCCTCTAGTGTCCCCTGACAGAAACACGCCTTGACATCAGCAGATCCACCGCCCCTGTTCTGTGGGCTTCTACTGGTGTTGGTGAGCAGTAGCAGCAATGTGATCTGCACTGTGCAGCTACAAGTTACAAAATTTCCTGCAGTGCCATGAGACATTTGTTATGGGGAAGTGAATGAAATTTAAATTTAAAATGGAAGGAGGCTCACAGCCACTTGCTGCTAAATAAAACTGAGCCACAAGGAACAGGAAGGTTAGTGGCCCATTCCAGAACACTTGGCAGCACCTGGGACAGGGGCAGAGGAGCAGCAGCTACCCCTAATTATGGATGCGTTGCACATCAGTTCAAAAAGAGAGCTGGAAATGCTTGTGTTTGTTACAACTTGATAATATCCATCTTATTCTTAAGAATGAAATTGTGGATAAAGTGTGCCATGATTAAAACTTGACAGGGGTACCAGGGAGTCAATAAAGTTTTCGCAGGGGTCAGATCCAGCCCAGGGGAAGTCTTTCAGAGGTCCATCACAAATAAAAACAAGAGACAAGGGGCACTCCATTGTTATGGTTGCCTGCACTCCAACTCACAACTCCACTTGCAATTCATGCATATAGGGGACTGCTGTGTCCTGAATATTAACAGAATTTCAGAGCTCGCTGCCATCTGTTCCGATCTGGCTGCCAAAATATAGTCTCCTTCCTGGAGAAATGGATCTCACCATTTTGTAAATGTGAACTGCATTCTGTTCTCCTGAATATTTTAGTGTTTTGTCAGTGGGATGTGTGGCAACTAAAGTGGGTATACTAAGGACTTCTAAGTGTGAAAATGCGCTGTCTGGGTTATAGAGGAATTGAGTTACTATTTTAAATATTTGTGGGCAGGCAACAATGCCAAAGCATTCCTTGGTATCTTTAATAAGAAACTAGTGGAATGTCCACCAGATGACAATAATTTGCATGGAGCAAATGTGCTAGGATTGCCCATCTCCTCTCCACCGTCTCTCCCCTCTTTCCCCTCCCCCATATTTCTAGTCTCTCCACCACATCTTTCCCTCTCTTTCCCTTTCTCTTCTCCCTCGTCTCCCACTTTCCCACCTCTGTCCCCTGTACCTTCTTCAGTTTGACTTATATATTTATTCCTTCTTCCACCATTTTAGCCAATCAGAAGGAGAGTGTAGTATTGATTCTGTTTCTCCTTTAACTACCAGGTTTCTATGCTGAATGTTTGATATTGCTGTATGAAACCTTCTGAGGAAACCTCCCCCTATACTTTTAACCTCACTATGAACTTTTGACCCTCCTGTGCAGGACAGCCTCTAAAGCAAAAACAAACTATTCTTTCACATAGATTTTTAAACAGAGGCTAGATTGCCACGGCTCAGAGGTCAAGCCATGGATTTCCTTCATCACCAGGTCTAGAAGACATTTGAGGTCACTTCCAACTTTTTGATCCTATGAAGTCTGCATGAACTTCCTCAAGCATGATCATAGCCATTCCTAATGATAATAGACTCACAATCAAGTATGAGCCCTCCTGATAAAGCATTCCCAGACTTCCTGAGATTCCCAGGCTCTGATAAAGCATCCTCACCCATCCCTGTTTCTAGGGGTTCTTAAGTTCAACCAGTAAGGTTTGTTGTGCAAAACCTGCTTTACTGACCTATGGCCCAGAAAGAAGAAGAAAGGAAGGCTTTCAAAATAAAACAACCATGGGGTGAAAACCATAGGAACAATGCCCAGAGCAACAGAACATATTTTTAATGATTTATGGACTTGAACAAGTAAACTTGGTAGCCAGATGGATCTGCAGCTCAGTGAGCCAGTGCTGATTTCTCTAGGCAACAAAATGTCACGTCAATCAACTGACTAAGGCCTGCAGAAGTTCTACTAGGAATGTTCTGAGTTTGTTTCATGGTGATTTAGTACAGTTTCATGAGTGTTCCTGTACAACCTGCTTGTGTGCTTAGGTGGCATACACCTGGTTTCATTGCCATTTCTATTTTGTAAATCACAGAATTATATAGTTGGAAGGGACCCTGAGGATCATCTAGTCTAAACCCCTGCAATGCAGGAATCTCAGCTAAAGCATCCATGACAGATGGCCATCCAGCCTCTGCTTAAAAACCTCCAAGGAAGGAGAAGCCACCACTTTCTGAGGGAGGCAGTCCCCCTGTCGAACAGCTCTTACCGTCAGAAAGTTCTTCCTAATGTTTAGCAGGAATCTCCTTGCTTGTAACTTGAAGCCATTGGTTTGGGTCTTAACCTCGGGAGCTGGAGAAAACAAGCTTGCTCCATCTTCGATATGAGAGCTCTTGAGATAGTTGAAGATGGCTATCATATCTTATTTCAGTCTCCTCTTTTGCAGGCTAAACATACCCAACTCCTTCAACCATTCCTCATAAGGCTTGTTTACCATATTTTGATTTAAGTAGAGGGGCTTGTGCCTTATTCCAGGCTTCTGGGTAGCCTTGCAGAGCAGCTGCATCATCTACATGTATGTGCAGTATTGCTGAAGGCATTCTGCAGGATTATACCAGCCACCTTTGGGAACCTCTTATCAATAAATGAAGCATGCCTTGCTCTCCTGGCACAAAATATTGATGCATGCCTCAACATCACCCCGATGTGATCCTTCAGAGTAGGGGTGAGGAATTGGTGTTCCTCCAGACCTTGGTGGACCTTTGAGAGCAGAGACAGAACGGGGGGGGGGGAGTCTAGAGATATTTCGCAGCAGATAATGTTTCCTTTGACTCTGAAGCAAAGACAAATCTGTTGCTGTTCACCAAATCACTTTAAAGAACACTGCCTGAAGCAAAAGATGAGACATAAATTATTTACAGGAATACAATCAGCAGTGAGAGCCCTCGTCCAGGGCATCACTCCAATTAAAAACTAACGGAAAAGGCCACATTTTAAACCTGCATAAGATAAGTAAATTGGTAAATCATGCCAATTAATTGATGGATGTATTTTGTCCAAATGAAAACGGTGAATATGAGATTCTGGTAGAACCACAGGCAAGGCAGGAAGGAGGCAGAGATGGACAGAGAAATCTCCAGAAAGGCAACTGATGCACCTCCGAGGTGTGCCTGATACTAATACTATTAACGTTTTGCAAGAAGGCGAAGACACACCTCTCTGCCCTAAACGGCCTCAGTCCTGTATACCTGAAGGAGCGTCTCCACCCCCATTGTTCAGCCCGGACACTGAGATCCAGCGCCGAGGGCCTTCTGGCGGTTCCCTCACTGTGAGAAGCAAAGCTACAGGGAACCAGGCAGAGGGCCTTCTCGGTAGTGGCGCCCGCCCTGTGGAATGCCCTCCCATCAGAGGTCAAAGTGATAAACAACTACCTGACATTTAGAAAATACCTGAAGGCAGCCCTGTTTAGAGAAGTTTTTAATCTGTGATATTTTAATATATTTTGATATTGTTGGAAGCCGCCCAGAGTGGCTGGGGAGACCTGGCCAGATGGGCAGGGTACAAAATAATAAATTGTTATTATTATTATTATTATTATTATTATTATTATTATTATTATTATCTGTCCAGACCTTTGAGAAAGTTTTAGTTCATAGAAAATGTAAGAGGCAACATGACTGAAGTTTATTAATTTACACATGGCATGGAGAAAGGGTTTTCTTCCTCTGTCATAGCACTAGAACCTCTGGACAACCAAAGAAACTGAACCCTGGAAGATACGGGGCAGAGAAAAGAAGTGCTTCATGCACTTCAAGCACCTGGATAAACTTTGGAACTCAATCCCACAGGAGGCAGTGATGACTACCAACCTGGATGGTTTTAAAAGAGGATGAGACAAATTCATGGAAGAGAGGGCTATCAGTGGCTACTAGCCATGATGACTATGTTCTGCCTCCACAGTTGGAGGCAGGGGTGCCAACTTGAATAAAATTCTGTAGCCATTAAAGTCTAACAATATTAATGTGCACTGAGGTTCTTTATGAGATCTATGGATTTTCAGTTCATCTGGTTAATGCTAGTGCCTTCTTCAGGGCTACATTTCAGAAGAGTAGCCATGATCATCTGTTGTCACTCAGGACTGCAATACCTCAAGGACTGCTTCTCCCCATATAAACTGGCCTGGACTCTGTGTTCTTTGTCCGAGGCCCTTCATCGTGTGCGTATCTTGTGAGGTCCGGAGTGTGGTGACACAAGAACAAACCTTTTCTGCAGTAGCTCCCCATTTGTGGAATGCTCTCCCCAGGGAAGTTTCTCTGGCACCATCCTTATATATCTTTAGGCGCCAGGCAAAAATGTTCTTTTTGAACCAGGCTTTGGGCTGATTAATATTCTACAGTCTTTTAGATGTCTGTGTGGGAGGGGGAGTTATTGTTATGTTGTTTCTGTTTATTTGTGCTTTTACGGTATCTTGTGTTTTTATCTTGTTAACCACCCTGAGATCTTTTGATGAAGGGCAATATATCATCATCATCATCATCATCATCAGCAGCAGCAGCGTCTACTAGATCTTGCACCTCCAAAAGGTAATGGAAGCAGACAGATGGTTTAGAAGAACATCAACCTCCTGATACTCAGAAAATGTGTCTTAGTGCTGCAGGATTTTGTTTTTCACTTACAACAGGACAACATGGCTATCCTTCTAGAATGTGTCATGATATGCCGAGAAAGGAAAGAGCTATTTAATTTAAAGTGAAACTAGAAACACAGCATGAAGCAAGGCAGCTGAGCGAATTATTTCCATGGGTTGGATAGCAGGCCCTGAGAAAGGACTGAGCAAATATGAACGGCACAATATTGGAATTTGCCATGCAAGTCAAAAAGCACTCTTTTATGTTTGAACCTCATAAATGATTAAACCTCATAAACCTCATATATATAGATATTCAGATAGGATCCATTTCCATGTAAGACAGATGGTATCATGTTAGCCAGATGGAAACTGCTGGCAAGTCATCTACTATATTAAGTACCAGCCTGTTTGGTTAGTCCACCGAACGATAAAACAGAACCTCTTTTATTAAATACATTCATCTAAAAACCATGTCCTTGGATTCCACTGTCCTTCAGTCAGATTCCTGTTATAGGACGTCCAGTTGGCAATTTTTCTCACTTTCATTTCTGTGTTTTTGAGCGAAACTGGAGCTGATATGTAGACTTCTATAATTCACTCTACGCCGGTCTACAATTAAAGACAATGCAGAGGCTTCGGCAAGTGCAGAATGTGTCTGTTAGCTTGGTAATAATAATAATAACAATAACAATAATAATATAGTACCCCGCCAATCTGACTGGGTTGCCCCAGCCACTATCGGTAGCTTCTGATATATATATATATATCTATATCTATATCTATCTATCTATCTATCTATCTATCTATCTATCTATCTATATACATAATAAAACATTACACATTAAAAAGCTTCCATTTACAGGGCTGCCTTCAGATGTCTTGTAAAGGTTATATACGGTAGTTACTCATCTCCTTGACATCTGATGGGAGGGCGTTCCACAGGGTGGGTGCCACTACTGAGAAGGCCCTCTGCCTGGTTCCTTGTAACTTCACCTGTAGCAATTGGTCAGCCCAATGGGGCCATGTGGCACCAGTCCCGAGAGCACTTTCCCCATATCAACAATCCAGAACCCTGTGATTGGCAGGTGAGGTCTTGTTGGTGGTTGCCCAGTTCGGGCCAACCCATGACAGAGCCTTTTCAGTGGTGGTTCCCCAGTTGTGGAGTGTCCTCTCTAGTGAGGTGTGCCTGTCTCCATCATTATTAGCTTTCAGCAGAACCTCAGTACCTTTCTGTTTACCCAGGCATTTGGTGGCTGAAGAATACTTTTCTTCCCAGCAACCTCAAGATCGTTGGATGGGAAGTGTGTTTTCAACTGCAAACGCTTTAGGAATGCCTTGAACTGTAGTTGTTTTTAGAGTGCTTTGATTGGTTTTATAATGTTGTTGTTGTTTTTTTGCTATGCTTTTGTTTTTAAATTGAATATCTGTTTGCTGCCCTGGGCTCCTTGGAGAGGAAAGGCTGGAAATAAATCCAATCAATCAATCAATCAATCAATCAATCAAGCAAGCAAGCAAGCAAGCAAGCAAACAAACAAACAAACAAACAAACAAACAAACAAACAAGAGAGCCATTGTGGTGTAGTGGTTAAGAGTGGTAGACTCATAATCTGGGGAACCGGGTTCGCGTCTCCGCTCCTCCACATGCAGCTGCTTGGTTGACTTTGGGCTAGTCACACTTCTTTGAAGTCTCTCAGCCTCACTCACCTCACAGAGTGTTTGTTGTGGGGGAGGAAGGGAAAGGAGAATGTTAGCCGCTTTGAGACTTCTTCAGGTAGTGATAAAGCGGGATATCAAATCCAAACAACTCTTCTTCTTCTTCTTCTTCTTCTTCTTCTTCTTCTTCTTCTTCTTCTTCTTCTACAATGTGAGAGTAAAGTCTTGCTCCTGGAGGGAGAAACAGAAGGCAAAGTATGGACACAACCACACCGTTTTCTTTTCTCACCCTTAGTTTCTTATGTCCCTGTCTTCTTTTTTCATTCCCCTCCCTCTTCCCTCCATTTTCCTTTCTTAAGAACAGTCAGATCTTACGCAGTCCATTCCCTGCAGCTGTCAGCCAGATGCCTGTGGGAAGACAGCAACCAGGACACGAGTTTACTATTTCACAGTGCGTAACTGGGTAGAATACCAAGAGCTTTCCATTATAAGCCTTCACAAGGAAAAGGGATGGAGGCTACCAGCACCATGCATGCTCAGAAGGAAGTCCTAAGCCACATTAATACCATGTGTTTAAAGCACTACGATACTGCTTTAAACCATCATGGCTTCCCCCAAAGAATCATGGGAAGTGTAGTTTGTTAATGCTGCTGAGAATTGTTAGGAGACCACGCTCCTCCTCACAGAGCTACAATTCCTAGACTTCCCTGGGAATCATAGAATCATAGAGTTGGAAGGGACTCTGAGTATCATCTAGTATTCTTGCAATGCAGGAATATGTTCCCATACGGGGATTGAACCTGCGACCTTAGCCTTATCAGCACCACACTCTAACCAACTGAGCTATTCAGGAAGCGGCATTGACTCTTAAACCACTCCATGGATTGTGGCTCCATGCAGGGAATAGGGGTCTGCTAACAACTCTTAGGACTTGAATTCAGCAGTGATTACTCCTTTGTAAGATGGCAGTGTTACTTTTTCTTAAAGAAAGCAAAAATTTCAGAGATGGGAAAGGGGCTGGAATATCCCTGGGAAGAGGGAAGGTCCCCACGGCCCCACGGCACCTACAGCCCTGAGGCCAAACTTTATGCCCTTGTCTCTTTACTGTCAATCATTTGGGATAGTCCTTTGCCTGGACCATTTGCTTAAACATAGTGCTCTCAAACCCGCAAGCATACCAGTCTGTTATGGCCTCTAACGTTGAGGCCCTGATACTATTGGAAACTTCATCACTCAGTGCTACAATTTCCCACTGCCTGGAGCTATGCTGAAGGCTTGTTTCCTCCATAGGTTCTTTGCTAAGAAATCTGACTCACCAAAGTCTGATGGCTGAGCTTCAGAAGCGGAGCCAGAGGAGCAAAGAAGAGCATCATTTCACTTCCAGCTCTGCACTTGCTTTGACAGGCAGCTTGTTGCCAACATTGGGTATTGTCCAGCACACTGCTCCAAGAATGTCCCATCAGTGCAAGGATTTCTGCTTGTGTGACAAAATGTTCTCCTCATCTCCTCCCCTCCCCTTTCCCACTAAGCTAGCATTTCCACCATAAATTTGTCCCATTCTCTTTTAAAGCTATCCAAGTTGATGGCCATCACTACATCTTGTAGCAGTGAATTACATAGTTTATATGTTTTGTGAAGTACAGAATATGGAATATGGAATATCTGGCTTAGGATGGGACCTGACAGGCGGGTGTGGAGGACTCCCTGGTCCTGAATGGGGTAGCTGTGCCCCTGAGTAATAATAATAATAATAATAATAATAATAATAATAATAATAATATTTATACCCCACCCATCTGGCTGGGTTTCCCCAGACACCCTGGGCAGCTTCCAACAGAATATTAAAATATAGTAGTCCAAACATTAAAAGCTTCCCTAAACAGGGCTGTCTTCAGATGTCTTCTAAAAGTTTGGTAGTTATTGTTCTCTTTGACATCTGGTGGGAGGGCGTTCCACAGGGCGGGTGCCACTACTGAGGAGGCCAGCCTTACTCAAGAGGATGTGATTACAAACCCAGATTTACAATGAAGAGATGTGGATCCATGGTTATACTGTGGTGGCAATAGGCACACTGATATCCTCCTCATTTTGCTGCATTAGTGCCATGAATAGCTGTCCATCATTTAGCAGGTTAAAAAGGTTGGTGGAGAATACAGAATCAATGAGAGCACTGCCCAGAGGGCTTCCTGTCTGCTCTCTGTGGGTGGAGGGAGATGTGAAACATGGAAAGATTATTCTGTATGATTTAAGCTTATTATTCTCCTCTACATAGAAAACTATACTCGCAGCAACTTATCAAACTATAAATTGAACAGAAACAGAAATAGGATTAAAAACCAACCGTGAAAAATAACTAGGTATAAAAAAATCTCTGAAAAAGAAAGAAGCCGGTCAGTCAATTATCCAGAATTTATGTAGAAAGAGACTGCTTTTCATCAAATATGTGTCCTGGTAGTTTTACCTGGGCACGGTATTCCATAAAGCACACTGTACCAAGCAAGAGCCTCACTTCTTGGGAAATCCATCAAGGATGTGTTCTCAAAAAGATGGCAAGAAAGATGGTGCCACTGGGAGAATCCATTCCATAAGACAGGGGTATCCAATATGGTGCCCCCCCAGATGTTGCTGGAGCCTTCACCTACTGGGATAATAAAATCACTAGCATTTGGAAGTGGTAGAATAAAGGATGTTAGAAATTAAACTGATTACTGAAGGACAAGATTCTAATCAAGTTACAGTGGGTCCTCGACTTACAAGCGCTTCGACTTCCGTGTTTTTCGACTACCGAATGACTTCCGGAAGAAAAAAAATGGCCGCCACATCTGAATTTTTCGACTTCCGAAAGGAAGTTGCGGCCGCTTTTAATAGGGTTGCTTTGACTTACGAAGATTTGAATAGGGTTGCTTCGACTTACGAAGATTTACCGCTCAATGCATCCCTATGGGGATTCGAGTTCCGTTTTTTTTGGACAACTGAAGATCGCGTCGGGACGCATTATCTTCGTAAGTCGAGGACCCACTGTATTACGAAGTGGGGTTTGATTACAAATCATTGGAATACAAAATTTCAGTAAGGTTAATCCAAATACACTTTTTGTAAGGTTTCAGTAAGGTTAATCCAAATACACTTTTTGTGGTTATTTAAACTTGGCTGTATAATGGAAAAATATATCACTGTCGAGGGTGTATTCTAAGCATAATTACTGTTCTCTCCGAAAATTTTTACACATCACTTGGGAAGACAGGCGAACTAATGCCAGTGTACTGGAAGAAGCAAAGATCACCAGTGTTGAAGCAATGATTCTTCAACATCAACTTCGTTGGACTGGTCATGTTGTGCAGATGCCTGATTATCGTCTTCCAAAGCAACTACTCTATTCCAAACTTAAAAATGGAAAGCGTAATGCTGGTGGTCAACAAAAGAGGTTTACAGACTGTCTCAAGGCAAATCTAAAAAAAAAAAAGTAGTATAAACACTGACAACTGGGAAACACTGGCCTGCGAGCGCTCCAGTTGGACAACAGCCTTTACCAAAGGTGTCATGGGCTTTGAAGACACTTGAACTTGGAACGCAAGGGAGAAATGTGCTAAGAGGAAGGCACGCTTGGCAAATCCACACCGTGATCAACTGTTGCCTGGAAACCAATGTCCCCACTGCAGAAGGACATGTGGATCCAGAATTGGCCTCCACAGTCAGTTACGGACTCATTGTTAAAACCGTGTTTATGGAAGACAATATTACTTGGCTACGAGTGATCACCAAAGGAGGAGAAGAAGATTCTTTATTATTTTTTCTCTTTCTTTTTTCTTTTTCTTTATTATCTAACATCTGTATAACATATGTGTGTGTGTATGATTGATGTAAGGTTTGAATTGATGTAAACTATGTTTTTCCCACGAGTTAATGGGTGATCATAAATAGAAACCAACAACTTTGCTATTGCATCATTTCAAACACAGAGGAGTCGGCTCATAAATTCAGCTGCGGAAAAGCATCGAGTTTGATCTAGAGTAGACTAAGTAGCTGAGTCAAGAGTAAGCCTGATTCTAGGCAGGTGTTTATTGTGGGATCAGTGACCCTCATGGACTTACATTTTTATAATTGCTAGGCTGTGTTCCTCAGCCCCATTTTTTCCAGATTTACTCTGAACCAGTTAATGATATCAGAACGACCCATTTACAGCATTAAGCCCCCTCTGGGAGCACCATAACTTCCCCCATGGATTTCAATGGGATCTAAGTACAACTAATGTAACATGGATTCAACCAAGTGGATTGGATTCTAAGATGCTCCTCCGTTCATGTAATAAGGGCCATTTCTGCCCACTTCCTTCTCCAGATACAGCCCTCCACCACACTATCTCCAAGGAGCCCCCAAGCCTGAGGTCCATAATTGGCGTGTCTTTGGCAGGGAGGAGGGAATGCCCCATTCTGTGCTTGTGCACCCTGTTCCATCCATGGAAGGGAAGTCAGGATCCAAACCTTTGGTTGTGTTTGATGGTCCATTCATACACACAAGATAAGTGAAAAGGCAGAAGTATCATATTGGCCTGAATATAAACCACCCTCCCCCTCCCCCCCAAAAAATAAATAAAATAAAATAAAATTCCAACCATGAAAACTTAAAGTGTGGCTTAAATTTGCAACCTTACAAAAATTGGCTTTTACAACATTGCTGCTGAAACAGACATACGGTAAAACGGAACAAAAAACTGATTTATTGCTGATTTGTGAGCTTGAGACTGTTGTGCAATTAATTCTAATGTCCTTCCTTGCTTTTCCCATATTTTACAGTGCAGTATTGATACTTTTATTTGCATTTACGGTGCCACAAACAGGTGTTTAACCCACTTGCGGGTCCTCTCTAGTACCGGTAGGATTTTCTTCTACATTTGCCATTTGTGGGTGTGAGTGCCTGCAGAACTGGTATCTGAAGAAGTGTGCATGCACACGAAAGCTCATACCAAGAACAAACTTAGTTGGTCTCTAAGGTGCTACTGGAAGGAATTTTTTTATTTTGTTTTGACTATGACAGACCAACATGGCTATCTACCTGTATGCAGAACTGTAGCAATTGAATAGTGATTTGTGATTTTAGCGATTGTACGGTAACTTTTTCAGGCTTGCAAGATCAAAGACTTAAATTGGCTCAGAGTTACAATTCTACCAACTGCAGCGATTTTCAGCCTGTAACCCAATTTTAATGAAGTGGCTTATATTCGGGTATTGTCTTTTCTTTTCTCCCCCTCCCTTGAATTTTAAAGGTGTGGCTTATTTGCGGGTGCGGCTTCTATTCCGGCCAATACGGTATTCCATCAGAAAGCATGAAAACACACACATGAAAGTACAGTTCCATTTATTTCAATATGGCAGGTGTGGGAAACCTCTTCCAGCCTAAGGGCTGCATTCTCTTCTGGATAAGGGGTCACATGACAGTGGTGGGCAGGGCCAGAGGAAAAAGGGGGTGGAGCAATGCAAATTCTACCTTTGTACAGTAGGCTAGTTTCTATGCTCTCTCTCTCTCACACCCCTTGTTATCCTCCATCCAGGGGGGGCAGATGCATTATCAGAGTACAAGGATACACTTTAGCCAGTCAAAACCACTCAAGGAGGATTTGAAGGAACAAAGGCCAGTAGGGGTGTGTTCTGGGTAGGGGATATGGCCTGGGAGAGTCCCGGGGGTGTGAGAGAGGGGTCTGGAAATCCCCCACCCCTGCAGTGTGGACTTGCTTCTGACAAAATGTGCTGGATCCGGGCCTTAGCTGTTTTGCCTCTCTCCATTTCCCCTCCTTCCCCAAAACTCAGAGCTCAGCAGATAAAGTCCATCATTAAATCACGAGTCGGATAATCTGCTTATTCAGATGGAAAGACACTTCATGGGTAATTAATGCAGGCGAAGCCTTCAGGTGGCAAGGTGTCAAAGCTAAGGAGCGAGGGATAAAGACATAAAATGGGATAACAGAAAAGCGTGGACCTTTTTCGGCAGGCCGGGAACAGAGTCTGTCAAACTTGGTTGCAGCATTTCTTTGTTAATTGCAAGGAGCCAGGATGGGGGAAATCTCATCTAATCCCGAGCATGGAGAGAGGATGAACAGTTCAGCTGACAAGGGCAGAAGATGTAAAAGCGAGCTGTAGGCACCCTGCAAGTTTCTGTTACATCATTATTTACCATCAGCCCAGTGAGCTGAAGAAAAAAGCTGCCCACTCACCACTGGAGTGAAGTCCATTAATTTTGATCACGGGACGAGGAAGATTGTCCTGTTCTCAGCAATTCCCCTACTTTACTTCCTTGGACTTAAATCAAAGAGTAGCTATTCTGCACTGCGCTGCACATTTCGGAGATATACAGGTGCCCAAACCTAGATCTAATTTGGATTCCATAAACCCAGATGATTCACTGCTAGGGTTGCCATACTATGTCTGGACGCATGGCAACCCATGCCAGCAGTGTCGTTTTAGGCGCTTTTCTTTTTAAAAAAAAGCTCAAAAGGAAAAAAAAGCTCAACAACTTTTCCGTCCAGATTTTCACTTTTTGAAATATGGTAATCCTATTCACACACTCCCCCTTGGGCTACCAGCACCTGCCTCTCTGCAGAAGTTCATCATCATCATCAAACCTTTTATTGGCATCACATACAAACACCCATAGCAAATCAATACAGAATTACCGCCTTCCCTGTGACACAAAACATTTGTCAAGTGAAAGAAGTCTAACATTGCATCTCTAGGTCTCCAGGGAGATCAGACGTCTGCAATGTGTTTCGACGACAAAAAACCAAATAATAGAAAATGTATGACCTCTAACTCTGATTTCCATTTGGACTACTGCAATGTGCTCTACGTGGGGCTACCTTTGAAGGTGACCCGGAAACTGCATTTAATCCAGAATGCGGCAGCTAGACTGGTGACTGGGAGCGGCCGCCGAGACCACATAACACCGGTGTTGAGAGAGCTACATTGGCTCCCAGTATGTTTCCGAGCACAATTCAAAGTGTTGGTGCTGACCTTTAAAGCCCTATACCTGAAGGAGCATCTCCACCTCCATCGTTCTCCCCACTGAGATCCAGCGCCGAGGGCCTTCTGGCAGTTCCCTCACTGCGAGAAGCAAAGCTACAGGGAACCAGGCAGAGGGCCTTCTCAGTAGTGGCGCCATTGAATGCTATAAGATTTGCTTAATAATAATAATAATAATAATAATAATATTTTATTTGTATCCCTCCCTCCCCGGCCAAAGTCAGGCTCAGAGCGGCTAACAACAGGTAAAAATAGCACAGTGTACATAAAATTGCAGTGTCAATTAATTAAAATACATTCTAGAATCAATTCAGAACCCAATTAATGGCAACCATCAGGTTAGAGTTCTATGACGATTACAGAAGGGCTGCAAGTTTGCATGAGCTCTACACAGCTACTTTCTGTTGCTCGTCGTTAACAGAAGAAGAGCAAAATCTTCAAGTTTATGCCAATAGCCTTGATTTGCATAATGATTTGAAGTGTGGAATATGGCCTTTTTAAAAGAGCAGAATATTATCATTTCTGGGCTTTGAGGTGTTTACATAATACAACTTTAGATCTGCTGCCCCTCTCCCAAACGTCTGGAGTAATTCATGAGCAAGATCATTTAGGTACCTGGCAAAAACTTTTCTGCTTATCTCTGGCATTTTAAGAACTGCTAATGTAAGCATTCTGAAACTTAGAGCAGTTTGATTGTACCATCTATTTAAATGTCTGTTGCTATTTTAATTTGCATTATTAGTTTGCGTTGTTCTTGTTAAGTGTACTTTTAGTTTCTTGTTATCCACTCTGCTGAAATATGAAATAAATACATAATGAATCCTAAATCAGCGTTTCCCAACCGGTGTGCCGCGGCACAGGAGTGTGCCGCAAGCCACCGGCTCCTGTGCCGCGGGAAGACACCGGCTGCTGTGCCGCCCTGGGCCGCTTCCGGGTCGGTCCGGGCTGGCGTCGCCTCGGCTCCGCTTCCCGCTCGCTGACCGCCGCCTTCGCGGGGCTGCCGGGCGCTTCGCTGAGCCAACCCCAGCCTGAGCGGGTGCGGGGGGACAGAAAGGGACGGAGCGACCTGCGCGCTTCAACCCACCTCGCTCGGCTCCTGCTTCTGCCGCTGCTGCCGTCACCGCTTCTCCGCCTGAGGTGCGGTTCCTGCTCCTCTTGTCAGGCGCAGCGCCAGCAGCAGCAGCAGGAGCCGAGCGAGGTGGGTTGAAGCGCGCAGGCAGCCGTGGCCTCCTCCTTCAGGCCGCCGGACCGGCCGCGACTCCTCGCCGCCGCCACCTCCGCCTTCTCCTCACGGGAGCCCCTGAGCAGAGCGCATAGACGGGCGGGAGGTGCCGGTGCCACCGGGCTCGCTCGGGGCCGGGTGGAGGTGCTGCCGGGGGGCTGGGCGTGGGAGGGGGGCGGGCGCCTGGCTCGCCGATCTCCCGCTCCGTTTTCGCCCGCCTGGGTCCTTCTCCTCCCTCCCGCCAGGGCGCGCGGACACCCCGCCCCCCGGGGCGGGGGGGGGGTCGGGGTGCATGTGGTGGTGGTGTGCCGCGAGATTTTTTTCGTGGGACAGGTGTGCCGTTGCCCCGAGGAGGTTGAAAAACACTGTCCTAAATGTTCTTAATATTGTGTTTTTATTGTAAACCAACCTGGGACCTTGGGCTGAAGGGTGGATAATAAATGGATTCATCACCATCAGGAGGAAGAAGGTTTTATACCACCTAGAGAAGGAACTTTATTCTCTGAGTGTATATTTCTGACTGTCATAACTGTCTCGTAAAAGGGACTAATCACAATAAAATAAACCCAAAGAGATTCCTACTGTGATTTAAAGCATGCTGAAAAAGCCATGTGGTTACATGCCCCTAATCTGGATTTTACAGATTTTACAGATGAGCTGTGATTTGGGCATGTGACATGTGTTCATAAAACTAGCTCAGACAGTGGTTCAATATCACTGAGAGCCAGGATGGTGTAGTGGTTAAGAGCGGTAGACTCGTAATCTGGTGAACCGGGTTCGCGTTTCCGCTCCTCCACATGCAGCTGCTGGGTGACCTTGGACTAGTCACACTTCTCTGAAGTCTCTCAGCCCCACTCACCTCACAGAGTGTTTGTTGTGGGGGAGGAAGGGAAAGGAGAACGTTAGCCACTTTGAGACTCCTTCGGGTAGTGATAAAGCGGGATATCAAATCCAAACTCTTCTTCTTCTACTGAGAGCTTGTGTGGTGTAGTAATTCAAGTGTTGGACTAGGACCTGGATGACAAGAGTTCAAATGCCCACTCAGCAATGAAGCTCATTGGAAGCATCACGATGTCGCAGCTCAGCCTACTTTGTAGGGTTGTGGTCAGGGTAAAATGAGGGGGGGGGGATAATGTATCGGTATGTGTCAAGCGTGGAGAGTCCTCTCCTTCCCCGGTAACTTCATGGACAAGAATCACAAGCAGTTTGTGTTTTTTAGTCCTTTTTATTCAGTTATCTGGTTGCAAAGCAAGAATCCATATCCCTCCGCAAAGAGAGGTGTTGGCTACTCTGATCCCTTCCCCTTCCATCCCCAGCAACATCCTAGGTGCCAACGGGAAGTTCCGCCCCTTTACATTTGCTGTTCTCTAGTACGTCTGGACCTGCGAGCCCGAGGGGAGGGGGGATCGCCCAGGCTCTCTAGGGAGGTCTCTGCTGGCTGTTCCCTCCCTTCTTCCACTATCTCATAGCTAGGTAACTCCTGCGGAGGCTGTGCAGCATTCTCCTCTCTCTCTCCTACTGAAACTGCTGGGGAGAAGGAGGGCGAATCGTTCCCCTCCTCCTCCTCTTCGGAGAGAAGCTGATCTGGCTGAGGACACACTTCCCAGTCCTCCTGTTGGGACCATTTCCTGACATCATGCAATCTTGAGCTCCTTGCAGGCAAAGTGGGATACAAATGCAACAAACAAATACCTAAAGAAGAAGACTTAAATTGAATTAATTAAGATCATTCAAAAATAGAGAAGGAAATTACAAAAATGGATTAAAGTAGAGGTTTGAAAGTGAGTGTTGTGTGGTAGGTGGAAGTCACCATTATTTCTATTATTATCTTTTTTTTCTTTTGTTTAGGTATAAGATTTGTATAGAGTAAATGCAAGGAAAGCATAGAAATGCTGAGTAATGTGGACAATGTATTTACAGATTTAATTCTTAGGCCCTTGCATTGTAATTTAATTTATATATCTACTTTCTTCTTTTTATGTTCTTTATGTTCTTTTTCTTTTTTCTTCTTTCTTCTTTTTTTTGGAAAATGGAATGTTGGAATTTTTTGTTGTGTTATTGTGTAATTTTTAAAGATAAATAAAGTTTATTCTAAAAAATAATAATACCTAAACCACTGGTAAAATCATTTCGATGTCCATTTCCCCATCTCATACCCTCCAACATTCTCTCACCCAAATCCAGAGCACCCCCCCGTGCACTATGCAGCTTTTGCCTGACCCCCCCTTGCATTGCCTTATTTTCACTTCCTCTATCTCCTCTTCTTCCTCTGTGGCAGCGGCTGAGCCTTTGCCTCCTCAGCATTCTTGAGGTCTCCTTGGCCTTGCCACAGCCACCAGAAGTGGTGCACATGCTTCCAGAAGTGTCCTTCCAGGAGTATGGCAGTGGTGGCAGAAGTCATGGCGGAAGCCAAGAGTCCACAGTGGAGACCACAGCTGCTGCCAATGTAGAGGTGGAGGAGAAGCGGGATATCTGGGATTTCAAACAGAAGCCAGGGCAGTTTCTGTAAATCTGAGATGTCCCTCTCAAAGTGGTTGGTGTGCAAACTTAAAAATACCAAGAAATGCCCTGGTGGTTCTCTAACAGCGAAACTGGACACCTTCATCTGCCCCAGCTGTGATGAAACATGTCTCTCCCATATCAGTCTCTACACTGACAGCAGGTGCTATAACTGTCCAACAGTTTAAATCTACCCCCAATTGTGCACTCTTCCCATAGCTGTCAACCTTCCCTTTTTTTGGTGGGAAATTCCCTTATTCCAGCGCTGGTTTTCGCTGCTATCCCGGATTGTTAGATATCCCGTAAATTTCCCGGATTTCAAAGGAAGCAGCTCTTCTCCCTCCCTGCCGGCCAGGGAGGCTCCTCAGCTGCGTTGCTCGGCTGCGTTGCTCACCAATAGTTACAGAGAATAGGATGCCATTAGACAACAGCATTGTTTGTGCTTTGCTTGCATGTAAAATCAACCACTCTGGCCCAGCCCACAGATACACTCCTTCCAAAAGAGTGTTAAAGGATGCAAAGTCTGCAACATGTTTGTATAAGTCATTAATGGATGCCAGAGAGCCAAAAGAGTGAACCTGATCAATCCCCCCATGAAGAATTGACGATTTTGAATTGTGGTGCTGGAGTCCCGTGGACTGCAAAAAGATCAAACCGATCCATTCTGAAGGACATCGGCCCTGGCTGCTCACCGGAAGGACAGATCCTGAAGCATCACATGAGAAGAGAAGACTCCCTGGAAAAGAGGCCCTGAGGTGGGGAAAGATGGTGGTGTGTAGCCTGGTGTAAATTAATTTGTAGCCTGGGGGGCTTAGCGCGGCGTGGACTGTCCCCGAGAACCGTAGATTGTCCCCGGGACAGGTGAGGCTGCTGATCCCTTATTTTCAAATCCGAAAGTTGACAGCTATGACTCTTCCACTGTCTCTTGAGACAGATGGCTGCCAATGACAAGCACAGAGTATATCCTTGTAAAAGTTGTACACACAAGACTCTCTATGTGCACACAGATCAAATCAATCTGCAGAGCTGGGGGTATGGCCCACAGGCAGGATTCACACCCATTCTCCTCATTGTATTTTAGAATGTCCAAAAAGCGTGCCCAGGGTGGGGAGACACTGTCTGTAAACAAAAGGAAGAAACCTTCAGCTGCTCCTGTGAACTCTTAATCTTACAGACCTTGCTCCATCTGCAGAACATCCACAGCACAAACCTCTTCTTTTCTTTTTTTGTAGACTTTTAAAAGTCATGCGACAGTCCTTTGGATTTGTTCTGCTTTGTGGGTTTTTGCAAGTAAAGTACAGTGTCAGCACCGTTAAAGGACATGATTTTCATGTTGTATGCTATGCACTTTCTTTAGTGGCAGTAAATATACAGAGTGAAAGGGAAGCAAAAAAGCAAGGATATAAAGGAGGATTTTGATGTATCCAGTAAGACCTGGAATTGGATTTCTAAAACAAAACAAAACTAACAGAGCAGATTTAAGGCTTTTTATTATTATCAAGTTGTGTTGCCACCTCTCAGGGTTTGATCTGAAGCATGTGGAGAGAGCCATCGCCTGCTGCTTGTTCTCGGTGTCAGATAAGTGGTAGACTGCCTCTAGATGTGGAAGTTGTGCTGATTTCTGGCCTCAGAATTACGTTCTGCAATTTTACTGCACTGACATGGTATTCTGCACTGAGAGTACGTTTCCGAGCACAATTCAAAGTGTTGGCATTGACCTTTAAAGCCCTAAATGACCTTGGCCCAGTATACCTGAAGGAACGTCTCCACCCCCATCATTCTGCCCGGACACTGAGGTCCAGTGCCGAGGGCCTTATGGCAGTTCTCTTACTGCGAGAAGCGAAGTTACAGGGAACCAGGCAGAGGGCCTTCTCGGTGGTGGCGCCTGCCCTGCAGAACGCTCTCCCATAAGATGTCAAGGAAATAAACAACTATCTGACTTTTAGAAGACATCTGAAGGCAGACCTGCTTAGGGAAGTTTTTAATGACTGGTGTTTTAATGTATTTTCATATTTTGTTGGAAGCCGCCCAGAGTGGCTGGGGAAACCCAGACGGATGGGCGGGGTATAAATAAATAAATAAATAAATAATAATAATAATAATAATAATTATTATTATTATTCAGTGGACACAGCCAGGCGACAGCAAAGGACTTGACCCGAGTCATCTTGTAGCACAATGGGCCTGCTATGCCAACTCAAAGCAGGTTCCGTAGGTGGACAGCCCATTACTCCAATCCTGTGCACCTGCTACCTTTTTGCCATCTCTAGGTGACTTCCCTCCCCTTCCTTTGTTCAAAGTGCTCACACAAAGGGGGATATTATTATGTCTTTCTTGATTACGAAAATAGCCTCAGTCTTGTTTTATCGGGTTTTATTCAGCAGGAATGTAATTCAATTCTCCCCTTCATTGGGTGACTCAGATGAAAGGGCACATGGCTTTTTATATAATTGCATGGGAGAAAGGGGGTTTGGAAAGGGCGGTGGCTGGATTCTTCTTTGCTCGCTCGTTTTCTGCATGCCCTGAGCAACAAATGCAGCAGCAGGACAATATGAGAAAGCAAGCAATTTCCTCGGGTCAGGTGTGGAACAGAATGGCCCACATGGTTAGAGCAATGTGTGGACTCTGCCCACAACATAAGATCTGAGTTCAAAATCAAATTTTACACAGAGGAACCCAATATGTGGCAAGACTCTAGTCAAAGTCGTGATGCTACCGGACGTTATCATAGTAAGAGCTTGGCTGCTGGATCAGGCCAAAGTACCCATCTAATGCAGCATGTTGTTCTCAAAATGTCCAACTGGATGCCACAGGGGAAGCCTGCAAGCAGGACCTGAGCACAAAATTACTCTGTCCCCAGATGTAAAAAAATAGATAAAGGTAAAGGACGCCTGGATGGTTAAGTCCAGTCAAAGGTGACTATGGGGTTGCAGCGCTCATCTCGCTTTCAGGCCGAGGGAGCTGGCGGTTGTCCACCGACAGCTTTCCAGATCATGTGGCCAGCATGACTAAACCGCTTCTGGTGCAACAGAACACTGTGACGGATGCCAGAGCGCACAGAAACGGCGTTTACCTTCCTGACACAGTGGTCCCTATTTATCTGCTTGCACTGGCGTGCTTTCAAACTGCTAGGTAACGGGAGCTCACCCCGTCGTGGCGATTCGAACCACCGACTTTCTGATCGGCAAGCCCAAGAAACCACAGTGCCCTACCCCTAGTTGTATTACAAAGTGGCTGATACTGAGAGCCATACTGTCTTCAACAGCGAGGGCAGTATATAAGCCATTGTGGGTTGTAGCCGTTGACAGCTTCATCACAGAATCAAAGAAATGTAGAGTTGGAAGTGACGCAGATGATCATCTGGCACAACTGCTTGCAATGGGGAAGGTAGTGGAACCATACCAATACTCCTGATTTCAACTCTGCTATTGATTGCCAAGTTAAATCAAGGCCTCCTTGAACCCTGCTGGTCCAAGGGATTAAAAACCAGCAAACAATGTCGTACATGAGTTGGATATAAGCCTTGATGATGTCCAGGTCAAGCGTTTCAGTGCCTTAAAAGAACTGAGCGGTGACATTATTTGCCAACATATGAGATGAGAGTTGTAGGCAGTGAAATAAAAAGAGCCAGGATTGCAACGTAGCTTTCATTGGCAACAGTGAAGCCCATATCACCCACTGCAAATCAAAAGAAACTATAGCCATCTTCCAAAGCGGAAGTTAGTGGAACCATGCTATCACTCCTGATTTCAACACTGCCATTGATTGTCAAGTGATATCAAGGCCTGCTTGCAGCCTACTGATGCATCTCCTACCACCCCTGAGGCTTGGCCATGCTGTTTGGGGTCAATGGCAATTGGAGTCCAACAACTTCACATTTACCACCTGTATTTTAATGAATGTTGGAAGTCAGAAGCAAATGCAGCCAATATTATATTACATGTGCACACTTTCCTAAGCACATGCTGTACAAGTCTTACTGTGATGAGAAAAGCAAGGTTGAAAATTGCAGCCCTACCAAGTCAAAGAATAATCAGCTGCTATCGGTCCAAGTCATGAAAACATATAAAGAAGGAATGGGGAATCTGTTGGACTAGAACTCCCATCAGCCCTGGCCAGCATGGTCCATGAGGGTTGGTAGAAATGCTTCGGTAAATTCAAGGAAATCTAAAATGTGTGTGGGACAGGAAAGAGAGTGTTTGAGATCTTGAGATGGTTTTTTTTTTTTTTTATGCCTGACATTTCTGGTGGGAGGGCTGTGTGTCAGTAATTTGCATAGACCAGCCCCCATGGACCTGGACCTCACATAGCTCAAATGTGGCCTCTCCCTTTATCAGCCCCCACACCAACTCTGGTCATCTGGCCAGGCCCAAATATGTGTTTCTAATCTGATGGATGCCTCTTTTTTTCCTGATGGGAATCTTCCATGGATGCAAGTGGTCCTTCTGATGGACAGGAAATGCTCCTTCCAACAGAGAAGGAGAACCTTTGAATCCAAGCCATCATATTTTGATTTCTTCTTACCAATTTTTTGAGCTGCCTTGAGCCTCGGAGGAACAATTCATTGAATCAATTTAAATAAATACTTAAAATAAGTACGAGTTCAGGAAGAAAGGCAATACCATAATCAATCATTTTAAAGCTGGAAACATTTAATTAATTAATTAATCGCAAACATCCTTCTACTACTGATGTAACTGATTCTATCAACTTGCAATAAAATTGTGTATGCGGCTATGTTTTCTCAGAATGAGGGAATTATTTGCAACCTTTCTGTAAGACTGCTCTTCTGTTTTTCAGGAGGATAGATTTGTCAGTCACTTACTAGGGTACTAATTAGGAATTTGTTGGTATCTCCCATATTGGTCAAAGGTCGTACATGAGTTGGGTGTACCATTGCTTCAGCTACAGCATACTCTTTGAGCTCAGTATGGTGGGTTTCAATTGCTTGATGGACTTCTTGGTTTTGCCACAACAGGTAGGGAGTGTGGTCAGGGGGAGAAAAGGAAATGGGTTGTGGTTCACTGAGATGTTGAAGGGACACAGCGTCACCTACCAGACATCAACTGCCGGCTCAATTGGGTGAAGAAGGAAATGACCTTTGGTCCCTTGAAGGAATAGGACAGGAATAGAACAGGTAAGAAATGGAGCAAACTAGCGCTTCCCAGCTCACCTTTTGGTGAGTGGAAAAGGAAGGGCATGGACCAGTCAATCTTCTGATCCAGAAGCCAGAGTGGGGTTTCCATTGTCTCCTCTAGGGAAGGATATCCTCAGGGTTCAATCAGGTCACTCCTAGCTTACTGCAATACACTTAAGGATAATTAATAAAGAGTTGGCTCTTTGGTTCATTGTTGTGTCTTATACCCACCTTTCTGGGGTATGGGGGATTTTATTCTTGTATATCAAATATTACATATGTGCAGAACAGATGTGTGTCTGGCCCACAGGAAAATGTGGCATTTGAGGGTACACCCTGGTGTGCCTGGTTCACCAATGCTATGAAACCCTAGAGGCATCAAAAAGTGATCAAAACCTGCAGACCGGGTGGTGGTGTGATCTTTCCATGCAGTTGCAGTCTAATAATGCATAGCCACATAAATCAGGGGCAGGGAATTGTGTCCATCCAGATGTCACTAGACTGCATATCCCATCTGTCCCAGCCATCATGGGCAAGAGTCAAGGATGATGGGACTTGTAGTCTAGCAACAGCTGGAGAACCACAGACTGGTAAGGAGGACAATGTGAGAGTAAACTGTTGAGTTCCTACAGGTTTTGGCTGTGCTGGTTCAGTAAGTGAGGAGGAGCCCACACCGGCAGCTTCTCTTCTTGGTGCTTCAGAAGTCATCACTACTTGTCCTCCAGGTTGGACAGAGCCAAGACGGCATAATTCTGCAATTGTTTGCGCTCATCCAGGTTGTACTGCAGCTTCTCCAGCAGCTCAAAGTAGCGGAACAGGGTGTCACGGGGCCAAATGACCTGCTCATCATCATCAGCCTCGTATAGCCCTGGCAGGTTCTTGTGGATATATGTCTCCCAATCCAGAGTCCCAGGAGTAACTTCTGGCATGCTGTATATTGTGCAAGGCCCAAGGCTCATCTTGTCCTGCTCCTGGGGTGAGCTGTACTTCTTTTCCTTCAGTTCCATCTTAAATTGGTCAGCTTTCTGCTGAGTCTCAATCTGCTTCATTTCTTCACTCAGTTCATTCCGAATGGTCTGGAAATTGGTGACCATGGTGGCCACCATGAGGTTTCTGAAGATGAATGCCCCAATGAGGAGCCACAACCAGATAAACAAGCCACTGATTACTTTGTTTATCTCTGGGACCTTCCACGTGTCCTGCAGCAGAGCATACCAATGGTCCATGGTGAAGAGAATGAAGATGGTCACCAGTGCATTGGGCATGTCTTTAAAATACTTGGTGTACTCTAGGTCCTGCTGGGTTGAGCGAGTGTAGCCCTCAAAGAAGAAAATGCCTGAGACAGCAAACATATAGAAGAAGAAGAGGAGGAGAACCAGGATGAAGCTCATGGCTTTCATTGCTTTGAAGATGGCCATAATGAGGATCCGCATTTGCTGGAGTCTAGGGAAGAGCTTTAAGCAGCGCATCACACGGCAAACCTGGAGGAAGTATTTGACAGCCTTGCTGTGCTTCTTTTCAACAAGGAAGATCAACTCAGGGATAAAGGATATGATGGTGATTGCGCAGTCAAAGACATTCCAGGAGTTCCTACAATAATCCTGAAAGCTAACAGCCCAGTTCAGCCCAATTTCCACCAAAAAGATGAGGACAATGACCCAGATGATCACCTCCATTGCCATCTTCATTTTCACAAAGTGCTCCTCCAAGTTATCCCCTATCTCTACTAAGATCATGAGGACTACCATGTTCAGGCAGATGAGGAAGATCATGAAGACTTTGAAGATTTGGCTGTTCAGGACTGAACAAGCCCACATGGCGACAGGGGGCCAGCGCTTGCAGCGCACGTGGATACGGTTACGGCAGCGTGTCTCTCGGGTGATAAAGATATTCCGTCTGGGCACAACATTGAAGCGCACCAGCTGGTTATGGTCTGTGAGCATCAGCTTCTTTAACTTCCGATGGTCCAGGAAATCTCGCATGTTATGGCGTGGAATAGCACTGCCTTGCCCCCGCAGATAGTCAATCAGATAGAAAGTATAGACCAGCTTGGAGCGGATGGCATCTGCTCGGGGATGCAGTTCAAAGGGTACTTTGTTTGTCTCTTTGGAAGCTTGTTCTGAGGGTGGCTGGTCCTCCATGACTCCTGCTGGCTCCTCCTGGTATGGCCCAGAGGAGATTGGAAGGTTCTTCATACAGCATAATAGACACTCAGTGGTGACCTCACAGTTGAGAGTATTCTCCTGGAGCAGGCAGAGCATTCCACTAGCCTGATTCTATTGGGATGCCTAATTCTTAGGGTCAATCCATGCAAGTTATATAATGGAATGCAAACATGAGCCAGTATAAAGCCTAACCACAGTGGTCCATGAATTGGTAACCTATAAGCTTGATTTTCTTTGGGCCCCTTATTTGTTTTGAATCCTTATTCTTTTGCAGCATTGGGTACCCCTCCCAATTTGGTGTCATCTGAAAATTTGATCAGCATTCCCTCAATTCTTTCATCCATGCCATTTAGAAAGATGTTGAACAACAACGGGTCCAGGACAGAACTCTGCTGCACCCTACTTGTCTCTTTTTTCCAGGTTGATGAGGAACCATTAGTGAGCACTCTTTGGGTTTGATCTGTCAACCAGCCAGAAATCCACCTAAAAGTTCCCTTGTCTACCCCACATTTTATGGGCTTCTTCATGCGGATATCATGAGGGAGTTGGCCAACAGCCTTCCTGAAACCAAGATACACTATGTCCACAGCAGGGAGGGCACAGCTGGCTGGGCCAGGGAGGTGATCAATGCCTCTTTCCAAGAGGGGGTGGTCACTGCCTGTTTGAAGGAGGCAGTGATAAAGCCACTCCTTAAGAAACCTTCCCTGGATTCGGAAAACCTAACTAACTACCGGCCAAATAAAAATATTCCTTCCAGTAGCACTGGAGGGGATGAGCTCACCCCTTGGCCATGTGGGGGCTGTAGAGACCTCAGCCCCATGGAGTTGGTGCACCTGATCAGGTGGCAACTCTAAAGGGGCTTTCTGTAACCACCAACCATCTGATAAGCAGTTACAGCCAACTGCTTTGAAGTCTTTTTGCAGGCATGGTTTAGAGTCAAACCACACCTGCAAGCAGCTGAAGAGGAAACAGGCTCATTTGCAGGTAAAACTAGAACTTGATAGGGAACACCCTGGTGCAGCCAATACCACTGGGACTTGCTTTCAAAGGATCAGGAGCTCTCCTTAAACTCTGTATTGTTCCTTTAGTGCCACTCCCTTAGCTGCCCCACACCTCAACGGCACATATGATATCAGGGACTCAGCTAGACTAGTAATGAAAAAAAACATTTTATATGCGTTGTATATGCGATATAACACTGTGACACCAGGTGACGCTGTGGAGTCCCATCTTTTGCCTACCGGATTTCCCTGTATGAGTTTGCAATGTGTTTAACGGAGTCGCTTCTTTGACATGTCTAGATCCAGCCCAGGTGTGACGTAGGCCTTGTGGGCCAAATGGGAACCTGTGCCAAGTCTACTTATGCCAGAGGTTTCCCATCCCTGTCCTGAGCTGACAAGTCTGTTCTGATGGCAAAGACAAACATTGCATTGCATTGGCCGAGCTGTCTCTGTTCATGCAGAGCAGGAAGAGTGTCCATCTACTTGGACCAGTTTTTGGCTCACAAGCCACCAGGAACAATTCAATTTGCTTAATGTGGACCACCCTCATTGCAAAAGGAACTCATTAGCTTACCCAGCTGTCTGATAGTGGCAGACAACAAAATCTGAGGCTTGGCAAAGGGAGATAGGATCTGGCAGTTTCTGTGTGGAAGCTGCAGAAATCAAATTCCTAAAGAATCCCTACTCAAGGCAAAGGAAAGGGAGTATATGCTGTTGTCTTATAGAAGATGCCTGTTGCTTGCTTCCACCTCTGTATACACCACTTAGAGCCTATTGCAATTAAGCAGTACTGTATCTAAATCATTGAAACAAACAAATAAATGTGTAAATAAAGGAGCTATTACAAAGATGCCATACATTCCAGGGCAGGGAAACCTTCTTCAGCCCAAGGGACATGTTGCCTCATACAGAATTTTCTGGGGCTACCTGCCAGTCGTGGGCAGGGCCAAAGGGGAAAGTGGGTGGGGCGATGGATGTGACATCATTGTACAGTCAGCTACATTCCAGCCAGGCAACAACGGGACAACCTGTCAGGAATGCTTTGATGGTGTTTACTGCTTGGCAGGGGGTTGGACTGGATGGCCCTTGTGGTCTCTTCCAACTCTATGATTCTATGAGATGTTTCCATGCACACACAATATCCTGTTGTATTTACCGTGCTGTTTAGATGAGATTTTTTAATTGTCTGTTTTAATTAAGGATGCTTATGTCTTAATGCTCGTGAGACTGATTTTTATACTATGCATACCACATAGAAGCTGATTTCGGCATTAAGCAGAATATACTGTTGCAAAAGTTGGGTGTCACCCTCACTCTTTGCTGGGCGATGGCAGGAGCTCACGGGGTTCCAGGGTCTGTGTTCCTCTGGAGAATTGAGACATAGCAGATACTGTCATAACTTTGAGAAACATGGTTTATTCATCTATTTATACCTTCAGTCTGTATGGAGGAAGTCCATATCTTACACAGCATGGGCATTTCAAGAGGGGCGTGTCTCCCACAGCAGTTCAGCCATGGAGACCAAGGCATTTCTCCCAGCCTGCCCGCAGCCAGCCTACCTGTTATGTACTGAGCTGAATCCTAGAACAATAGGATCCAGAATGCAGCAGTCTGATTGGTCCGCAGGAGCCACCCAATCCAGCTCCAGGTGGAAGTGAATCAGTGACCTGATTGGCCTGCAAGAGCAGCCAATCAGGCTCCTGGATGAAGTGAATCTGCAACCTGATTGGCCTACAGGAGTAGCCCAGAATTAGCCAATCACGTGGGGCCCATTGTGTAAATAATGTATATATAGCGGACGTTTTGGGAAAAGATTCATTCCTTGCTACTATGAGCTGAATAAAGAGCATGAAATTCACACTTGACTCCGAGTACAGTTCACTACCCGAGATGAATTCCAGTCTTTTCTCTTCCAGCTTCTTCCTCCCAAAACCCCCAGCTAAAACTCCCTTTTCCGGTCACCTCACACCCTGTTGGTAACCTTGCAAACCCCAGTCTCTGTTTACACTTCAGGGCAAGTGGGGGGGGGGAGGACAGTTCTTGGGCATTGCCAATGGCTCTCAATGCTTCTCAATGGCCCTAGCTTGGCCAGGTCATTTTGCAGAGGTTAGCCCAGGAATTCCCCTGCAGTTTGTATTTCTCCCTTCACACCCTGAATAATCAGAATCTAGGGCTTCTTTTTTCAGCCAGAACTTGCTGGAACTTCTCAGGTGGGCGCCATTGCTATTTGTAGGAGAACAAGCGAGGTTTTCCATGTTGAGTTCTGGCACCTCTTTTTCTAGAAAAATAGCACTGCCAAAATCCTACTATTTATGTGAAGCCCCCCAAAATTGGCTTGGGGACTGGGAGAACCCCTGGAAAAACACATGGGGCAGAGAGGAGAGGAGAGGAGAGGAGAGGAGAGGAGAGGAGAGGAGAGGAGAAGATAGGATAGGAGAGGAGAGGAGAGGAGAGGAGAGGAGAGAATTCCAGCCAGCAATGGTGACCTTCATGGAATGATTGCCTTAACACAATGTTGAACCCTGTACCTGAGGTTCCCCATCCCTGCTGTAAGTCTTCGGTGTGCTCTCTTACAAGGAATTCTAGCCCAGCTAGTATTGTCTTGGTCACACACTGCATGCAATGATGCAACATGCAGCAATACATTACATCATCTGCGTGGTGCAACTGAAGGGTCACCCTGCCCTGCCAACCAGGGCAGACTGAGTAAACTGCTAAACTTAGCTCAATGGTGGGTTACTTGCCTTGCATGGAGATGGCCATAGGTTCAAATGCTGCCGTCACCAGGCAGGCTGTGAAAGATTGCTCTCTGAAACCCAGGAAAGCCACGGTCAGTCAGAGTGCATAATACTGAACTAGATGGACCAATGGTCTAAGTTGGTGTAAAGGGGCTTCATTTGCTGTAGAACTGACATCCCAATTAATGCTGAGCTGTTTAGGTGTGGCAGATACTGACTGAGCTCACTGGTATCAGACTCTGAGGTCTCTTCTGGTCAATTCTGGCTAAGTATTCCGTTGCTGTGCAGCCTCCTGATATCTGGCACCAATTAGACAAACATCCTCCTCTTCATTTGGCAATAGACCCAAAGCTGCTGATCTCATATTTTCCTCTCCTCCTGATTCTGAGTCACACTTTGATTTCCACCCAGCAGGGCAACTGAATATTTGCACTGCAGACTGGTAATTAGAAATGTCACTTTGGCCGCAGCTAACGAGGAACATAGCTCTTTTGTCTTTGCAGCAGGTAACATTATGAAGGTTACAGAAGAGGCTGATGGATTGTTTTGATGTGAGCTGGGAGAATTGAGTAGCAAAAAGCAGGGGGGTGACATTTTCTTTAACCTCCCCCCCCCCAAAAAAAACACCCATGGAAATTTACCATGTCAAAATCCTTAAAATTACCCTGTGCTTTCAGATGAAAAATGCTTCCATACCCCAGTTTGATTTGGAATTGAGTTTGACAAACATAGGTTTGCTGCCGTTGTTTTTTAAATAAAAAAAAATCAGGTCATCTAATTCTGCAGATAGTTTGGAAGCTCCCAATTCCCCTGATAACATGGCTGTGAGTATAACAGCATCCTCCTCCATCCCTCAATCTTCCATAAGCTCCAAACCTGCTCTCTTTTCTGGCTGCTGCAGTGGCTTCTGTATCTTCTCCACCAATAGTGTGTTCGCACATGCATCTCTCAATTTCTCCATCCCTTCTACTCCTATTTCTCTTTGGTTCTTGGCAATGGCAGCATTTCAGGGACCATAGAGTCTTAGAAAGCTTGCTTACCCAGTGCTACCTGAATCTGTGATATTGTCAGGTCAGCATTTCAAGAGCTGGGGTGGACGGACGGACGGGAGGACCCCTCCTCATCAGCACCACATTCTGGCAAGTGGGTGTAGGGTGGACTGAGACTTATGGGGTGAACTGAGAGAAAACCGTGGATCATTCTGGGTAAACTGGTACCGGTCTGGAATACTGGCACTTTAGAGCTTCTCATTCTGAACTGGGTCCTTACAGCATTTGGAAATTTTGGACACATAGGCACGACACTACCGATGTTTGGGGGGACCAACTTGTCCATCCCTTATGCTCAGGGCTGTCTTAAGCATGTGCAGCGCTGGGGTGCAAAGATCTGCCTGGCGCACCCCGCCCCGGGTTGCCCAGTCCCAGGTGCGCAGGAGGACTGAGCTGACCAGCCGCCTCAGCGTCTCGCTGGCTCAGTTGCTCCTGAACTCGTGGCACAGAGCCGCCCGCAGCAGAAGAGCCCGCCGCGGCACTCCGACCAACGGGCGGGCTCTTCCCCAGACTCAACTCTCGGGCCCCAGACTCTTGGCCTGGTGCCCCTGAGAGCCCTGCGCGTGGGTGCCCCGCACCCCTAGCGCCTATGAGTAAGACGGCCCTGCTTATGCTCTTCTGATTCTTTCGGTACTGCAAGAGGACCAGAGTTTTCCTCCCATCATAGAAATGTCCCCAACCTGGTGCCCTCTAGACATTGCTGGATTATGCTCTCAACATTCCTGGCCATTGGTCCTTGTGGCTCAGGCTGATGGGAGTTGTAGTCCAATAATGCCTGGAGGACACCTTGTTGGAAGGGTTCTACTTGTGAATGCAGGTAATAGTTCCCTGCAGACCTTATCTGCTCAACGTGTGAATGGGTTGAGTGCACAGAGTCTGTCCAAAGCAATTGTGGGGGATGGACGACTTGCATGCACACTTCAACACTGCCGCCCCATCCTTGGATACAAAGTTCACATGGTCAGGCAAATGCTTAAACACACCTACAATATCTTGAACTATGAATGTGTCAAACTCCAGCTTTCTGGTTCCTATATTTTTAGTCGACTCTCTTGAGGGATAAGTTTTCCAAAAATCAGATCTTCTCGGACTTGCTATGTAAGAGTGTAGCTTGCACATTTGGGATAAATGCTTTGAATCCCCACTTTAAGGGAGACATACTAAAAGGTTACAATTTCCACAGTTTCCTAGTAACTGGGATGTTTTGGCCTGTGTGTGTGTGTGTGCCAAGTTTCAGAACTGTAGCTCATTAGGCAATACCTTTTACAATTGTGATACCCTGATGAGTGAGTGAGTGAACCCCAAATGTCTATCTCTGTGTTTGTGTGTTTAATACAGAGCACACTGAGGAATTGATCCAGCAATGCAAATGACAATAGCAGAGCCATAATTCTGGCGAATGAACTACCAACAGGGGTAATTCCTATTATTTCACACTCTTTGGGCATTGGGCAGATTAGCACAAATTGAATTTCATGCTAACCGGCTCAGGGCAATGGGTGCCCTATTTCTATGAACTGTTACTGTATAAAGATAACAATTAAGAGATATTCACACTTCTACGTATGTGGAAATAGCAACAGTTTTCTTCCCACACATTTAACCTTAAGGAATGTGACTACTCACTGGAAGCCCCTACCAAATTCTCAAAACTACCCCTCCTTCTATTTAGAGTTAGCTAGCCATGCAGAAGCACTGGATCTCTGGGCATGTCAGGATCATGGCTGACTCAGATGCTGGAGATACCTTTTTGGTGGCACCACATAGCAGCCTGTTCCACTGAAGATGTCATAGAAATCCACACCAGTGCAATAGAAGAGACACATCTCAGAGAAGCCTTGCCTGGGACCACCAGTGTCTCTTGCTGGACTAATTTGGCCCGTGGGCTGGAGGTTCCCCACTCCTGGCATGGAGCTGAGGTGTTCCCTTCTCATTCACAAATTCATTTCAACACTGCTTGTTTTCACATTGCTTTATAAAGTCCTTGCATGCAGGCAGGTGGCACTTCATCCGTGTCCAACAGTTGCTCTGAAGTTTTTGCTGACCCAACCTGGGCACCAACTCTGAACCATGAACTTCACAAGGCTGTCCTTGCAGAGCTCTGGAACATTATCTCTCCCCCCCCCATTATCCTTCCTCCTTCTCTACCCTTAGAGATTGAAATATATAAGTCCCAATAAATCTCTTTCACATGTTGATAAATGGCCACTGTTTGTGAGTGTCACTGAGGAGGGAGAAAGTTTAGCTCCTTGAAAAATTGCCATATAAACAAACTGTCTTCAGTTGCTGTGTTCCTCTCTGCACCTGCACTGAATAGAAAGAGGCACCTTGTACAACCTGAAATTGATGCCGTACTTACAACTGGCATCTTCATCCACATGGCTTTAATTGTCTCCTGCATTTATTTACTAAGCTCTGATACTTGGGAGCAGGAGAAGTAGATGACAAGCATTCGTTCGTTCGTTCGTTCGTTCATTCATTCATTCAGTTCATGATGCCGAAATCTGTAATTTGGTATACAGATTCATCCAATTTTTTACATCTTCATTTGTGTTTGGGACTCGGTGATTTCCTCTAAAATCACTTCTCTAGCTAGGAATGCGGTTTGAGATTCTATTTTTGCATAGTTAGCATTTACTACACAAGGTGTCCCAAGCTGCCGTGTATATACTCTTACACATATGGTACTGGCAGTAATGACTGTGTTCCATTTCCACAATAGGAAGTGGCCATGCCTCTGAATGCCAGTTGCTGAGAATCACCGAAGGATGGGCTACTGTTGTGCTCAGGTTCTGCTTGGTGGGATTTCCATAGCCATGTGTTGACCATAGTGAGAACAGGATGCTAGACTAGGTGAGCCGTTGGTCTGATACAGGACGTCACTCCTTATGTTCTTTAACACCAACCCCTTATGTTAATGAAACTCTCACCATTGTGGAACTATGGGCATGCTTCCATGCCCATACACAACTAGTGGTATGAACATTTTTCAGATTGAGGGCCACATTCCTTTTTGAGTACCCTTCCAGGAGCCACATAACCAGTCTGGCCAACAGAGGGGGGCCAGAGACCAAAGTGGCCAAAAGTGGCCAGAGCATAGAATCAGTTTTAAAAGCTCCAATTCATCTTGCTTGTTTCCCATACTCTGTGCATTTGTATAGAGACCACTGAAACATGACTCGTTCCTTCTTGTAGTTTCTTGCCCTTGAGCAGGTTTCTGGAGCACCATCTCTGTTTCCTGTGCATCAATGATTGAAAATTTTACTATACAAGTAGGCTAGCTTCTGCAAAGTAGGGTCAGTAGGGCATGTGGTTGGGGGTGGGATATGGCCTGGGGAGAGTCCCAAGGGCCAGACAGAGAGGCTTGGAGGGCCACATACAGTCTGTGGTTCTGATGTTCCCCACCTCTCTGCTAAACCATAGTGCAGTGTGATGTGCATATTTTTTAATATATTTTTTTAAATAGAGGACTGGTTAGTTACCCTAATAAACTTACGAGGTAGTCCAGGTGTGTGTATGCTCTTTCCTCTCTCTCTCTCTCTCTCTCTCTCTCTCTCTCTCTCTCTCTCCCACTCCAGTGCTGCTCTCTGGGCTAGGCTAGTCCAAGATGTTTTGGCATCTGATATCAGGCACTGGCTGGATGAATAGGAGTGGTGGGAGGCACCAGCCAGGGACCCTCCAAGGGAAAATCCAAAGGCGGATGCCTGAGATTGGTGGTGGGACACTGAGAAAAGGTCAGAGGGAGAAGAGTGGGAGGAGGGGCTGGATGCTGAAGCAGCAATAGGGTCTAGTGAGCAAGAAGAGCTGGTGACAGAGAGCAGTTCAGACTCCGATGCTGAAGCAGAGGAGGAGAGTCAAGAAGCTGCTGAAGAATCCAGGGAATCTCCTTCTCCTGCTGCGACAACATCCCCTTCCTACTGGTCCCCAAGAACTCACAGAGAGAAGAGAAGAGCAGAACAGAGGCTAGAGGTGCACAGATGCAGTTTGAGACTGCTTGGGAAACATCTGGGAGAGGAGGAGCCTTAGAAAGGGTGGAAGGCAGGGACCTTCCATTCTGGCAACTGCTCCATAGGTGCAAGACCTACTGGGAAGGGTTGTTGAGTTGTATGGCGCTTCCATGAATAAAGAGTTAACTTCACTGACAATGGAGCTCTGCGTCTTTCATGTGGACCTGTGTATGACTTCAACCCTGACATCTGAGGTGGACCACAAAGTAGTGTTACCCCCATCAGGCCAGAAGGGGTGAGTGAAGATCTACATCAGGAACAGGGTGGGGATAAAGATCTACATTGGGAACATGGTCAAAGGAATAAAATCAACATTATTTGACAGTTGAAGTGGGAACCAAAGGCCATCATGAGGGGGGAGGGGGCTGCTCTGAATCATGTCAAGTGGGTGCAGACCCCAGGAGACCCCAGAGGGCAACTCCTGCCCTTTCCTCCCTGCAGGTGAGAGGAAAGCAGCAGAGCCTCCTATTCACCAAGAGACCACTGTAGAGATGGCATTGTTGGGGCTGCTGAGGAGGCAGTGGCAGCAGTGGGTGATACATTCCTTGCTGGCTGGATCTGCTGCCTCTGTGGAACCTGCCACCTGAGGCAGTCACCTTACATTGCCTCATGGGTGGGCCAGCCCTGTCTCTGGGTACTCCTTGGCCTCTTGAGCTTCCTACACTTCCTGGAAAAAAATAAAGCTTTTTGCAACATAGCATCTTCCTCTGGACTTTCCAGGGTGGGTAAGAGGCCTGCTTGTTGATCACCTGATCACCTGAGAGTGCGGCACTTAAAAAGCAAGCAAGCAAACTGCAATGACCTTCCTTTTGAATTATCCTGCCACCCCACCCACACTCCACTTTACTAGGCAGTATTTCAGGTTGCTTTTTGAAAAAGCTAACTTTACTCTCAAGGATGTGTCTAGTGTATGGCTTGATTCATTGCTCTGTATGGTGCAGCCATTGTCTCCCACAACTGCTAGCAGCTCACACTGAGGTCACAGGCAAATGCTGTTTCCAGACCTGTGGGTCTTTTGCACTTGGGATACTCGGATTTGAACTCGAGGTCTTGATTTATTATGCTTTATATATGCTGTAAGACATTCAGAGTGGCTGGGGAAACTCAGCCAGGTGGGTGGGGTATAATAATAATAATAATAATAATAATAATAATAATAATAATATTATACAGTGTGCTCTGTCTGAGATCAAGGTCATTCCCTGCAATGCTGTTGGGCAGGACTGGTCCCAGTCATGGCTGGTGCTCATTTGGATTGATTGGGCAGAAGGCGGGGCATCAGAAGTAGGGGCAGGGGTGAAGGAAGACTCTCCGGCACCTGGTGCGGGGTGTCGAGGGACAGGGCAAACTGCTTGGCAGTGCATGCGCGCCACTGCTACATATGGCGTGTGCGTGGTGCCAATACTGACGGTGCTGCTCAAGCGCTGTATGGGCAGCGGAGCAGTCATCTGCTCGCGGCAGCGGGATCCTCTGCTTGCGGTTGCAGCGGCAGCGGAAGCATCGTCCGCTCGCGGCAGCAGGATCCTCAGCTTGCACTGTCGCACTCGGGGGCAATGGGGCGAGCCCCCCATGGGGTGCCTTCTTGTCACCCCCTCAGAGATGGCACCCCGGTCGTACCTCCCCCCTGTCCCCTTCCTCTGCCACTGAGTAGGAGGAGCTGGATTCAAGGATAGGGTGAGCTAACACTTCCTGCTTTTGTACCTATCCTCATCCCTGTTGAGTTCCACAAGGGCAAGGAAGACTATGGAGGAGGAATATACCACTGGCAGTTCTACGTCCTGGCTGAGTTGTTCGTATGAAGGTATGCTGGTGGTTTGGAGGGGCAGTCTCCCACTAGCCCTAAGGGATTGCTGTCTCCATGGATTTCTGTCTTTCCCAGCCACTATTGCAGCTTCCACACTGCACTTTGGGGCCACTTTGGCATTATAGTATATGTCCAGAATAAGCAAGACTGACATGTTCTTTCCCCTAAGAGGTTGGCTAAGTTCAGCTTCGGATGCAAAGCAGTGCCGCACAGCTCCAAATGCAATCATCTGACAGCATGGTTCAAAGTCAATTGAATCAAAATTCAAGATAAGGATGTGAAATATGGATGCTTTTCAGCTCTTGGCATGTTTCCTAAATGCCAAGGATCAGATCAGCGAGAAGGCAAAGGGAATGTGGGACAAGCAAATCCACTGGGCAAAGTAGCGGCTTTCACAAAGAAGCAGCGCTGGAAGAAGGGAGAAGAACCTTGAGGAACATCAACAGAATCTTGGGATTCAAACTCAAGTTAGTTTCTTAGAAGTGGCATTGAAGAATAATGATTAATCTGTAGAGGACGCTGGGTTGTGTCCAGAATTACCGGTACTCATACTCAGAGCAGACCCATTGAATTTAGTGGGTACCACTAACTTAGTTAAAGCTATGTCCGTATAGTTAAAGCTATGGTTTTCCCAGTAGTAATGTACGGAAGTGAGAGCTGGACCATAAAGAAGGCTGATCGCCGAAGAATTGATGCTTTTGAATTATGGTGCTGGAGGAAACTCTTGAGAGTCCCATGGACTGCAAGAAGATCAAACCTATCAATTCTTAAGGAAATCAGCCCAGAGTGCTCACTGGAAGGACAGATCCTGAAGTTGAGGCTCCAATACTTTGGCCACCTCATGAGAAGAGAAGACTCCCTGGAAAGGACCCTGATGTTGGGAAAGATGGAGGGCACAAGGAGAAGGGGACGACAGAGGACGAGATGGTTGGACAATGTTCTTGAAGCTACCAACATGAGTCTGACCAAACTGTGGGAGGCAGTGGAAGACAGGAGTGCCTGGCGTGCTCTTTTCCATGGGGTCACGAAGAGTCGGATACGACTAAACGACTAAACAACAACAACTAACTTAGGCCCATTAGTTTCAGTTGGTTTATTGGGGCCTAGACATGGGTGGGGATAACCTGTTATTTATAAATTTGAAATAAAAATGATTCACCATAATGTGGTTTCCACTGCATCTAAAATCATGTCCTAAACATCTAGGTTTAGGATGTTTAGGACATGATTTTAAGACAAAATAACTTCAATGCACAAAGTCCCCAATGTGCATTACCCGATACAAGCCACTGGAAAGAGAGGTCTTCAAAGCCCTCTTAAACATTTCCAGGGATGAAGCTTGATGCATCCATAGGGGGTGAAATTTCACCATTGTGGGACCACCACTGTAAACTTAACTTGTGAGTACCTAAGCAATGCCATTAGGTTTATTAATGGCATCCAATCATGAAAGCTAAATGTAAACTCAAGGTTCAGATGCAGTATATCTCTCTGCAACAGACGCTGTGACCAGCCACTGTTGGAAACTGAATGCTAGATTGGTTGGCCCTTGGTGTATGAGGCAGCAAATTGTATTCACCCAATATACAGCCAATACTGTAGCTTCCCCCTTATGCCTTTTGTTTCCTGAATGCATAAACTTTCAAAAACTTCTCAACATTTCACTGTAACTCTAATTCCAAGTCCCATTAGCTTTGCCCTCAGAGCGGAAATGTTATTGGTGCAGAATGAATCCCTGGCAGGAATTTCCTCATGAAATTTCACGAGACTTATCGAAACTCATTTTGCTTCCTTCAGAATTCATTGGAAGTGCTGGCATTTCCCCACCTGGAGGTGGGAAGAAAGAGTTTTAAACCAAACCAAGAGATTGCTTTGAATTCAGAGGGAATTTCTAATTATCCATCCACCTGGCTAGACTATTGTGTCTTCTTGATTAAAGTGCAGCAGAAACAGTTTACTGGGCACTCTTGGCAAAGAAGAAATATTTCCCAGGGCCAATGATGCAGCGTGTTTTCAAATCTAACCGCACATGGAGAATCTTCCTTTTCTTAACATGGAGGTAGTGTCAAAGATGCAAATTTTCTGCCACGTGTCCAACTATGCAAGGGATTTTACATGCAGAGAGCACCAGAAGGCAAAGACCCTCCATCATACAGACCAGGAATGAGGAACATTTTCCATCCTGAGAGTGGCATAACTTTCTGTAAAACCACCTGAGCATAGCTGTCAACTTTCGGATTTGAAAATAAGGGATGCCGCGAGGGCGGTGCAATGGCACCAAGTAGCCTCGCCACCCTGCACTCCAGAGGCTGCGCACGAACGGGTGAGCGAAAGAGCGAGCGCATAGATGGCAGGCAGGCTGGCTGTCTGGTTGGGCGTGAGGGTCTGGCTGCACAAGGCATGCAAGCTCCGCCCCCAGTCGGTCTCAGACTCCTTATTGGCAGCCGAGCAACGCAGCTGAGGAGCCTCCCTGACCGGCAGGGAGGGAGAGGAGCTGCTTCCTTTGAAATCCGGGAAAATTAAGGGATATCAACAATCTGGGATAGCAGTGGGAAACGGCATTGGAATAAGAGAGTTTCTCGCAAAAAAAAGGGAGGGTTGACAGCTATGCACATGAGGACCTTACACCACTACACCAGTGGTGGTTGGGGCCAGAGACAAAAGTGAGAAGAGTAATTATTCCCAAATTTTCCTTTGTATGGATTTTCCTTTCATCAGAGCAGAGGCAGCAGAGCCCCAGAAAAAATCGTCTGAGAAAGATGGTATCTCCCTTGGAAGATAGTCAACGAACAAATACCTGCAGAGATTTAATTGCTCATTCATCAGGGCCAAAGATGATAATCTCCTTGCTGCCTCCCCTTGCTCTCTTTCCTCCAGTCAAATTTGGAGTCTCCTGCCTCTCAGCCTAGCCTACCTCACAGGATTGTTGTTGTGGGGATTAAATAAGGAGGTGGGGGAGGGGGGACCAAGTCCACAACCTTGCACACTTTGGAGAAAAAGGTGGGGTATAAATGCAATTGATAATAATTAAGTAACAAATATAAAAATGTTGAGATGTTTCTGGTCTCTCCTGCATCGTGTCTTTTTTTTTTTTTTGCATTTAATCTTTATTGATTTTTTTTTAGTATACATCACAATTATCATTCTCCATCAGAGATATTCATAAGAAGAAGAAAATACTTAAATGTGGAAAATGAAATAAAATTATGTAAAAAAGTATTCCCTCCACCCGAACGTGCATCATGTCTATCTGGACCTTCAACCCTCGCCAGAGTCTCTGCTTCCAGGAATGGAAAAAGTAAGTCGCGTTTCCAGAAGCCTGTCAGAAAATGTTGTTGAAAGAGAGCAAGGGGAGGCAGCAAGGAGATTATTATCTTTGGCTCTGATGAACTGCGGCATTTTTTTTCACAGCTGCATTTCCTCAAGCAAGCATTTAGTCAGTGGGAGTTGTGGAGCAAGTCCCCCTTATCCATTGGATTACCCCAATAATTAAAGTGACAAGTGGGGACATCAAGTGCTTTTGAGTAGGGAAAGGAGCAATAGAGGAGGAGCAAAGGCACTCTGCATCAAAGAGCAGTGTGACTGTCTCCAGGGTTAAGCCTATAATTTATTTTATCTTAATCATTGTGTTTACATAAGGCCTTGCTTGGAACACACTTTACAAAAAAAAGTGTTTAAGAAAATACTTTTCTGTATGTTATGTTTTAAAATAACACGGGCATGATTTAACCACTTATCCTTTGTCCCTGTGATTTCTGAGAATCAATTACGTCAGGAATTGGTTGGCATTCCATTGGAGGCAATGGAAGAGTGTGCTTTCAGGAGTGAAGTCCAAACATTGGAGACTTACAGCTCCTGCTGTGGCTGTAGAGACCGATACAGGAGCGATATGTTTTGTTGCATCTGGGGCAGATGAAGGAGTCTGGTTGTGCCACGGCATTTCCTCTTTCTTCTCCCAGAGGTCATTCAACATCATGAATTATCCCCCCCCCCTGTATTCCAGGTCTAAGCTTCAAAGTGTTCAGCAGAATCAAAGAAAGTTGGCTGGTCATTCTGGGATCTACTTGGAACTACACATCTGCATTTGAGCACTTCAGTTCGTTCACTGTGTCCCACACACATATATTTTCCTAACTTTTTTTATCAGCACAAAAATGTACTTCTTCACAAGGTAAAGGTAAGGTAAAGGTAAAGACCCCTGGACTGTTCGGTCAAATTTGGCTATGGGGTATGGCGCTCATCTCCACTTTCAGACTGAGGGAGTTGGCGTTTGTCTGTGGACAACTTTCTGGGTCACGTGGTCAGCATGACTAAACTGCTTCTGGCGCAATGGAGCACTGTGATGGAAACCAGAGCGCACGGAAATGCTGTTTACCTTTCCACCGCGGTGGTACCTATTTATCTACTTGCACTGGCCTACTTTCGAACTGCTAGGGTAGCAGGAGCTCACCCCGTCCCATGGATTCGAACTACCGACCTTACAGTCGGCGAGCCCAAGAGGCTTGGCGGTTTAGACCAGAGCGTCCCTTGACTTCTTCACAAAGTGCATTGTTAAACTATGTAACCCATTCCTTTGGGAGGCAGTGATGGTCACCAACCTAGATGGATTTGAAAGAGGATTAGACAAATTCATGGAGGAGGAGAGGGCTATCAATGCCTGCTAGTCATAATGGCTATGCCCCAGCACAGTTGCAGGCAGTAATGCTTCTGAAAACCTGTTGCTGGAAACCACAGGAGGGGAGAGTGCTGTTGTGCTTGAATCCTGCTTGTGGGTTTCCTACAAGCATCCGGTTGGCCACTGTGAGAACAGGATGATGGACTAGATGAGCCCTTGACTTGATCCAGCAGGGTCTTCCTATGCTCTTAATCCTTACAACACATCCATAAAGAAGCTAGCTTTTCCTTCTCTCCCCCTGACCAATAATACAAATGGATAGACTGAGACTGATAGGCTTTGAGCTGCCATGCAAAGAGATGCATTTGGTTGCTCCAGGAATCCTGAATTCCAGACACAGGGGGAGTAGGTCAAGAAAAAAATAACCTGTCAAACCATAGCTCAGTGGTTGGAGCCATAGCATCTGTCTTGCTAGAGGAAGATCTCAGATTCAGTACCTGTAATAATAATAATAATAATAATAATAATAATAATAATAATAATTTATTACTTATACCCCGCCCTTCTGGCTGAGTTTCCCCAGCCACTCTGGGCGGCTTCCTACAGGAGATTTAAAATACATTAAAACATCAGTCATTAAAAGGACAAACCGCTTGACCCAACCAGAGGCGCTAGTGGCAGAGAGAAGCACCTGTCTTGGCAACGGCGTGCAAAAAAACAAAAACAAACAAACAACAACAAAAAACAGAGGCAACCTGCTTTAACTGGGAAGTGGAAAAATATTTGGCACTTTTGAATGAATTGGGAAGGACCGGGGGTCGCAGTCAGGAGATGTCCGTGCCAAATCTGCCCCCCAGCCCTGAAGTTCTCTGGCTCCGTTTCGGGATCCGAGGCACTGCTGGAAGAGGGAGATGAGGCCTTGGATGGGAGGAGAGAGAGGGCTGTGCAACCGCCAGGCGACAGCGCCTGCTTCCCGGATCCAGCTGCCTATATGGCGGGGCGCAAAGCTTGCTCCGGCACCCAGGGAGTCCCAGATCCAACCTTGGCGGAAGCGCATGGCCCTCGTTCACCCGGTTGTACAGTATATCGGGGGGCGGGACACACGACTCCTGTTTGTAACCCCTGGAGAACCAGTTGGCAATACTGAGTGAAATGGCCCAATGACAGCACGAAGATGCTTCCACTTTTCCTAGGTTTCAGCACAGAACTAGTTCAAAATGTTAAGAGGACTGTTCACCTTATTCTTCCACTGATGCGGATTTTTGTTAGCAAGGATTGTAGCTTCTAGATCAGGTGAAAAGAATAACGAATTTGCTTTTTGTAGGGGGAGGTTCAGTGGGCTTTTGGTGCAAATTGTAAAGAAGAATTGCTCTTTTTATTATTATTCATTCATTCCTTTATGCAAGGCAATAGTTACCCTGCCTTTCGGAACCCTAAAAGGACACCCAAGGCAGCTTGGAGAGCATAAAAATAGATTAAAAACAAACACCGTAAATCCATTCAAATCATTAAAACAGCAACACACAGAGGATCATAAAACAACTGGGCGAGTGTTAACATTCACCACCAGAGCAGAGGGTTAAAAGAGATAATTAAAAACATGGCAGAATTAATTAAATAAGTAAATCTTAAAAGTCAGCGGAGAGAAAGCCAACTGAACCTCTTTCAGGAGGTTCTGGCTTCCACTGCTGAAAAGTCTGTGCCAAAACGAAGCACAGAGCAGACTGCAGTGTGTGAGCAGGTTCATGCAGACGTAGGCAGTTCTTCTGGTAGATAGGAAGGTATATTTGTTGTTGTTGTTTAGTTGTTTAGTCGTGTCCAACTCTTCGTGACCCCATGGACCAGAGCACGCCAGGCACTCCTGTCTTCCACTGCCTCCTGCAGTTTGGTCAAACTCATGTTGTTAGCTTTGAGAACACTGTCCAACCATCTCGTCCTCTGTCGTCTCCTTCTCCTTGCGCCCTCAATCTTTCCCAACATCAGGGACTTTTCCAGGGAGTCTTCTCTTCTCATGAGGTGGCCAAAATATTGGAGCCTCAGCCTCAGGATCTGTCCTTCCAGTGAGCACTCAGGGCTGATTTCCTTCGGAATGGGTAGGTTTGATCTTCTTGCACTCCATGGGACTCTCAAGAGTCTCCTCCAGCACAAGGAAGGTCCATTAGTAGGGTCTAAACCACTGAGCCTCTTGGGCTTGCTGATCAGAAGGTCGGCGGTTCGAATCCCCGTGACGGGGTGAGCTACCATTGCTCTGTCCCAGCTCCTGTCAACCTTCTTTCCTACCATGCTGGCCCCATGACCCGGAAAGCTGTCTGTGGACAAACACAAGCTCCCTTGGCCTGAAAGCGAGAGGAGCGCAGCAACCCCATAGTTGCCTTTGACTGGACTTAACCATCCAGGGGTCCTTTACCTTTTTTACCTTTACATTAGTAGGTAGCCTTCATGGGGGCATACTCAACATTTTAGTGAATTCCGGCCACTTCTCCAACAAAAGGATATTGTAGGGTGGGAAATGGCATAGAATAGGGCAGAGACCCAGGTGGCACTGTGGGTTAAACCAAAGAGTCTAGGGCTTGCTGATCAGAAGGTTGGCGGTTCGAATCCCTGCGACGGGGTGAGTTCCCGTTGCTCGGTCCCAGCTCCTGCCAACCTAGCAGTTCGAAAGCACATCAAAGTACAAGGAGATAAATAGGTACTGCTCTGGCGGGAAGGTAAACGGCGTTTCCGTGCACTGCTCTGGTTCGCCAGAAGCGGCTTTGTCATGCTGGCCACATGACCCGAAAGCTGTACGCCGGCTCCCTCGGCCAATAAAGCGAGATGAGTGCCGCAACCCCAGAGTCGGACACGACTGGACCTAATGGTCAGGGGTCCCTTTACCTTTACCTAGGGCAGAGAAAAGTTTTACTCCCCTCTCTCATAACACTAACACCAACTCATGGACGTCCAATGAAGCTAAAAGTTGGAAGGCTCAGGACTGATAGAAGAAAGTCCTTCTCCATGCAGTGCATAGTTAAACTATGGAACTCACTCCCACAAGAGGCAGTGATGGCTACCAACTTGGGCAGCTTTAAAAGAGGATTAGGCAAATCCACGAAGGATGTTCTTCTGAAGTTCTTCTGATGTTCTTAAGTAACTGCAGGTGGGTCTGAAATATACTCAGCCCAAACTTCCCCAACTGCTAGTTTAAAAAAAGAGAAAAGGTTAAAGACCCCTGACAGTTAAGTCCAGTCACATACGACTCTGCAGTTGCAGTGCTCATCTCGCTTTACAGGCTGAGGGAGCCAGCATTTGTCCGCAGACAGTTTTTCCGGGTCATGTGGCTAGCATGACTAAGCCACTTCTGGTGCAACGGAACACCGAAACCAGAGCAGAGCACGGAAACGCCGTTTACCTTCCCGCCGGAGCGGTACCTGTTTATCTGCTTGTACTTTTTGGCATGCTTTCGAACTGCTAGGTTGGCAGGAGCTGGGACCAAGCAACAGGAGCTCACCCCGTTGCGGGGATTCGAACCGCCAACCTTCTGATCAGCAAGCCCAAGCGGTTCAGTGGTTTAGAACACAGTGCCACCCGCGTCCCTCCAACTGCTAGTTAGTCTTGCCTTATTGCACTCTTGTATCCATCTGCCAGTGCGAGAACAGGCTGCTGGAGTAGACGGGCCAATGGTCAGATCCAGCAGCGCTCTTCTTATACACTTATGTTCTTATGAAGTGACATTGCTCTTCCTTTTTCTGGGATAGAGCATGAGACTCTTAATCTCAAGGTCGTGGGTTCAAGCCCCACAATGGGCAAAAGATTCCTGCATTGAAGGGGGTTGGGCTAGATGACCCCTTGTGTTCCCTTCTAACTTTCCAATTCTATCATTCCTCCTCTTCGTAAGTGTTATAGCTCAGTGGAAGAGCATCTGCTTTGCATGCAGAAGGTCCCAGGTTCACTTACCAGCATTTCCAGGTAGGTCTGGGAGGGACTCCTTGCCTGAAATCTTGGGGTGCAGCTTCCTATCATTGTAGACATTACTGAGCTGGATAGATCAATGGTCTGACTCAGTGTAAGGCAGATTCCCGTGTTCTTCTTTCCCAGCTTAGAGTCTAGAGCTAAAACATCTTTAAAAGGCATGTTTGGCTGCTCCCCTTTTTGAGTCATGTTTGTTCTACTGCCTAAAACCTGCCTTTTTGTTTTTAGTAACAGCAAAAGCTAGCAGATGACAACACTAATGTGGAGAGTTTGATGAGAAAGGCTAGAGGAGAAAAGAACAATGCCGAATGATTAAAGACTTGGAGAGTCTGGCATTAGGTGCTACAAACTCTGATTGGATTTGGTAACCAAGGAATCTTTTTGTAACATATTCCATTGCAGCAATGGATGAGGCATTCCAAAACATTTGGCAGATAAGCAGGAGAAATTAAGTGTGGATGTGTTTGTAGGGTGGGTGGGTGGGGGTTAGACAATCTAGAAGAAGGACAAAAAATAAACAAAGAAGGATCCAGATATTAAGTGTGAATGGTGGTTTTGCCAACACCGGACAGAATGTCCCTCCTTTCCCATCAAGGAGAAATCAAGAGCTCAGAGAGGAGAGCAGAATAGCCTTGTTTGTTAGCAATCAGAAGCTATTTAAAGCTCAATGTGGAGCTGCTAGGAGGACTTGCTGGGGTGACATTATGGTGAGCATTACAGACAAGAATGGTGGGGGAGTTCAGTGCAGTTTGCATTTAAAGTCGAACATATCTCATTCACATGTTGCGATGCAATGCAAAAACCATCCTTCAAATTCAGCAATCCTTTGAATTTTGCACTTCTCCACATTTTGCATTGCAGTTCTCCGGCCAAGTAATCTGTACTAAGATGCATTTACTGGAGTGAAGTGTCCGTTTTTTAAAAATCATATCATTGAAACTAACATACAGCTATGGATTATTTTAGGGAATAAATGTGACTGTGTCAGATTTTCTTGGCTATTGGCCATTTAGGTAAAGGGAGCCCTGACCATTAGGTCCAGTCGTGTCCGACTCTGGGGTTGTAACCTGTTCCGGTACTTCCGGGTTCGGCATGTTCATATCCCGTGACAAACGCAACATGAAGTATTCGTAACACGAGGTACGACTGTACTACAACATTTCCCCTTTCGGATGCTTACTTGTTTTCATTAATTCTCTGCTAAATCTCTGTTCATTCAAAACTAGTCCTCGATTCCATTCTCTGCCGTCTGCTTCTCCACATTTCCTTGACCCACTGATGGAGTGTTCCTTTCCATGGGGAATAAAAAGCAACCCTAAGAGGATGGCCAAAACAAAAGCATGGAGCCGTGTTGCTTGCGAGCAGAAGTCCTGAGAAAAGATCTCTTCCTTGGCTGAGCTAACACTGGGTGACAAGAAGCTGAACCACACTTGGTAGGTGAGTAAGCAGAGGATCGTTCTGGGCTGTCGCTGCCGGTGGATTGCAATGAAGAAAGTGACGAAGGGGAGAAGCTCGCCAATGGAGTCAGTGAGATTATTGGAGAGCTTCGTTCGAGAGGCACAGCTCCTAAATCTGCTGGGCCTTGCGATAATAAGTGGTAGCCTGAGGACCTCATGTTGTCACTTGTCAGGAAAAGTTTGCTCCTTCGTTTGAGATGGCTGCCTTTGGCTTGCATTTCTCCAGCGCAACATATATCATCTCGGGAGTGGAGGGCTTTGTGGAGGAACTGTAGCACTTCTCTTTTCCATGAAGAAGAGATTAAAAACAGAAATACCCCCCCTCTCTTTCACACACACTCACTCACAGGGAGAAAATTATTTTTAGCCCACAGGTCGCTTGATCTACAATCCAATCTAACTACAATCCAATCTAATAAAAGTCCCCATCGCAAAAGAGCAAGGTGAACGGCCCTGAAACTTTCTCACTCCTCTTAGCACTTTGGACTAGTTTTGTGTTGAAACCTAGGAGCCTAGGAATCTGCTTTTTTACTGAGTCAGACCACTGCTCCATCTAGCTCAGTGTTGTCTGCGCTGACTGGCAGCAACTCTCCAGGGTTGCAGGGAGGAGATATTCCCAGTCCTATGTGGAGGTGTTGGGAACTGAACCTGGGGCTTTCTGCATGCAGAGCAGATGCCAGACCTTCCAACATTTCTCTGAAGCAAATAGGGACATCTTATTCCATGATGATGATGATGATAATAATAATAATAATAATAATAATAATAATAATAATAATTTATTATTTGTACCCCGCCCATCTGGCCGGGTCCCCCCAGCCACTCTGGGCGGCTTCCAACAAACACTAAAATACATTAAAATATCACACATTAAAAACTTCCCTAAACAGGGCTGCCTTCAGGTGTTTTCTATCTTTTTGACATGGGATGGGAGGGTGTTCCACAGGGCGGGCGCCACTACCGAGAAGGCCCTCTGTCTGGTTCCCTGTAGCTTTGCTTCTCGTAGTGAGGGAACCGCCAGAAGGCCCTCGGCGCTGGACCTCAGTGTCCGGGCTGAACGGTGGGGGTGGAGCCGCTCCTTCAGGTATACAGGACCGAGGCCGTTTAGGGCTTTAAAGGTCAGAACCAACACTTTGAATTGTGCTCGGAAACGTACTGGGAGCCAATGTAGATCTCTCAGGACCGGTGTTATGTGGTCCTGGCGGCCACTCCCAGTCACCAGTCTAGCTGCCGCATTCTGGATTAATTGAAGTTTCCGGGTCACCTTCAAAGGTAGCCCCACGTAGAGCTCATTGCAGTAGTCCAAGCGGGAGATAACTAGAGCATGCACCACTCTGACGAGACAGTCTGCGGGCAGGTAGGGTCTCAGCCTGCGTACCAGATGGAGGTGGTAGACAGCCGCCCTGGACACAGAATTAACCTGCGCCTCCATGGACAGCTGTGAGTCCAAAATGACTCCCAGGCTGTGCACCTGGTCCTTCAGGGGCACAGTTACCCCATTCAGGACCAGGGAGTCCCCCACACCCGCTCGCACCCTGTCCCCCAAAAACAGTACTTCTGTCTTGTCAGGAGTCAACCTCAATCTGTTAGCTGCCATCCATCCTCCAACCGCCTCCAGGCACTCACACAGGACCTTCACCGCCTTCACTGGTTCTGATTTGAAAGAGAGGTAGAGCTGGGTATCATCCGCATACTGATGAACACCCAGCCCAAACCCCCTGATGATCTCTCCCAGCGGCTTCATATAGATATTAAAAAGCATGGGGGAGAGGACGGAACCCTGAGGCACCCCACAAGTGAGAGCCCAGGGGTCTGAACACTCATCCCCCACCACCACTTTCTGAACACGGCCCAGGAGGAAGGAGCGGAACCACTGCATAACAACAACAACAATAATAATATTGTTTATACCCCACCCAGCCTGCTGGGTTTCCTCAGCCACTCTGGGCGGCTTACAACATATCTAAAAGCATAACACCAATCCTTAAAAACTTCCCAAACAGGGCTGCCTTCAGATAATAATAATTTAAATTTTTTTTTATTTGTACCCCGCCCATCTGGCCGGGTCTCCCCAGCCACTCTTCTAAAAGTCAGATAGCTGCTTATTTCCTTGACATCCGAAGGGAGGGCATTCAACAGGGCAGGCACCACCACCGAGAAGGCCCTCTGCCTGATTCCCTCTAACTTCACTTCTCGCAGTGAGGGAACCACCAGAAGACCCTTGGAGGAGGACCTCAGTGTCCAGGCTAGATGATGGGGATGAAGAAGCAGAATTCCTGGACTGTAGGGTGAAAGAACCCGGTGTCCATTTTAATCATACTGAGGAGGCTACAAAAATAACTGGGTTTGGTAATGAGTTCATTGTTCCCTTTTACTCAAGAGGCTGCCAGTGTCACTGTGTCTTGTGGGGGAGGGAAGAGAGCACCTCGTGATTTAATGTACTTGGCAGAAGGAGACAGATTTGGCTCAGTCCCAAGAGGAATTCATTTTGTGGCTGGTTTTTGTCGCCTGGTTTTCGCATTTGCTTTCCACATTTCGTGATTGTGCGGAGGAAGGTAAATCCCCAAAGGTGGCTGGCCAAGAGTAATGACAGATTCAGACAATCAAAGACTCAGGTAGCTTCACTTAATTAACTAATGGCCTGCATAGAGTTGTAATGGGATTCGAAAAGAGAAAGCTTTTAAGCAAAACCCAAAGCCAGCAGCATCTGTAATAGGAGGCAGCTGATGGCACTTCTCTCCCCCGCCCCACACCCTCTGAGATCCATGACACAAAAATCTAAAAGGATATTGCTGCTTGAATGTTATGGCCTTACACCCCCTAGCGTCCCTGTGCTGCAGCTGCATCAAATCCCACACTCAGTCTTTGAAAGGAAGTATCAAGGAGAGGGTTTTCAAACTTGTGTTCTCCAGTGTTGTTGGCCTGTAGCTCCCATCAACCCCAGCTAGCTTAGTCAATGATCAGGCATACCTTCCAGCATTTCTCCAATGAAAATAAGGACATCCTAAGGAAAAGAGGGGACCCAGGTGGCGCTGTGGGTTAAACCACAGAGCCTAGGGCTTGCCGATCAGAAGGTCGGCGTATCGAATCCCCGTGACAGGGTGAGCTCCCGTTGTTCAGTCCCAGCTCCTGCCCACCTAGCAGTTCGAAAGCACGTCAAAGTGCAAGTAGATAAATAGGAACCGCTCTGGCGGGAAGGTAAACGGCATTTCCGTGCGCTGCTCTGGTTCGCCAGAAGCAGCTTTGTCATGCTGGCCAAGTGACCCGGAAGCTGTACGCTGACTCTCAGCCAATAAAGTGAGATGAGCACCACAACCCCAGAGTCGGACACGACTGGACCTAATGGTCAGGGCTCCCTTTATCTTTTTAAGGAAAAGAGGGACATTCTGGGATCAAATCAGAAACTAGGATGGCTTCTTCAAATCAGGGACATCACTGGAAAATAGAGACACTTGGAGCGTCTGGTCAGGGATGATGGAAGTTGGGGGCCCAAGGTTGAAGAAGAACTGCCTAGGTCATGATTTCTGATAGTTTGACCTCCACATTTAAAAATACTTTCACCTGTTTTCTAAACTGTATGAGAATCACTTGCCTCCAGTAGACCTCTATTTTTTCTTTGTTTCTGCATGAGTGGCTGGTTCTGGACATGCTTTCTTCTTTTGAAGAGGCATGCTCAGAGCAGTGGCTCATCTAGGGATCCAATTGTCAGCCTCCTTAGAGATCCAGTTATTCTGCTGCAACTCTGCAGTGAAGTGAGTGAAAGATAAACTTGCCTCCTTCTAACATTGTGTATGCCATCAAATGCCAACAGTGCCCTTCAGCTCTCTATATTGGACAAACAGGCCAAACCCTACACCAAAGGATAAATGGACATAAATCTGACATCAGGAATCACAAGACAGAGAAACCAGTAGGAGAGCACTTCAATCTCCCAGGACACTCTATACGAGATCTCAAAGTAGCTGTCTTATTGCAAAGGAATTTCAGAAATAGACTGGAAAGAGAAGTTGCTGAATTGCAACTCATTACCAAGCTTAAAACCATGGAGAGACCTGGTCTGAACAAAGACATTGGATTCTTATCTCATTATACACGACAAAGCTTTTTTAACCTTCTCACCGCTTGCTTTTTCCTGTAAGACTAATTGCAGTCGTTAACAGTCGTCAACAGGTTTACCACAGCTATCAGCCTATCACCCATTCCCACCACCCCTCTGAGTAATACCCCTCCCCACCCTCTCACTATATATGAGGGTCTGGTGACTTCTGTTTCAGTGTATCTGAATAAGTGTGCATGCACACGAAAGCTCATACCAAGAACAAACTTAGTTGGTCTCTAAGGTGCTACTGGAAGGATTTTTTTTTTTTTTATTTTGCCTCCTTCTAGTTAGCAGGCACACCCAGAACAGTGGCTCTTGCAGTGACATAGTGCAGTTGTCTGCCCCATAAAAAGCCCAGAGGAGAGCAGGCAGTCATGTAGAGTTGCACCAGGCACACTCCATGGGAGAGCTCTTTGGGTTCACAGAAACTCTTTATTAGACCACTCATGACACACAGTTTGGGAAATTAGTGACCTAGGCAGGAAACTTGATCCGTGAAAAGAGAGCCAGACACTATTTCACATGCCAATTCCATTATAAGACTGCTTTAGCCCTTATTTAACTGCATTCTGCTGGAGAGCTTCTCATTGACATTCAAAAGATACTAGAAGCCTTCTCCATACCCTCCAACATTTCTCTGATGAAAATAGGGATGTCCTAAGGAAAAGTGGAACATTCCAGGATCAAATCAGAAAAGGGGATGGCTTCTGTATTCTGGGACTGTCCCTGGAAAATGGGGACACTTGGAGGGTCTGCTTCTCCACAGCAGGACTTATAGCGTGACTGCTTCCATACCCTCCAACATTTCTCCAATGAAAATAGGGACCTCACATTCCATAGTGATAATTTTACAATCCCACACATCTTATTGGGTTGCCCCAGCCACTCTGGGCAGCTTCCGACATATATGAAAACATAATAAAACATAAAATATTAAAAAAAACCCAACTTCCCTATACAGGATTGTCATCAAATGGCTCGGAGGTTGGATAACTCCATACCTTCCAACATTTCTCCCATGAAAATAAGGACATTCTAAGGAAAAGTGGGACATCATCAGCATCAGCATCATCATTATTATTAGCACTGGGATCAAATCAGAAACCGGGATGGCATCTCTAAATCAGGGATGTCCCTGGAAAATAGGGACACTTGTAGGGTCTGTGCTCCTGTTCTGTGGAACAATATGCCCATTGAGATACAACATATGATGACTATCTGCACTTTGAAGACATGTTTGTTCCAAAAAACCTTTCCCAGATGAATAAATAGGCCTCTGACATGGGAGTCTGCTTGGTATTGTATTTAAATTCACCCACTGCTGTTTTCTGTGTTGCTTTTAACTGTTTCTTAGTTGTTTTTATTTTATTTTGCACAACACCTTGAGGCATGTGTGCAGAAGGTGGAAAATAAATAATAATTTCTTTGCCTTGTTTCCTAATGTGAAGGTCTTGGGTTTTTTTTTAAAAAACCTCTGGTTTAGGATTCCCTGGCCACCTCACCACCAAGTCCATGGCTCAGAAAAAAACCCTGCAAGTCTTTGCCTCTCTCCCTGCCCACTGGCTGAACGTGGCTCCGCACAAATGCCTTCTAGTCAGTCTCCAGCTTGTATGTAATATGTGTCTGTGTATTACAGGATTTTCCTACTGTGCTTTATAGTCTAAAAGGCTCCCAGAAAGGCTTGCAAATACAGCAATAACAATTAAATCAGTGAAAACAAAATAAAAAATACCTTCCAGTAGCACCTTAGAGACCAACTAAGTTTGTTCTTGGTATGAGCTTTCGTGTGCATGCACACTTCTTCAGATACTGGAATGATTTTTTTTAATTTATTTTTTTGTTTTGACTATGGCAGACCAACACGGCTACCTACCTGTAACAAGAAATAATGCTTCAGGCTAAGAACTTTGCTTCAGGATAAGAACAGAAATTGTGCTCTGGCGGCACAGCGGCAGTGGGAGGCCCAATTAGCTAAAGTGGTGCTTCAGGTTAAGAACAGTTTCAGGTTAAGAACAGACCTCCGGAACGAATTAAGTACTTAACCAGAGGTACCACTGTATATGCCAATAACAGCAGCAACCATACTACACCAACCTACCTAAACAATTCACCAGCCCAAGAATTTATTCTGCAGCCTCAACTTTTGTAGCTGGAGTCAGTCAGGGCTCTGCCCTCTCAGCCCAGGTGGGAAAAGGCTTGCAAGGCAGGGAGAAGAAGAAGAGGAGGAGGAGGAGGAGGAGGAGGAGGAGGAGTTTGGATTTGATATCCCGCTTTATCACTACCCGAAGGAGTCTCAAAGCAGCAAACATTCTCCTTTCCCTTCCTCCCCCACAACAAACACTCTGTGAGGTGAGTGGGGCTGAGAGGCTTCAGAGAAGTGTGACTAGCCCAAGGTCACCCAGCAGCTGCATGTGGAGGAGCAGGGAAGCGAACCCAGTTCACCAGATTACGAGTCCACTGCTCTTAACCATTACCCCACACTGGCAGGTCTTTCAGGTCTCATAGCCAAGATGCTCTACTTCAGAAGGTGGGATACCTTCATTGGAGGTTTATAAGCAGAGTTTTTTTAAAAACAAAAAACCCTGCATTGCAGGGGGTTGCAGTAGAAGACTCTCAGGTTGCCTCCCAACTCTACAGTTCTCTGAGTCTAAGCAGTGAAAAATTATGCTCCAGATTTGTCGCCTGTGATTCAGTGATGAAATTCAGGAGAGAGGGTAGATTTCTGCTCAGGCCTGAATAAAAATATATGTCTTTATTGGTGAGGCAGGTAGCAATGAGGAGATGGGGATCTCACTCTCTGTCTGTGTGTGTTCCCTCTGCTCTCTCTTTCTTATTGCCCTGGTTATGAAATGCTTTTCCCAGAGGTGTTGCCAGCCGCGGAGTCTGATGTCATTTCTGTAGCAGTTGAAGAGCTTTCTATTTAATTATTTAAATCTATATCTCTATACCTCTCTTGATTTATTTATTTTTTAATATTGTTGTTGGTGGTTGGGGTTTTCTGTTTTTTGTTTTTTAAAGAGAACTCGCTGATTTAATTTACAGGTAGATAGCCGTGTTGGTCTGTCATAGTCAAAACAAAATTAAAAAAATCCTTCCAGTAGCACCTTAGAGACCAACTAAGTTTGTTCTTGGTATGAACTTTTGTGTGCATGCACACTTCTTCAGATACACTGAGACAGAAGTCACCAGAACCTTATATATAGTGAGAGGGTGGGGAGGGGTATTATTCAGAAGGGTGGTGGGAATGGGTGAAAGGCTGATAGCTGTGGTAAACCTGTTGACAACTGTTAATGACTGTCATGTATAATGAGATAAGAATCCAATGTCTTTGTTCAGACCAGGTCTCTCCATGGTTTTAAGCTTGGTAATGAGTTGCAATTCAGCAACTTCTCTTTCCAGTCTATTTCTGAAATTCCTTTGCAATAAGACAGCTACTTTGAGATCTTGTATAGAGTGTCCTGGGAGATTGAAGTGCTCTCCTACTGGTTTCTCTGTCTTGTGATTCCTGATGTCAGATTTATGTCCATTTATCCTTTGGCGTAGGGTTTGGTCTGTTTCAGTGTATCTGAAGAAGTGTGCATGCACACGAAAGCTCATACCAAGGATTTTTTTTATTTTTTATTTTGTTTTCATTATTTCTGGGTTAGCGGAGTTCTTAACCTGAAACGTATGTTACCTGAAGCGTATGTAACCTGAGGTACCACTGTATTTTTGTATCCTTATTTTGGATGATACTATGATTTAGGTGGATTTTTTCCCCTAATTTGGTTGCATACTTTTGATGTTTTATTGTTTATGTTGTTTGTGACCACTTTCGTTATAATTGTAATTATGTATCTTTTTCACATTGTAAGCAGCCTTGAGCATGGTTTAATTATGGAAAGGTGCCATACGAATAACATTATGTACGTATGTATGTATGTATGTATGTATGTATGTATGTATATATGTTGTGCATTTCATTGTAGAACAGCTCTGCAGAAGGCATCTGAAAGAAGGCAGGGAAGGTTCCTGCCAGACCTCTCGTGGCAGGGAGTACCACAGGTCAGGGTCTGCCACAATAAATTGTGCCTAGCAAAGGCCAATTGAACTTCAAGGCTGTGGAGAACTACAAGAAGTGCCCATCAGAGGTGAAGCATAAGGTATCAGATGGTCCTTTCGGCTTAGGATGTTTGGCGCTTTGGAAATTCACACAAGCACCTTGAACCTGGCCAGAAAAACAACAACTGGGGCCTGGACTTTTGTGAGGGTTGGGGTGGGATGAAGAGGATACATATAGATTTGTTTTTTCTTTCCTGGTTAAATGGCTACGATGTTTGTATTTGGATACTGGCGTTAATGATGATTATATGTGAATAACTTATATGCAGAATTCATCGTGCGAAAGGCTGGACTGGATGAATCCCAAACCGGAATTAAGATTGCCGGAAGAAATATCAACAACCTCAGATATGCTGATGATACAACCTTGATGGCAGAAAGTGAGGAGAAATTAAAGAACCTTTTAATGAGGGTTAAAGAGGAGAGTGCAAAATATGGTCTGAAGCTCAACATCAAAAAAACTAAGATCATGGCCACTGGTCCCATCACCTCCTGGCAAATAGAAGGGGATGAAATGGAGGCAGTGAGAGATTTCATTTTCATGGGTTTCATGATCACTGCAGATGGTGACAGCAGTCACGAAATTAAAAGACGCCTGCTTCTTGGGAGAAAAGCAATGACAAACCTAGACAGCATCTTAAAAAGCAGAGATATCACCTTGCCGACAAAGGTCCGTATAGTTAAAGCTATGGTTTTCCCAGTAGTAATGTACGGAAGTGAGAGCTGGACCATAATGAAGGCTGATCGCCGAAGAATTGATGCTTTTGAATTATGGTGCTGGAGGAGACTCTTGAGAGTCCCATGGACTGCAAGAAGATCAAACCTATCCATTCTTAAAGAAATCAGCCCTGAATGCTCACTAGAAGGACAGATCCTGAAGTTGAGGCTCCAGTACTTTGGCCACCTCATGAGAAGAGAAGACTCCCTAGAAAAGACCCTGATGTTGGGAAAGATGGAGGGCACAAGGAGAAGGGGACGACAGAGGATGAGATGGTTGGACAGTGTTCTCGAAGCTACTAACATGAGTTTGGCCAAACTGCGAGAGGCAGTGAAGGATAGGCATGCCTGGCGTGCTCTGGTCCATGGGGTCACGAAGAGTCGGACACGACTGAACGACTGAACAACAACAGGGGGAAATATAGCTAAAAAGTTCGAGACCAGAGGGAGGTAAGGGTGTAAAATAGAAAACTAGGAGTCTAAATTAGGTTGGTGGAAGGGAAATTGATAAGGCATGAGGAAAGGATCAGAAGTACTAAGGTGCTGAGGTAGGGAAAAAGGAATTAGATTACGCAAAATATATTTGGTATATTATGTTAGTGTGAAGTTTAAGAATTTGGAAAACTGATAAAGAGGATAGACAATGAATTCAATAGGGGGGGGGCTTGAGGAATTCAACCGAAATATATGTTAAATGTATCATATACGTTAAATGTATCATGTTTATATTTCGCCCGGTAAGAGAGGGGGATGAAAATTTGCTTCCCTAAGTGAGAGGGGGGAAGGATGGAAATTTAACGGTATTGTAATAATAATAATAATAATAATAATAATAATAATAATAATAATAATTTATTATTTGTACCCCGCCCATCTGGCCGGGTCCCCCCAGCCACTCTGGGCGGCTTCCAACAAACACTAAAATACATTAAAATATCACACATTAAAAACTTCCCTAAACAGGGCTGCCTTCAGGTGTTTTCTAAATGTCAGGTAGTTATTTATCTCTTTGACATGGGATGGGAGGGCGCCACTACTGAGAAGGCCCTCTGCCTGGTTCCCTGTAGCTTTGCTTCTCGCAGTGAGGGAACCGCCAGAAGGCCCTCGGCGCTGGACCTCAGTGTCCGGGCTGAACGTTGGGGGTGGAGACGCTCCTTCAGGTATACATGACCGAGGCCGTTTAGGGCTTTAAAGGTAAGCACCAACACTTTGAATTGTGCTCGGATATGTACTGGGAGCCAATGTAGATCTCTCAGGACCGGTTTATGTGGTCCTGGCGGCCACTCCCAGTCACCAGTCTAGCTGCCGCATTCTGGATTAATTGCAGTTTCTGGGTCACCTTCAAAGGTAGCCCCACATAGAGCGCATTGCAGTAGTCCAAGTGCTTCAAATTGTTAAAATCAAGAAAAAAAATTGGGAAAATAAAGAAAAGAAAAAACAACTACTGGCAACCAGTACAGCTGCCTCAGCAGAGGAGCAACATATTGCCAGTAGTTTGGTTATGTAATTAGTTTGGCTACTGCATTCTGCACTAGCTGCAGGTTCTGAAGCAGATACAGGGGTAGTCCACATAAAGTGCATTGCAATAATCAACCATTGAGGTTACCAATGCATGGACCACTGTGGTTAGACTATATACTGGCTCATGTTTGCATTCCATTATATAACTTGCATGGATTGACCCTAAGAATTAGGCATCCCAATAGAATCAGGCTAGTGGAATGCTCTGCCAGCTCCAGGAGAATACTCTCAACTGTGAGGTCACCACTGAGTGTCTATTATGCTGTATGAAGAACCTTCCAATCTCCTCTGGGCCATACCAGGAGGAGCCAGCAGGAGTCATGGAGGACCAGCCACCCTCAGAACAAGCTTCCACAGAGACAAACAAAGTACCCTTTGAACTGCATCCCCGAGCAGATGCCATCCGCTCCAAGCTGGTCTATACTTTCTATCTGATTGACTATCTGCGGGGGCAAGGCAGTGCTATTCCACGCCATAACATGCGAGATTTCCTGGACCATCGGAAGCTAAAGAAGCTGATGCTCACAGACCATAACCAGCTGGTGCGCTTCAATGTTGTGCCCAGACGGAATATCTTTATCACCCGAGAGACACGCTGCCGTAACCGTATCCGCGTGCGCTGCAAGCGCTGGCCCCCTGTCGCCATGTGGGCTTATTCAGTCCTGAACAGCCAAATCTTCAAAGTCTTCATGATCTTCCTCATCTGCCTGAACATGGTGGTCCTCATGATCTTAGTAGAGATAGGGGATAACTTGGAGGAGCACTTTGTGAAAATGAAGATGGCAATGGAGGTGATCATCTGGGTCATTGTCCTCATCTTTTTGGTGGAAATTGGGCTGAACTGGTCTGTTAGCTTTCAGGAGTATTGTAGGAACTCCTGGAATGTCTTTGACTGCGCAATCACCATCATATCCTTTATCCCTGAGTTGATCTTCCTTGTTGAAAAGAAGCACAGCAAGGCTGTCAAATACTTCCTCCAGGTTTGCCGTGTGATGCGCTGCTTAAAGCTCTTCCCTAGACTCCAGCAAATGCGGATCCTCATTATGGCCATCTTCAAAGCAATGAAAGCCATGAGCTTCATCCTGGTTCTCCTCCTCTTCTTCTTCTATATGTTTGCTGTCTCAGGCATTTTCTTCTTTGAGGGCTACACTCGCTCAACCCAGCAGGACCTAGAGTACACCAAGTATTTTAAAGACATGCCCAATGCACTGGTGACCATCTTCATTCTCTTCACCATGGACCATTGGTATGCTCTGCTGCAGGACACGTGGAAGGTCCCAGAGATAAACAAAGTAATCACCGGCTTGTTTATCTGGTTGTGGCTCATCATTGGGGCATTCATCTTCAGAAACCTCATGGTGGCCACCATGGTCACCAATTTCCAGACCATTCGGAATGAACTGAGTGAAGAAATGAAGCAGATTGAGACTCAGCAGAAAGCTGACCAATTTAAGATGGAACTGAAGGAAAAGAAGTACAGCTCACCCCAGGAGCAGGACAAGATGAGCCTTGGGCCTTGCACAATATACAGCATGCCAGAAGTTACTCCTGGGACTCTGGATTGGGAGACATATATCCACAAGAACCTGCCAGGGCTATATGAGGCTGATGATGACGAGCAGGTCATTTGGCCCCGTGACACCCTGTTCCGCTACTTTGAGCTGATGGAGAAGCTGCAGTACAACCTGGATGAGCGCAAACAATTGCAGAATTATGCCGTCTTGGCTCTGTCCAACCTGGAGGACAAGTAGTGATGACTTCTGAAGCACCAAGAAGAGAAGCTGCCGGTGTGGGCTCCTCCTCACTTACTGAACCAGCACAGCCAAAACCTGTGGGAACTCAACAGTTTACTCTCACATTGTCCTCCTTACCAGTCTGTGGTTCTCCAGCTGTTGCTAGACTACAAGTCCCATCATCCTTGACTCTTGCCCATGATGGCTGGGAAAGATGGGATATGCAGTCTAGCGACATCTGGATGGACACAATTCCCTTCCAATGATTTATGTGGCTATGCATTATTAGACTGCAACTGCATGGAAAGATCACACCACCACCCGGTCTGCAGGTTTTGATCACTTTTTGATGCCTCTAGGGTTTCATAGCATTGGTGTACCAGGCACACCAGGGTGTACCCTCAAATGCCACATTTTCCTGTGGGCCAGACACACATCTGTTCTGCACATATGTAATATTTGATATACAAGAATAAAATCCCCCATACCCCAGAAAGGTGGGCATAAGACACAACAATGAACCAAAGAGCCAACTCTTTATTAATTATCCTTAAGTGTATTGCAGTAAGCTAGGAGTGACCTGATTGAACCCTGAGGATATCCTTCCCTAGGGGAGGCAATGGAATGAAACCCCACTCTGGCTTCTGGATCAGAAGATTGACTGGTCCATGCCCTTCCTTTTCCACTCACCAAAAGGTGAGCTGAGAAGCGCTAGTTTGCTCCATTTCTTACCTGTTCTATTCCTGTCCTATTCCTTCAAGGGACCAAAGGTCATTTCCTTCTTCACCCAATTGAGCCGGCAGTTGATGTCTGGTAGGTGACGCCGTGTCCCTTCAACATCTCAGTGAACCACAACCCATTTCCTTTTCTCCCCCTGACCACACTCCCTACCTGTTGTGGCAAAACCAAGGAGTCCATCAAGCAATTAAAAACCACCATACTGAGCTCAAAGAGTATGCTGTAGCTGAAGCAATGGTACACCTTTGACCAATATGGAAGATACCAACAAATTCCTAATTAGTACCCTAGTAAGTGCAGTCTTACAGAAAGGTTGCAAATAATTCCCTCATTCTGAGAACACATAGAGAATACACAATTTTATTGCAAGTTGATAGATTCAGTTACATCAGTAGTAGAAGGATGTTTGCGATTGATTAATTAATTAATTAATTAAATGTTTCCAGCTGTAAAATGATTGATTATGGTATTGCCTTTCTTCCTGAACTCGTACTTATTTTAAGTATTTATTTAAATCGATTCAATGAATTGTTCCTCCGAGGCTCAAGGCAGCTCAAAAAATTGGTAAGAAGAAATCAAAATATGATGGCTTGGATCCAAAGGTTTTCCTTCTCTGTTGGAAGGAGCATTTCCTGTCTATCAGAAGGACCACTTGCATCCATGGAAGATTCCCATCAGGAAAAAAAGAGGCATCCATCAGATATATTACTCCAAAAGAAAATGGAGAGGATACTCTGCACCATCAAAGACCAAATGGAAGAAATGAGACAACAAAGAAGGTAAACGACACCTCTGAAGGCACTGGTCCTGTTCACTCTGGTTTTCATCTGGTACAGGTTAGAAACACATATTTGGGCCTGACCGGATGACCAGAGTTGGTGTGGGGACTGATAAAGGGAGAGGCCACATTTGAGCTATGTGAGGTCCAGGTCCATGGGGGCTGGTCTATGGGAATTACTGACACCCAGCCCTCCCACCAGAAATGTCAGGCATAAAAAAAAAAAAAACATCGCAAGATCTCAAACACTCTCTTTCCTGTCCCACACACATTTTAGATTTCCTTGAATTTACTGAGGCATTTCTACCAACCCTCATGGACCATGCTGGCCAGGGCTGATGGGATTTCTAGTCCAATAACATCTGGAGGGCCACAGATTCCTCATTCCTTCTTTATATGTTTTCATGACTTGGACCGGTAGCAGCTGATAATTTTTTGACATGGTAGGGCTGCAATTTTCAACCTTGCTTTTCTCATCACAGTAAGACTTGTACAGCATGTGCTTAGGAAAGTGTACCTTTACACATGTGCAGAGTGCCATTGCTGTCTCCTCTCTAACCCTCTCCTCCCCAAAAAATATTCCCTGCACATCAGTTATTGTCTACAGACAGGGAAAGAGCTTCACTATAATTGGACCCAAATATGATTTTCAGACCAGTTTGACTCCACACCTCTTATTTAGAAATTCAGCTACGGTATACTTCATGGCATCAGTTTTTGAATTAATGGAGAAATGGGGAACCTGTGTGTGGCTTTGAGTTCATGAGAGTTGTTGTCCAGCAAATCCCATGGGCCACAGGTCTTCCCATCCCTCTTACAAAGGCTAAGACCTGCCCAAGAGCCCAAGAACCCCCTTGTAGAATCTAGTGCAAATGATATAATTTTGGCTCCATACTCCCATCATCTGGCCCCTGACTGGAAGCTTCCTGGGGTGATGGTCTCCACTTCTCCTCCTCACCTGCCCAGTCCCTGACTCTCACCTTGGATGTTCCAGATCTCTGTGGGACAGTGCTCTGTTTTGGACTTTGGACACCTGGATTGACCCTGGACTGGGGATTTGACATACTGACTTACTGCCAGGTAGATCAATCCCAAAGAAGGGCAGCGCCAAAGAATGCTCCAACTACCGCACAATTGCGCTCATTTCACACGCTAGCAAGGTTTTGCTAAAAATTCTACAAGGCAGGATTAAGCAGTATGTGGACCGAGAACTCCCAGAAGTGCAAGCTGGATTTCGAAGGGGCAGAGGAACCAGAGACCAAATTGCAAACATGCGCTGGATTATGGAGAAAGCTAGAGAGTTCCAGAAAAACATTTACTTCTGCTTCATTGACTACGCTAAAGCATTTGACTGTGTTGACCACAGCAAACTATGGCAAGTTCTTAAAGAAATGGGAGTGCCTGATCACCTCATCCGTCTCCTGAGAAATCTCTATGTGGGACAAGAAGCTACAGTTAGAACTGGATATGGAATAACTGATTGGTTCAAAATTGGGAAAGGAGTACGACAAGGCTGTATATTGTCTCCCTGATTATTTAACTTATATGCAGAATTCATCATGCGAAAGGCTGGACTGGATGAATCCCAAACCGGAATTAAGATTGCCAGAAGAAATATCAACAACCTCAGATATGCTGATGATACAACCTTGATGGCAGAAAGTGAGGAGGAATTAAAGAACCTTTTAATGAGGGTGAAAGAGGAGAGCACAAAATGTGGTCTGAAGCTCAACATAAAAAAAACTAAGATCATGGCCACTGGTCCCATCACCTCCTGGCAAATAGAAGGGGAAGAAATGGAGGCAGTGAGAGATTTCACTTTCTTGGGTTCCATGATCACTGCAGATGGTGACAGCAGTCACGAAATTAGAAGACGCCTGCTTCTTGGGAGAAAAGCAATGACAAACCTAGACAGCATCTTAAAAAGCAAAGACATCACCTTGCCAACAAAGGTCCATATAGTTAAAGCTATGGTTTTCCCAGTAGTAATGTACGGAAGTGAGAGCTGGACCATAAAGAAGGCTGATCGCCGAAGAATGGTGCTGTAGGAGACTCTTGAGAGTCCCATGGACTGCAAGAAGATCAAACCTATCCATTCTTAAAGAAATCAGCCCTGAGTGCTCACTAGAAGGACAGATCCTGAAGTTGAGGCTCCAGTATTTTGGCCACCTCATGAGAACAGAAGACTCCCTGGAAAAGACCCTGATGTTGGGAAAGATTGAGGGCACAAGGAGAAGGGGACGACAGAGGATGAGATGGTTGGACAGTGTTCTCGAAGCTACTAACATGAGTTTGGCCAAACTGCGAGAGGCAGTGAAGGATAGGCGTGCCTGGCGTGCTCTGGTCCATGGGGTCACGAAGAGTCGGACACGACTGAATGACTGAACAACAGGCCAGGGGTTCAGGACATTATGCTTGTGTCTCCCAATGTTCATTAAAATACAGGTAGCAAATATGACTCTTAGCAGACCCAAACAGCATATGCAAGTGTCAGGGGTGGTGGGAAATGTAAAGGTAAAGGACCCTTGGATGGTTAAGTCCAGTTAAAAGTGATTATGGGGTCACAGTACTCATCTTGCTTCCGGTCGAGGGAGCTGGTGTTTGTCTACAGACAGATTTCCAGGTCATGTGGCCAGCATGACTAGACTGCTTCTGGTGCAACGGAACACCGTGATGGAAGCCAGAGTGCACGGAAATGCCATTTACCTTCCCGTCGCAATGGTACCTATTTATCTACTTGCACTGGTGTGCTTTCAAACTGCTAGATTGGCAGAAGGTGGGACAGAGCAACAGGAGCTCACCCCATTGCGGGGATTCAAACCGCTGACCTTCTGATCGGCAAGCCCAAGAGGCTCGGTGGTTTAGACCACCTGCGTCTAGTCTTACAACAAGTGAGTAGTTTATCCCCAGCTTCAGCAGGGCTTGAGGAGGCTTTAATTTCACTTGCCAATGTCAGAGTTGAAATCAGGAGTGATGGCATGGTTCCACTACCTTCCCCTTTGGAAGATGACTGTAGTTTTTGATTTGCAGTGGGTGATATAGGCTTCACCGTTGCCAATGAATGCTATAATGGATCTGTTATTTCATTGTCTACAGCTCTCATCTCATATGTTGACAAATAATGTCACCAATCAGTTCTTTTAAGGCACGTGAAATGCGTGACCTGGACACCAGCAAGGTTTATATCCACCTCATTTATGACATTTGTTTGCTGGTTTTCCATTCCCTGGATGCCTGATGCCGCTGCTGACTTCAAGGAAGGAATGAACTCTCTGATTATTTAGTGCAGGCCCATTAATCGCAGCCTGTTGATACCTGAATTTTCATTCCGTTCCATAAACCACTTGTGAGAGCAGCTTTGAAGATAATAGCCGGATGAGACACAATTGAACAACAAATCATTACCAGAGCAAAAGGGAAGCCTCATAAACCCCATGCGAAACAAAATGTGAGTGATTTAAAAACAAAGGAGAGGAGCGTGTGCAGAGTTACCATCTCCACCCCCCTGTGGAGAATGGCTCCATTTACAAGGTGTGTAGCAATTACAAAACTGATCAGCTGAAATCCTGCATGAGAAAAGGCCATGGCCATGCCACCCATTAAATTCAAAATGAGACAAAAAGAAATGGACATTATGAGATGAAATCTTATTCACTAACAATTTCAAGCAAATACTGATTCACATTAGTATTATTGTGGTTTTTAAGCAGAGGTTGGATGGTCATTTATCATTGATGCTTCTGTTGTGATTTCTGCTTTGCAGGGGGTTCGGTTGGATGAACCTCAGGGTCCTTTCCAATTCTACAATTCTATTATTACTATTACTACTACTGGAAGCTGCTTTGTAGCTCACGTGTCCACCCGAAACCTGTACTCTGCTGAAACCTGTTAAAAAAGTTTTCTTTTCTTGCAAAAGAGGCTCCTGTTTTGTTTTTTTTGCCTCCTTCACAGGACACTACAGAATTTCCTTGGAAGAACATGGAGTTTAATCAGTCAAAATATGGATAGGACACTCCCCTCTCTCTCGCAGAAACACAAATCCACCCTCTCATCCTTTCCTCCATCCCTTCCGCACTTCCACCTGTTCATCCATCTTCTCTCTCATGACTTGGTGGGAGGGTCAAACCAATGGAAGCGGGAGCCACATGCAGGCTTCGGGCAATGGGCTGGTTTAGGCAAGTGGTCTTCAACCATTCCAAGCCTGGGACCCACCTTGAACCCAAATATGCATTTGGGGACCCACATCTTTTTAAACAAACAAAGAAACAAAATCCCAACCCGCCAGTTGAACACCAAGGGTGTAAACCAAGGGTGGGGAACCTGGGGTCTAGACAGGGCCATAGCTAGGGTGTGGTGAGGTGGGACCCCACTAGGGGCACAGGTGGGGGGGCACAAAATGGGCTAAAAATATGTCCTTAAATATGTCCATAAATAAAAATATTGATTATTGCCTCATAAGAAAAGGTTTTAAATAGAGGGTGAATTGAATGGGGGGTTGGGGTTGGAGGAGAGGCAGAAAGAAGAGCTAATTTGTCAGTGGCTAGGGGACGCAATCTATACATTTCTGCCAGGGGCGCAAGATCACCTAGCTATGGCTCTGGGTCCAGGGCCCAAATGTGGTCTTCCAGGTCTCTCTACCTGGCCCTTGAAACCTGTCCAAGGCTACGTCCCACCTGTGCATCACCCACAAAGTGTATTTTCATGGCTAGGATGTGTCTTTAACTTATTCTAATGTCTCTCAATTGCCTGCACAGAGCAGTGTGCAAGTCAGGGGCGTAGCGTGCCGCTTGGCTACCGGGGGCGGCAAACCAAGCGGCACCCCTGGGGGCGGGGCATCGCTCCGTGCGCATGACATCACGACGTGCATGCGCACGGAGCGACGCCTCCACGCTGTGGCAAAAAGAGCTTGCGACGCCGCGGCAAGGAGGGACAGACCCGTCCCTCCCCTCCATGCCGCGGCTCCGCCCAGGGAGCCCAGCAATTTTTTTTGGCGCTGAAAGGGGGGGGGAAGGAAGATAAAGCAGGCGTTTTAAAGCGCCTGCTTTGTCTTCCTTTCCCCCCCTTTCAGCGCTGAAAAGGCCGCTGGCTTGTGCCACCGCCGCATTGAGGAGAGGGGTGGTCCAGCCAGGAGGAGTGTCATGTCAGCGAAAAGCGTGACACCCCTCCTTGCTGGCCGCCCCTGCGGCTCCGCTCTGGAGCGCTGAAAATAGCCTTTAAAAAAAAAAAAAAAGCCCAGGGCGGCTTGGGAGGCGCGGGGGGCGCCGAGTGTCACCCCCACCAGGGGGCGCTGCCCGGGGCGGACCCCCCTGCCCCCTCACTACGCCCCTGGTGCAAGTATCTTTGGTCCTCTCCACCAGTGGCATGCAGTCCTCAGAAAGTTTTCCAGAAGGGAATGTGGCCCAGACTGCACTGAGTTAGGCCAGCTAATTATCTGATATGGTAAAGCACAGCTTCTGATATTCTTGCATCTAGTTTACGAATACAGAGTTGGTCCTTATCCTCCCCCCTTGTGCGTTTGGCTTCTTCATCCTAGCACAAGTGGCTTGGGTTTTGAATTGCATATGCGAGGCCCGAAAGATTTGTTATCCAAACAGCACTTGACATGTTGATTTTAATTGTCCCTCCATCTCTCTCAGCATGATCTAAATTTGCATACTATGCACAGAAGAGATTTCTTAAGCACCGCTAAAAAGCTTATTTTGGTATTTGCTATTAAAAGCAAGGTTCCATCACAGTTAGTTGCCTTGGTTACTAATTATATATATTTTTAGTCACATGTGAAGCTCTGTGTTTAAACATAGCATTTATGTTCTGGGGCCAGAGGCAGCAGTTCACATGTGGCCACGATTATGATTGCAATCAAGGTTGTTTGTGTGTGTGTGTGTTTTAAAGTGATATTTATAGGGGCATAGGGAGTTGCCGTGATGGACAGGTCTAGCCTTTAATCATAGTGAATTATTTCCCCAGGGCACTCCAATCACAGTGATTTGGAGAACTTAAAAACAGTGATTATTTTTTCATATGGATCTATGCCTTCCCCTGCAAAAATCAATTGAAAGAAGCTCCCCACAAACCCCATTGCCCACCAACAACTCTTGGGGTAACAAGGTTCTAGCTGGAGGGGTGAGATTTTCCCCACCCTCAGTCTTTGCTGTGGGTCTTTCCATAACCCCCTGTGCAAGTCAATGGGCATATATTTCTCTCCCATAGGTTGGCACAAAACTAGCACAAAACTTTGGCATCAGTTTGGAGGGGATCCAAAATTTCAAAGATGATGATGATGATAATAATAATAATAATAATAATAATAATAATAATAATAATTTATTATTTATACCCCACCCATCTGGCTGGGTTTCCCCAGCCACTCTGGGCGGCTTCCAACAGAACATTAAAATACAATAATCTATTAAACATTAAAAGCCTCCCTAAACAGGGCTGCCTTCAGATGTCTTCTAAAGGTCTGATGGTTGTTGTTCTCTTTGACATCTGAAGGGAGGGCTTTCCACAGGGCGGGCGCCACTACCGAGAAGGCCCTCTGCCTGGTTCCCTGTAACTTGGCTTCTCGTAGTGAGGGAACCACCAGAAGGCCCTCGGAGCTGGACCTCAGTGTTCAGGCAGAATGATGGGGGTGGAGACGCTCCTTCAGGTATACTGGACCGAAGCCATTTAGGGCTTTAAAGGTCAGCACCAACACTCTTTTCCAGGGAGAATAGACTGTATCCCTCAAAATCAATGAAGGGGAGGCAAAAGCCTGTCCCCATTGATGACCCTGGAAGGATTATTCCTGGGGTGGGGGAAAAGCCCCCCACCCTGTTTTTCCTTGAGAATTTATTCTCTTCTCCCCCATGCCCTGCCCCCACCCTGATTCCTATTTTACCCACCCCAAAATGACATCATCTGCCCTTGAATGAGAACTGCTTCACCTATTCTTTCTGAAATTTGGCAGACTGTCCCATCAGAAGGGGCAACCATGAAATGCATTATCAGACACCAGAGTCCAAAGAGTGTGTAAAAGCATTTCTGTTAGGACACAAACTTTGTGGGCAACTGTGTGTCATCTTCGCTGTTCATCCTCTATCCAACCACCTTCTGCCACCCCAGTGCTTCACCACCTCTCATGGAACCACAGTCCATGAGATACAACTTACTCGACCCATTTTTACTGTAGATGTCCTTGTACCTTACATGGAGTTGCTTTACCCTTTAACAATCAGCCATTAATTTCCTCTTCAACTGGTTCTTACCAGAATTGTGTTCATGCTGCCTTCTTGCATATGTGACCCTCGGCCTCACTAATGGTGGGTCTAACAGTAATCCCACTTCATTTCTACCACTGAAATCCAGAAGCCAATCAATTAAGCCACCATGACTTGCTTCAATTTATGCAGCTCATTATAAGGTTGAATTTAATGGAGTCACTGCATGAACAGAGAGACTTCTGCTCATGCAACAGAACTTCCGCTTCCTTTCCTTTCCCCTGGTGCCACCTCCCCAACTGCTACAGAGGGTTTGGGGAACCCCCAGATCAGATTTGTGAGGAGGGGGGGTCCACAGGGGAGGAGAGGTAGGAAAGGTTCCACTGTTTGACCAGAAGTCAATTTGCTTGCAAAATGTCTTCGCTGGATCCAACCAACAGTTCCTTAATATGAATGTTTCACTTTCTCTCAAAACTGCAGTGGTAGCAGCGAATTATTTTAAAAAGCATGCTTAGAGTAGTAAAAGGATTTGCATATACACCAGAGAGGAAGAAAAGTTGGATAATAAATCAGTGTCAAACGACCAGGTAGTTAATGCAATAAGGAACCTGGAGTTACAAATATTTGGAGCTCGAAAGCTCCTATCAGGGTGCTATTCTCCTTCTCTCTGCATTATTAAAACTGACAGGAGCAACTGTTTAAGTACCCTACACAGCCAAGATCAGGCACTAATTCCTATTTTTTTATGCATGCACAGGTAAGTACATAAAATTCAATATACTGGATTGTATCTTATTTAGAGGAGGGGATGTGTCTGAAAAATGCAAAGAGTCTCTTTCTCTGTAATTCATTAGCCGGGGGGGGGGGACCAGTCTCACATGTAATCTGATTGTTGTCCATTGATGAGATGATTTTGCGTTTTATATTCAAACTGTGCACTTCGTTTTAAACAGTCCTGCCACGACGCAGCAGATTGTGTTCCTGCGTGTCTCCTGAGATCCGGAGGGAAGATGTTATTATCTTGAATTCCTTGTTTCTCTGGAGTGTCTTTCGAATGGGTGTGTGTGTGTGTGAAATTGCCGATTCCACTGTGTTCTAAAAAGAAGCTTTGTGTCTCCCATAAAATGGGGATGTCAGCAGATTAAGGTCCAACTGATATTTTCCAGTCATGGGGACCACTTCTTAGTGGCTTCCTCCCATACCAGTTTGGTTCATCAGGATTTGGAAATCATATGAATAATAGATTCTTGACTTATTTATTCTGCCTTCCCATATATGCCATGTTAAAAGCAATTGACAAGGAAGAATGGTAAAACCAACGATGAAATCATGACAGTCAAATTCCTCCTAAGTCATATTCAGAGCAGACCTACTGAAATCAATGGTACAATGATCTTATCACAGGAGCCAGCAAAGCTCCCAGTGAGACCCAGTTGCAAAGGAACAATGGTAAGCTGTCGAAAGTTCACATATGACATCAGCCTGTGGGCTTTATCAGGACAGGTGCCAATTGGTCTACAAGGCCATTTCACCCAAAGGCATGTTGCATGTCAAGTCCCGACCCCTCCCATGGAGAAATAAAGACACAGGGCACAATAATTAAGGTTAATGGGCATAGAAAGGCCACAACTTTATTGGTTACGGAATGTAGAGAGGTATTGGCTTAGGCATTGGATCTAACCGACTATATCTGACTCCAGTACACCGTGCTGGCAGTCTGGGAAGGTTTAACCACCGATGGGTGAGCCGTGCTGCTGCACATCAGCTAGGAACTCACCCTGGGGTCACCGATATGGGGCGTGCCTTTGGCCCTCACCTACCACGGCTTCGGACAGGGACACACACCCCGGACTCGTTTAATGAAGTACCCTTCAGCATTTTGGGGGAGGTGATGGCCCAACCTCCCCCCCACCTTCAGCCTTCCCGAGATAATCCAATGCCTAGCCGCCAACCTAAGTTGTGATGAGTTGCTACGAGGTAGGCGAAAACCACCAGGCTCCAGCCAATTTACCAAGTGGGAAAATTCCTACCAGGTCCCTCAATGGCGACCAACCAAAGTCCATAGCAAGGTCAGGGAGAACGCTACCTGAAAAAAGGGAGGGTGGGCGGGAAAAGTATCAGCTGGGGGCAGGAAGCGAGAGGCTGAGCCCTGGCCGCGCGCTTGCTTAAATGCAGCAAGCCACGCCTGCCGGCCTCACCGATTGGTCAGCCTGCCAGGCACTGCACCTAGCCTATGGCGGCAGGAGATGGAGCCATCCCCTGTGCACGTGAAGGGCTCGTGAAGCCTGCAACCCCCCTCCTTCTTATGGGCGGAAGGGGCTTTCTCTTAATGCATACCTGAAGGCTCCTGTCCCCGCCTTACACCCATTTCTTGGAAGGGCTCTTAATTTTATCCTTGTGGAGTGTTTTGAGTTTCAAACAGGGACATTAGAGGCAACAAGTTAGGAAGGTGCAGCCTAGTAAGTAAACCTGCTTACTAAGTGACAAGGACAAAACTTGTCAATCATGCATGGTTCAAGTACCCACTTCACACAAGTAAATGAAAATATCTACATATACTTTTGTCAGGAAGGCATCCCCTGGCACCTTTTTGTTCTTCCTGGGTCTCATTTCACCTAGTCTGGTCCCTTTGTCAGGGCTGTCAACACCTGTTTGGGCAGCTGGGAGTGCTAAACCTGAGTATGTGATGATACATCTTGAGGATTATGGAGTCCCTGTTCCATTCATGCCATGAGTCATGGGGTTTGATTTAAAAATGTGCAGGCATCCTATAATGTCAAAAGTTGGCACATGAGAGATGGGGGTGGGGATAAGTACCTGGACTATCAGATCCACTTCCCCATACCTGGGAAGTGAGGGGCAAATGGGACTTGTCTACCTGCAAAGGAAGCCCATCAAAGAGAAGGAAAACCCTAATCCTAAACCTCTGCTGCCTTGAGGGGTATCTTTGGGAGAAACCCTACACAAATCTGAAGGAGAATCCCTATGTAGTTTGGATGCCGCCTTGTACGCCTCCTTCCGGCAACTCCTGTAGCCAAGCCGGTGCTACATCAGTGAGGCCTTGAGGGGGAGGGTCTTGTCATTTGGGCAGCCTAGGACCTCCATACACACTACCCACGCTTGCACCCCAGGGAGGTTACTTCGGTGCTGTTAGCACAGAGGTTTGATTTCACCCCTGGAAATGCACTCCATTGTCTCTCGAGAAAAGTGGATGACAACAACAACAACAACAACAACAACAACAACAACAACAAAGGTTATCTGTTTATTATTTATTATTTAATAAATGCATATTTCTCTTGATCACAGAAAAGATAAAACAATAATATGAGCAATAAGAAAAATTAGCACACAATAATTTAAAACTTCCAGAAACTAAAATAACAATAGACAAAAAATTAAATTTACAGCAACTTTCTAAACATCTGGGTAGGCTTGTTGAAACAAGAATGTGTGATGAGAAGAGTACAGTGAAGGCGCCTCACTGATATCAATAGGCAGGGAGTTCCAAAGTGTAGCTGCTGACCCCCTAAAAAACTGAGTTATAATAATAAAGGAGTCAGAAATACTTCAGAAGCGGTGCTGCTTTTATCATTGCCTATTTGGCTACCACTTGGAATCCGCTTGGTTGAAAGAGAACAGCTGTATCCAAACTCCACCCATTGGATCTCAGTTATGGATGTTTCTAATCTTTGAAAATAAAATAGCTTAAAGTCTCAAAACAGGTACTTGTTGGGAAGCACAAAGCAGCTCGAGAGAAGTATAAAACAGCATAAGTTAAGAGGCAGAGAGAATATTGATCTGGGAGGTTTGGACACCAACGATTTCGTTTCTGGGAAGAAATGTACATGGAGCTAGTCAAAGAAACAACTTGCCTAGAGAAGTTGTTGAAATGTTGATGCTGGAGGGTTTTTTGTTTTAAAGAGAGGGAAATTACACAGATATCAGACAGAAGGTCAGTCCCCACAACTGCCCTGCAAGAAAAGTGCATCTAACCCTTTGAATTCCTTACTTTTTGGTGTAGTATGCAAAATGGAAATTCATGGATCTTGTCCATAAAGAGACATGTGAGTTTCTGATTAACTCAGCTCTACAGCTCATTAGTGGCATCCTTTCCAGATATTACTATCCCACCTTTCCTCCCAAAGGAGCCCAGGAAAGTGAACAACCAAAGTGATGAAACATTGCATTTTTTAAATAATGGAATCATAGATTCATGTTTAGTCAGAATCTCCTTTCTTGTAACTTGAAGCCATTGGTTTGAGACGTACCCTCCAGAGCAGGGTACTTGTTCCCTCTTCCATGTGACAGCCCTTGTGATATTTGAAGATGGCTATCACACCACCTCTCAGTCTCCTCTTTTCCAGGCTAAACATACCCATCTCCTTCAACCGTTCCTCATATCTGGTTGTCCACTGCAAGATATGTCTAGACTAGACATGCCTTTGGTCTCCTTTGGTGGATGGAGCAGCCGAGTAATTTCGTTGTCCCCAAAGGGGACAATGACAATAAAATATATTCTATTCTATTCTATTCTATTCTATTCTATTCTATTCTATTCTATTCTTTAACGTGGATTTTATGTTCTTAAAACAGGATCCCTGATAGTTTGGGCTGAGGAAGACCCTGGCTGAAGCCTCAACGAATTGCTGCCTTTCAGAGTAGACAGTACTGATGAGAGATGGAACAATAGTATTATCATTCAGAAGAAGGTAGTTGAACACTACAGCCAAAGTGGCTATATTCAACTAAAAAAAGAAACCAGGGCACCTGGTGGATCTGAATGGGGGCAAACATCATTCCAGACTCCAAACTGAGTAATAAAATATATGGGTCAATTGCTCAGAGAGGATCTAATTTAGTAATGTCCACTAATTTCAGTGAGTCTGCTGTGAACAAGACTTAGTTGCTTATTACCCTATGTTTATTTCTATCCTCTGGCTCTCTCACTGTCTCTTACTCTTTCCTTCCAATATGTTTATAGGAAAGCACTGTGCATTACATCCAGCACTCCAAAAAATGTGTTGGATCAATGTCTCTTCTTAGCATTCCTGCAAATTTGAATTAGATCACTTCCCCCACTCTGCTGGAAAGCTCTTGGGCAGAGCTGCATAGCTTGAGCACCAATCGGAGGACGACGTTTCTGCATTCCCTACTACTCCTGACTGCTACTCCATATGTTAGCACCATCTGCCGTTACACACACAAACTTGAGAAGGCCACTGGAGTATTCTGGGCAAAGCGGCATGCAGTTTGTATACAGGGAGATGAGTAGGCTAGATAACTTGCCGAAAGCCTGTCAAGCAGAAAAGATTATGGCCAAGGGCAAATGATCAATGATCTCAGATGGTAGATTGTCTGGAAACCAAAACACGGGGAAAGGAAGACAGCTGGTGAATTGATCCATAAAGAGCCAGTGTATTCAAGGAGTAACTGAGAAGTTCCAGAGCAATCAAGAGCAAGTAAACAAAAGGCTATGAGGGAGATCATGAACTACATGAATGATTTCCCAACTTCTTGAATCATTCCGGTCTACTTGAACAAGGAACATAAATTAAGGGTGTGCCTCAACTACAAGTTTCAGTTCAGACCTCAGTTTTGTGCTTTGGAAATAGTCTGATTTGGTCCAAATCACTTTGTAGACTGCCTGATTCAGCTCTGATCCAAATACAAATCCCTGTTTTGAGTTCTGTTTTACAGGCTTTGGGTAGGTAAAAAAAGGGAATGGGTGGAGCTGTGGTCTAAACCACAGAGCCTCTGGGACTTAGAATCATAGAATCATAGAGTTGGAAGAGACCACAAGGGCCATCCATTCCAACCCCTGCCAAGCAGGAAACACCATCAAAGCATTCCTGACAGGTGGCTGTCAAGCCTCTGCTTAAAGACCTCCAAAGAAGGAGACTCCACCACACTCCTTGGCAGCAAATTCCACTGTCGAACAGCTCTTACTGTCAGGAAGTTCTTTCTAATGTTTAAGTGGAATCTTCTTTCTTGTAGTTTGAATCCATTGCTCCGTGTCCTCTTATCAGGAGCAGCAGAAAACAACTTTTCTCCTTCCTCCATATGACATCCTTTTATATATTTGAACACGGCTATCATACCACTTGCTGATCGGAAGGTCAGCGTTTCAAATCCCCACAACAGGGTGAGCTCCCATTGTTCTGTCCCAGCTCCTGCCAACCTAGCAGTTCGAAAGCATGCCAGTGCAAGTAAATAAATAGGTACCACTGTGGCAGGGAGGTAAACGGCATTTCCGTGCGCTCTGGTTTCCGTCACGGTGTCCTATTGCGCCAGAAGAGGTTTAGTCATGCTGGCCACATGACCCAGAAAGCTGTCTGCAGACAAACGCCGGCTCCCTCAGCCTGAAGTAAGATGAGCACCACAACACCATAGCTGCCTTTGACTTAACTTACAACTGTCCAGGGGTCCTTTACCTCTTTTTTTTTTTTAAGATAAAAAAGGATTCACTTGATGTCCACACAATATACCTGTGAGAGGTATCTCTATATAAGAAACCAGCCAAATTATAACAGGCATGGAATCACAGAACGGTGGAGTTGGAAGGGACCCGAATGGTTATCTGTTACAACCCCCTGCAATGAAGGAATTTTAGCTAAAGTATCCATGTCAGCTGGTCATCTCTTCTCAACAGCAGCACTGGGGCTGCAACCAATCTGGTGCAATGCTCACCAGTGCAATGCTCACAGTGTGATGCAGCAGCTAAAAAAGCCAATGCAATTCTGGGCTGCATCAATAGGAGTATAGCATCTAGATCAAGGGAAGTAATAGTACCACTGTATTCCGCTCTGGTCAGACCTCACCTGGAATACTGTGTCCAGTTCTGGGCACCACAGTTCAAGAAGGATACTGTCAAGCTGGAATGTGTCCAGAGGAGGGCAACCAAAATGGTCAAAGGCCTGGAAACGATGCCTTATGAGGAACGGCTTAGGGAGCTGGGTATGTTTAGCCTGGAGAAGAGAAGGTTAAGGGGTGATATGATAGCCATGTTCAAATATATAAAAGGATGTCATATAGAGGAGGGAGAAAGGTTGTTTTCTGCTGCTCCAGAGAAGCGGACACGGAGCAATGGGTTCAAACTACAAGAAAGAAGATTCCACCTAAACATTAGGAAGAACTTCCTGACAGTAAGAGCTGTTCAACAGTGGAATTTGCTGCCAAGGAGTGTGGTGGAGTCTCCTTCTTTGGAGGTCTTTAAGCAGAGGCTTGACAGCCACCTGTCAGGAATGCTCTGATGGTGTTTCCTGCTTGGCAGGGGGTTGGACTGGATGGCCCTTGGGGTCTCTTCCAACTCTATGATTCTATGATTCTATTCTATGATTCTATGATTCATTGACTTGAACCCCCTGCTACCTGTCAAAGTGATGCTTCTGCTTCCATTCCGAGGTCTTTGCACCCACAGATGCCTCAAATCTCTGTTTGCAGCCTTCCGTTCTGCTGGCTGAGCTATCAAAAAGCCTGCTGGTGGTGGAGCTGACTCCTTGGTATTGCAGGAGCTTGAAAAGTAAGAACACTCCTTCAAGCCAGGTGTAGTCCTTCCACCAAGGTGAAGATAAATGAGTGCCCATTGAGCTTGTGTGGGAAGGGTACTCCTGCCTTCATAATAATAATAATAAATATTTATTTATACCCTGCCCTTCCCAGTGAAGACCGGGCTCAGAGCAGCTAACACCAATAAAATCACAACAAAACATACAAAACAATCAATTAAAATGCAGGTTAAAATACGATTTAAAGTTTAAAATGCAGCCTCATTTCTAAGTAGCCCACCAATCAAACCATAAAGGAATGAAACATCAGGGTTAAACTAAAACCAACCCAAAGGCCAGGTGGAACAGCTCCGTCTTGCAGGCCCTGCGGAAAGATGCCAAATCCCGCAGGGCCCTGGTCTCTTGTGACAGACCGTTCCACTAAGTCGGGGCCAGTACTGAGAAGGCCCTGGCCCTAGTTGAAGCCAGCCTAGCATCATTGTGGTTCGGGACCTCCAAAATGTTATTATTTGAGGACCTTAAGGTCCTACACGGGGTATACCAGGAGAGGCGGTCCTTAGGTACATCAGGTGCATGTAAGCATCAACCGCAGCTATTGCCTTATCTTCATTAGCATCATCCTTCTTGTGAATGGGGGAGACTCAAATTTCCCATGAACTTATATTTAGGCAATATACTCAGAGTGATGGGGTTATTATATTCCAATTTAATCATTGTAAGAGAGGCCAATGGGAGCGTATGCCTCTGCCATAAATCATTAACGAAGCAGGAAAGGCAACTTAAGTAATGTAAGAAGGATTACAGTGCCTATAAATGATAATACATCATCCCCTGGCATACTGCATAAAGCAGAATTTGCAGCACTTTGGAACATGGAAATATACCTACTTGGGCTGGATCTAGACACATCAAAGAAGCGTTTAAGTTTAAAGAATTGTAAATTTAAACAGGGAAAACAGATAGAGAAAAACGGGACTCCACGTCGCCATCTGGCAGCACAATGTTATATTGCACATACAAAGCATAAAAATCGCTTTTTCTTTAGCAGTTTAGCTGAGTCCTTGGGGTGCTCTGTGAATTAAGCTTATTAAAGTTTTACTTAGAGCTGGAGTGGAACCCTTCCTCAAAAATATGCAGCTCTATACTGGTTTTCAAATAACATTCCAAAAACCCTTAAGAAAATCTCAGGCTGATGTCTTACAAACAGTTTCAGGAACAACAGTTCCTACTGTAAATGGTGATGTTCTGGTGAAATTGGCTGGAGCTGTTAGGTGCTACATGATGCAAAGTTCAGAATAACTTGCTAGTGATTCATCTAGCCCAGAATTCTCTTACCTATGTCAGCCAGATATCATCAGAAGATGCCTTCCCTTGTTTGCCCCATGATCAATAGGAGTATAGCATCTAGATCAAGGGAAGTAATAGTACCACTGTATTCCGCTCTGGTCAGACCTCACCTGGTATACTGTGTCCAGTTCTGGGCACCACAGTTCAAGAAGGATACTGACAAGCTGGAACGTGTCCAGAGTAGGGCAACCAAAATGGTCAAAGGCCTGGAAACGATGCCTTATGAGGAACGGCTTAGGGAGCTGGGTATGTTTAGCCTGGAGAAGAGAAGGTTAAGGGGTGATATGATAACCATGTTCAAATATATAAAAGGATGTCATATAGAGGAGGGAGAAAGGTTGTTTTCTGCTGCTCCTGAGAAGCGGACACGGAGCAATGGATTCAAACTACAAGAAAGAAGATTCCACCTAAACATTAGAAAGAACTTCCTGACAGTAAGAGCTGTTTGACAGTGGAATTTGCTGCCAAGGAGTGTGGTGGAGTCTCCTTCTTTGGAGGTCTTTGAGCAGAGGCTTGACAGCCACCTGTCAGGAATGCTTTGATGGTGTTTCCTGCTTGGCAGGGGGTTGGACTGGATGGCCCTTGTGGTCCCTTCCAACTCTATGATTCTATGATAAGGTTTATAACGTAGTGTTGGAGTTCCTTTTGTTATGGTTAATAGGCATTGAAAGATTTCTCACCCCTCAATCATTAATAGTCCATTCCAAGCAACTGAACGAGCTGTGATGCACCATTTTAACACACTGTGGGGTCCACTTGGCTTCAAGTTGAAGGATGGAGGTCAGATGGGGATGTTGTCTCCCTCCACGGCTTGAGCAACTCATTGACTAATCCCTGGCTTTTGTGAAAGCAAAAACCACTTGTTGATTTTACAGATGCATGCATCTTCACAGATGCCAGTTTACAGAGTGTCAGAAGGGGCATCTTAAATAAGGTCTATCGTTACTGCTATTCTACTGATAGCAGATGTGAATTCAAATGTATTTCATTTCTTGCATTGATAACCACCTATTCTCCAAGGAGCCCAAGGTGGTGTACATGATTCTTCCTCTCCTCATTTTATCCACACGACAACCCTGTGAGGTAGGTTAGGCTGAGAGACATTAATTTTAAAACACACAAGAATTTTTGTGTGTATTCTTTCAAAAAATAAATTGCATATAATTGTAGAAATGCAATGGAAAGATTTATCAGTGGACAGCTGTAAAAGTGACTCTGAATCATAACAGAGCTGCCTCATTTCTACATAGAAAAATGGATGTGACCGTCATAGAGGGGGGTGGAAAGCCACCCCCCACAACACTTTGACCCACATTTTTAATGAATTCTCCAACATAATTTATTGTTGAATGCTGGACTGAATATCTGTTCTCCAATTCATTAGTCACTGTGCACTTCAGTTAATATGCAAAGCATTAGCTAACTCATGATAAATTCAATAGAGATTTTCAACATAATTTAGCTGGTACTCCCTGCCAATGTGGTACCACTTTGGAGGCTGAAATGATCTTTCTTTAAATGAGAAGGAAGGCATTTTTAGGAAATATCCATTATGAATTCGTTCCAGAGCTTCAGAAGGTTTCAAATCAGTCTATTAAATGAGGAAGGCACCCAAGCTCTTCTTTCAGAACAAATAAGTTAAAAATGTCCAAAGGGAGGAAGATAGAGATCAGAAATACAGTCAAAATGGTGGCTTCTTTCATTTGCCCCTCAACTGTAGAAAGGCCATTCAGAAGCCATCTCACACAGGGAAGCTCAGTCAACCGATGCTCTTTAGTCCATGAGAAATAATTAGGGTGTCCTTTTTCTCCCTTGTGATCTTCACTTCCCTGATATTGAAATATGCTTTAATAATAATAATAGCAATAAAAGGAACTATCACTGTGAACTCTACTTGGCCCATGATTATTTCTCAGGTAAAGAGTCCTATTTTCTCCCCTCCCTCCACTGGAATTTCCAACGCAAACTTTGGAAAAGTCAAGTTAGACTACGATTACAGTTACCAAGGCCCCATAGATCTCTAACTTCCGAATAGACATGAATAGCTCACACTGGTAATGTAGGGTGTTGATTTAGTGCTGTGCATCCCACAACCCAATCCAGCAGCCATTCCAAGACTTTGGATTGGCCCTCACCCAACCCAGCCTGGATCCAGTCCTTGAATTTATTTGGGGACCAGAGTTTAACCCTGCTGGATAGTGCTTCGCCAGTGCATTCCCTGCAGCCAGCGTGGAGGGTTCAGTCCCGCTCATTTGGCTGTGTATGAATATTTCCTTGCTTGGCACAGGCACAAATAGGCAAAGCACTGTGCAGGGCTGTTTAAAAGCCCTCTTGCAAACAGCCCCATCCAGCTCTTTGCAAAGGCTTTGTGCCTATCCTTCTCCCCTGCCACCATTGCCATTCCCAGATCATTCTGGGTGGGCCATCCTGACCTCGGGTGATCCAGGACTATCTCAACCCAATTCAGCTGAAGCCCAGATCTGCCCAAATGAACTGGTTATGGGCTTTTGTTACTTCCTGGTGTTTATTAATATTATTCTCTCTATCTTTCCATGCCCCAATAGAACATGGGAAAAATCCACCCTAAGAGCTCAATTTTCAAACTAAATCTTGGAAATACCTGCAAGCTTCTACAAGTAGAAAGAGGACTTTTCTAGTAACATTTGAGCTCTCTCCAGGCTTCTCTCAAAATTGAGAGAAGCCAAGATAATTCCCCAAATGTCTGGAATAGCTTGGTTTATTTTCTGAGTCAATCCTGCTTTGGATGTTGCCCACCCCTCTCACCTACTAACCACTATGATCTTCAAAATACCCTCTAGGGTGTTGGGAATTCATTCCCCTGTGCTGCAGATATGTGGGATTGTTTCATCACATGTCTGTGTTTACATTCCACACTGTTGGATGTCATGGGAACGGAAGTTCAGATACGCTGTTTCCGTGATACTACTTTTCCTTTTCCCCCTCTCTGATGATGATGATGAAGCTGAGAGGAGCCATGTTTTTCTTTGTCCTGTAAATAATAAACATGGAGCTTTGTATCCATGCCTCAAAGCCTTACTTTTGCTGTCTGCTGACTCTGCTGAGACAGGGTGTGCAGATGTTTTCGGATATCTTTGGTTGTCCAGAGGAGGGCAACCAAAATGGTCAAAGACCTGGAAACGATGCCTTATGAGGAACGGCTTAGGGAGCTGGGTATGTTTAGCCTGGAGAAGAGAAGGTTAAGGGGTGACATGATAACCATGTTCAAATATATAAAAGGATGTCATATAGAGGAGGGAGAAAGGTTGTTTTCTGCTGCTCCAGAGAAGCAGAGGCTTGACAGCCACCTGTCAGGAATGCTTTGATGGTGTTTCCTGCTTGGCAGGGGGTTGGACTGGATGGCCCTTGTAGTCTCTTCCAACTCTATGATTCTATGATTCCATGATCTGTTGCAGTGGTGCCTCGGAAGAAGGATTAATCACCCAAGCGGCACTTCAGAGGGAGTAACACACCAACCATGGTGTTGATTCCCAAACCCCATGAATTTCAGTAGCAGCCACCCACTACAACTCCCAAGGGACACCAAGGTAGAACACCAGTGAACTTAACAGCAGGCAGGGATCCAGTCTCCTCCTTTTGGTTTCTCTTCTCACAGCTGGACCGCTGACACTGCTTGCTTTGCTTTAATATCAGCGTCGAGCTCACAATAACAACACATTAAAACTTTATCAAGGAACATTTCCACTAAGACAATTGTATCAAAACCTGCAATAGCACAGAAAAAGAAGAAAAAAATCAACAAGCAATTAATGACATATCTGTATCACACAAATACCGGTAATTGATCGGGAATGGATGCTGAGCTCTAGCTCAGCTCCAGTTGACATAACCCAGGCATCCCCAAACTTCGGCCCTCCAGATGTTTTGGACTACAATTCCCACCATCTGGTCCACTGGTCCTGTTAGCTAGGGATCATGGGAGTTGCAGCTGGAAGACCGCAGTTTGGGGATGCCTGACATAACCCCTCTGAAAAAGGGCTTTCTTGCTTGGTGCAGCAGCATAGTGGCAGGCAGCAAGTTTGTCTATACTTTCATCCCAAAGGAAGATGGGGCAGGTCCCATCCAGCCCTAAATGGAGCACATGCTCCTTGCAAACAGCAGTGCAGTCCCAGGCACCTGGATCTTTCACATGGAAGGCTGGCCTGATCTCACTCAACCCCCCTGGATGAGTTAATTGCAAAAAGCAATTGAAATCCCTTTATGGACAACCTCATTACATACACACTCCCTTGCAGACGGCTGCACTATTTCCATCAGTGTCTTCTTTCACAGTTTCAGCCACAAGGGAAGCGGCGCTTGTCTCACTCTTCCCTGGATGGAACACAGTCTCCCAAATGCTGCCACTTCCACGGCGGCACCCATTAGGTGTAATTAAAACAGAAGACAGGAACGGGTTTTCTGGATCAGGTAGAGTAGCAAAGCCCTGCCGAAAGCTAATGGAACACTATATGGCTTGCTAGGAAGCTCATGGCTTGCTAGGAAATTTCATGATGATGTGGAGTTGGTGCCCCACCCTAGGAACCAAGAAAATGGAACTCTCTACCATGCCTTGCCTGGGACTCACTGCTGGATGGGGGAAAACACACCTTTGAATGCTGGTCAGAGATTATGGCAGTGATCCTTCAGTTCTGAAGAGCAACACCTATGCATTGTTTGGTTTAGAAAAAGGGCCTTCTTTGCATTCATACTATTGTTTATTTATCTCTTACCCATGATGCTTCTTCACATCCTTCACACGCCTCCTGGTCAAAAGGCACCTTTTCTGTGAAGCCCTCAGAAGCTGATGGACCACAGCTCCCATCATCCCAAGCCATTGGCCCAACTGGCTAGAGCTGATGACAGCTGGGGTCCAGTAGTGGTGTGCAGTCAGTAGACTAGGGTGACTAGGCTAGTCCCCTAAATGTTTCTCTGCTACCTCCTTCCCAAAGCCTGGGAAACGTCCATCCTGCTTAGGGAGGGAGGTGCAATGCTCTGACTGATCCGAGAGCCATCCTGCCATTTTCCCAAAGTCTGCTTGGCAGGAGGGCTCCAGCATCCTGTCAGAGCTCTGATGCCTCCCCAAAGCCTGGGAAGCTTCTGTCCAGCTTAGGGATGCTCACACAGGCGATGTCTCACACATGACATCATCCCCCCTCCATCGCCCTTGGCGCCTCTGACCCTAACTGTTCCCCTACGAAAAATTTCACAGCACATAACTAGTTCCCTTGAATACCTGGAAAGTGCTACAAACACTTCAAAGGGATGAAAAATGACTTTGACCAAAGAGAATCTCATTCAAAACTCCCCAACTTTTGCTATTTCATTCAGCTTTGCCTAGACACCTGCATAAGTATCTTGACAACCATAAAGACTAAAAAGTCGAGGTTTTCATTTTGTTTTGTTTGTTTTTAAATGGAAGCCATGATTTTTAAGTTGAATTCTGAAGCTACTTCTATTCCAAAGCTACATTATTCAGTTTTACTACATTTCCTGCAGAATTTGGGGTGGGGGAGAGAACATACTGTTGCGGAACACACACCACAGGAAAATTTCTTTTTGATTCAGTTGCCTGAAGCTCCTCTTTATTCTGAAGTACACCTGAGAGATGTTTCTCAACTCCTGAAAACTAGCGAGTCCCCCGGACATGTTGCAATGCGCACAATATTTATTTAGTAATTGTTACACAAAGCACAGAGACTTACTTGCTCAAATATAGTGGAATATTGTAGAAAGGTTCAAGGCAGTATTTCAACATGTTCCAAAATAGTTGTGTACTCTTTAGATTCATTTTACATCAGCAGCAGTTATTTCGCTTTACTGGTTGTCTGCAGTTCCATGCATTGGAACATTTTTGCATAACTTTGTGGCTAAGCAGTACATGAACAATCAAACGTCACTCTCATTCCATGTCACCTCCACTCTTATTCTTGACCAGTGAAAATGTCATTATCCTTAATCCTTGTTATGTACTGAGCTTGGATCCTAGAACAATAAGCAGGTAGGATCCTAGAAGGCAGCGACTTGATTGGTCTGCAGGAGCCGCCCAATCAGGCTCCAGGAGGAAGTGAATCAGCAACCTGACTGGCCTGCAGGAACAGCCCAATCAGGCTCTAGGAGGGGAGTTGAATCAGCCAATCACGCGGGACCCATTGTGTAAATAATGTATATATAGCCAGAGGTGGGGTTTTTTTTTGGGGGGGGGACTCACTCACTCACTGATAACCATGAGCTGAAATAAAGAGCATGAAATCAACACTCAACTCCGAGTACATTTCAATCCTGAAACCAAACTTAATGATTTCTCTAACAATGCTAATCTTTGACTGTTGAAGAGTTGAGTGATACTAAAGTGGTTATTATTATATCTATACTGAACCTATTGGGAACCAACAGAGCGCTAGATCTGAAATACTTAGACCATGTCACTGCTCAGTTACTGGATCTAACAGAAATGTTAGGTCTTACTCTGATGCTAATTTTGTTTGTTTGTTTATTTGGTGTTTACTTCGCCCCCCCACCTTCCAAGCAAAACAACAACCAACAACAACATACAGGCACCCACGGCTGTATCCACGGCAATTTTTATCAGATCAATTTGAAATTTGGCTCCTTTGAAGACCTCATTAGGTAGGTCAAGTGTGCCAAGATTCACGTTATTAACCCAATAAACATGTTAGCTTAGTATACATGTTTGCACACATTACTTGGCTGGAGAACTGGACTGAAAAGTTCAGAAGTGGTGTCCTTCAAAGAATGACAGAATTGTAGAGTCGTGCGGACCCCAAGGGCCAGCCAATTCAACACCCTGCCATGTAGGAATCCTTTGCCCAATGTGGGGGTCGAACCCACAACCCTGAGAGTAAGAGTTTCATGCTCTACCAACCCAGTTTGTGGTTTGTTTTGGGAAGTGCCAATTAGGTTTGCCTTTAAATGCAAACCGAATTTCTCCCCCCATCCTAAATCTAATGTTGGTCATATTCAAGGCAGACTCACCAAAATGAATGGACATGATTAATTTAGACCCATTGATTTTAAGAAGTCTGCTCTGAGTAGGACTTAGTTGGCCACATTGGCCCCTCTGGAACAACACTACCTCGCAAGTTCCAGGCTGAAACCCCGAGACAGCGAGCCATTTATTTCCAGCTGCTTGTTTGCTAATCTGTGTTAGAGATTTATATACTTTCTCACAATGATCTCCAGGTAGTTTGCAGTGAGCGGGAAGAGGAGGGGTAGGTAGGTTAGCAGCTAAAAAAACAAGAAACAACCCAACAAAACAAGCAGTAAATTAAGACCCAGCTGCTATTTGGAGAGTTTAAATATTTAGAATGTTTAAATATTTTAAATATTTTAAAAGCTTGAAATCTTCGCCAGGTGCCCGAAAGGCAATATTGGCACCAGACATACCTCCTTGCAGAGGTGCCTCTGATAGGCATGGGCTTTGGAGAAGGGCATTGCTGATGACCTGAAGATCTAGGCAGGTCGCTATGAGAGGTGGCATGCCTGCAAATCGTTGGATCCTAACAAGCTGTTTTGAGATTTGCTCCATTTATGTGAATGAATAGTAAGTGGGAGTCACAGCTCAGCTCCCTTGCAATATCGGCACCTCATGAGCGTAATCTCTGTACTGTTGAAACCTCTTTGAGCATGAGCAAATAAAGAAAATGTTAGTGCATTAGTCAGGTAGAAGGTTATTTATTTGATTTTGCTGCTGCGGGGTTGCTCAATACAGGAAATGGCAGGCTACATCGGGTGCTGCAACTCATATACAACTCTGGCAGATGTTAATTGCAATCTGCACAGCAATATATGGCATGCAAATGTTGGTTAAACAGACCATTCATGTTAATGAGTCCTTTACTAATGAGATAATGGGGCTGATTTGATATTATCCATATGCCTGCTTCAGCAGTATTGCTATGAAAATCAGACAACAGTTTCCAGGTCATTGTGTGAGTGGGTGCGTGTGCATGCACATTTGAACATACAAATAATAATGTACATGAATGTTGTAGTGAGGCTGACATGAAAACAATATTAGTGGGACTCTGGGCAGCTCCCTGTATTACAACTGTTGTAGGAAACAAAATAAAAAATAAAAAAATTCCTTCCAGTAGCACCTTAGAGACCAACTAAGTTTGTTCTTGGTATGAGCTTTTGTGTGCATGCACACTTGGTATCTGAAGAAGTGTGCATGCACACGAAAGCTCACCAATAACAAACTTAGTTGGTCCCTAAGGTGCTACTGGAAGGATTTCTTTATTTTTTATTTTGTTTCGACTACGGCAGACCAACATGGCTACCTACCTGTTGTAGGAAACATCAGCTTAAGATCAGTTACGAGCCAATTTTCCCCATTTGCTTATTTAATCATAATCTAGTCCTTGCCCACTCATTCACCCTTCATCCAATTCAAAGTACTAATACTTCAATTTTCCTGTGTTTTTTTTTAAAAAAATTGAAATAGTAAACATTAGTCTGAAGAATCATTAAGTGATATCCAAGTAAGTTATATTCTGAATAGACTCATTGAAATTAATGGAGTGGTAGCTCGCTGTGACCTGTTTGCAAAGAATTTGGAGGATGACTACATAAAAAGAGTCTGCTGAATCAGGCCAATGGCCCATCTAGTCTAGCATCCGATTCTCACAGTGGTCAACCAGATGCCTGTGAGAAACCAACAAGCAGGATCTGAGCAAAAGAGCACTCTCCCCTCCTACTGTTTCCACTGACTGGTACAATATTTAGAAGTATACTACCTCCAGTCATGGAGACAGAAAAGAAACCATCATGGCTAGTGGACTTTGATAACCTTCTTCTCCATGAAATTTGACTAATCCTCTTTTAAACCCATCCAAGTTGGCTGCCATCACTTCTCTCGTGGGAGCAAATTTTGTAATTCAGCTATGCACTATGTGAAGAAATACTTGCTTCCCCCTCCCCTTTCCATCATTCAGCTTCATTGGCTGGCCCTGAGTTCTAATATTATGGGAGAGGAAGAAAACCCTTTCCTGCCACTCTTTCTACACCATGCAAAGCTTGTTCCACTCTTTTGGGTCTCCTTTTCTGCACATTTTCCAGCTCTATGATATCATCTTTTTTCAGGTGAGGTGACCAGAACTCTACACAATATTGCAAGTATGGTCACACCATAGATAAATATTCTTAAACTTGATCTGTTTATATGCTCGTTTGTGTGTTATGTAAATACCTCACAATGAAAATAGGGACACCCTATTCAACAACAACAACAGCAACAGCAGCAACAACAATTTTACTATTTACACCCCACCCATATGACTGGTTTGCCCCAGCCACTCTGGGCGGCTTCCAACATCTATAAAAACATAATAAAATATTAAACATTAAAAGCTTCCCTATAAAGGTAAAGGTAAAGGGACCCCTGACCATTAGGTCCAGTCGTGTCCAACTCTGGGGTTGCGGCGCTCATCTCGCTTTATTGGCCGAGGGAGCCGGCGTACAGCCTCCGGGTCATGTGGCCAGCATGACCAAGCCGCTTCTGGCGAACCAGAGCAGCGCACGGAAACGCCGTTTACCTTCCCGCCAGAGCGGTACCTATTTATCTACTTGCACTTTGACGTGCTTTCAAACTGCTAGTTTGGCAGGAGCAGGGACCGAGCAATGGGAGCTCACCCCGTCGCAGGGATTCGAACCGCCGACCTTCTGATCAGCAAGCCCTAGGCTCAGTGGTTTAACCCACAGCGCCACCTGGGTTAAACACAGGGCTGCTTTTAGATAGCTCAGGGGTCAGATAACTCCATGTTCTTCAACATTCTTCTGATGAAAATAGGGACATCCTACCACACTCTCCAACATTTCTCCAATGAAAATTGGGATGCTGTAAGGAAAAGTGAAACATTCCGGGATCAAATCAGAAACTGGGACGCCTTCTGTCAATCCTGGAAAATAGGACCCTGGAGGGTCTGTGCTTTATCTCTTTATTCAAACCAGGGCTTGGGTATGAGACTTCTCCCTTAATCAATAGGTAGCACAGGGCTTATGAAATACAGTTCATTTATATTTAGTAACAGCAAGCTGAGATGACCTAAAATTAGATTGTCTAAAGTTAGATGTCATAGTCCTAAATTTATATAAACAACTGTTTCAAAGGGCCAGTCACTTAGCAATGAAAGCGAATTCAGTTTTAGAAGCTTAAATGTGGGATTTAGAAGTCTAATTTGGGGCATCTGTTCTTGGAAACCTTGACCCTGGTGTGTGTAAGTGCTGAAACTCAACGGTTTTGGCCTGCATGGCTTGGTCAAGGACACATAGGGATTAAAAAAGAATGAGAACTAGTTAGGCAACATTCTGAGTGGATGAACCAAAGCTACCGGTAGTTTAAGACTGCCAATTGCTTTGTTATGCAACAGTTACGTAACGATTGTAGATGATTTTGTAGAAAGCTATACAGAAGCTATAAAAACAGTTCAAATATTTTGTGGGAAGGTCCAATGGTTTGAAGATTATGCTCATTCCACTTCCTCTATCCCTCAACTGTATATGTATAATTCAGGAAAACAAATTGAAATGACCCTAAAACTTTGTTTTTATTAAAGATTTTCTAGGGTTACAAAAGTACAAACATTGCCTCCATTTTCAGATCATAAAGCCCTTTCTACAGATCAGTTATATTAAATGTGAGACTTTGATGTTGTATACAGTATCAGGCTAGGAGAAAACTATGTTTCCTGACAGCCACCTGTCAGGAATGCTTTGATGGTGTTTCCTGCTTGGCAGGGGGTTGGACTGGATGGCCCTTGTGGTCTCTTCCAACTCTATGATTCTATGATTCTATGATTCTATGTGAACTTTCCTTGCCCACAAAAAAAATAGCACCTCCAGGAGTAGCCAAGGACAGCATTTGGGGAGCAAGTTCAAAGTTATTGATTTAATTCACAAGACCCTTAACAATTTGAGTCCAATATACCCCAAATAATTCCTGATTCCTCATACCCCTGCCTAATCACCCAGGACTTGGCAGGAGCGGTATAGAAATGGTTGAAAGAATTTGCTTTAAAACTAACAGATATTGCTGCAGTTCTGCTCCTTCTCCTTAATATAATCTGCAGGAATAATAAAGGGATTGTGCAGGGCATAGGAGTCAATTCTTAGGGGCCATGGGGGCTTCGGCCCCCACAAAGTTGATGGGCATTCCCATTCAAATAGTGTGTGTGCACTGCGTCATGTGATCAATTATATGGGGCTGGGCTTACCTGGGCCCCCACAGTATTTTATCCCTGGTGCAGGGATTGGGGTGTTCCAAATTAATGTTTATTTCAGTCCATGAAATATAGGAATATAGGGAATATAGGACATAGTGTTGTGTAGTGGTTAAGAGCGGTGGACTCATAATCTGGTGAACCGGGTTCGCTTCCCCGCTCCTCCACATGCAGCTGCTGGGTGACCTTGGGCTAGTCACACTTCTTTGAAGTCTCTCAGCCCCACTCACCTCACAGAGTGTTTGTTGTGGTTGAGGAAGGGAAAGGAGATTGTTAGCTGCTTTGAGACTCCTTAAGGGGAGTGAAAGGCGGAATATCAAGTCCAAACTCTTCTCCTTCTCCTTCTCCTTCTCCTTCTCCTTCTCCTTCTCCTTCTCCTTCTCCTTCTCCTTCTCCTTCTCCTTCTCCTTCTCCTTCTCCTTCTCCTTCTCCTTCTCCTTCTTATCCCTGAAATGGTGTCGCTTTGTATGGCTAGTTCTTGCAGTAATGTTTTCTGGTGCCTCATTGAGGACCCTTGAGTCACCAGGTCAAGTATGGTGTTTGAGAAAGGGAGGATAAAATATTATGCTTGCTTTCTGCTGATGTCCAGCACTCAATTCTATGCTCAGAAGCCATGTGTCCTATTGACACTACCTACCAACAAATGTTTTTAGGACTGAGGTGTGAACTTCATATTTTGGCATCAAAGTGGACCGTAATTGCCCCGTAATTGTTCAACTTTTACAGGGGCATTTATCAGTCTTCCAGCTCCTGTTGTAAAATCACTGGAACAGGAAATGAATGTTCTAGGACGTAATTTAAGAAGTAGCTGATCCATGGTGCTTGTCTTGGTCCAATGATCTGAAGCAATTGGTTGCTCAAAGGGGAAGGGGGTCACCTGTCAAACTGGAGGACTTTCTATTTGTGATTCTCTGTCCAATAGCACGGTGCAGGAGAAGCCCTTTGACCAGAGTGAAAATGTGCTCTTGATCAATTTCGTCCCCATTTTTCTGCCAACTGATGGAGTCTTTCACTTCTGTGAAGACAAAAGGTGGTGTAAACTGAAAGGAGAATGCAGTTCAAAACACCCTACAGAGGATCCCACAGAACCCCAGTTTGGTGTGATGGATATGGAAGGGAGAGACCTAGACTGAGATCTGTATTTAACCTATGTGCATTGAATGTGCTGTAAGTGTATGCTCAGGATCTTCCCAGAGAATCCAGGTCTCTACTGCCTTTTACAAAGCCAGGTGATTGTTCCATCTAACTCAATGCTCTCTATACTGACTGGCAGCAGCTCTCCAGGATTTCAGGCTCTGCAACTTTAAGAAGTGTGTCTGGCATCTTGTATGTGCTTCTGAGAGAGTCACGATGTGTACGTCTTGCCTGTGCTGTCTCAGAGAAGCTGGCAATGCTTCCCCCCTCGCCATGACATTGCAAAGCCCCCACTGGGCCAGGCTAAACACATACGATGAAACCTCAGTCCTAACAACATCTAGGCAAATTCTGCCACTAACTAATGAATGCCTTGAAATGCTGAAATGAAGGCGTTCTTATTATTAAGCAATATAAGTCTTCCTGCGGCACAAAGATGGGCTTTGTGCCTCTGATAAGTATATCTACAGGACATCACATTATTTCCCATGTTAAAGAATAAGCCCTTTCAATGAGATGCATTAATCCCTGCTATTAGCACTCTGTTTAATTCCCCCCACTTCTTCCCTCTTTATTGCTAGTCTGCTAATCCCAAGAATTGGCTGTTCTGTGGTTCCACATGCATTGAACTCAACAACATGTAAACAGAGGTGGATTTTTAAATAATGAGGATGTGGAGAGCCCAGGGAGTGGATTTGGCTTAGAGGAATAGTGTGTGGGTGACCCCACCTGGTTCTGTGGTTAATTTTCTGTCTTGGCTGTCAAACTGGCACAGGACAACAAAATCTGGTATCGGAAGGGCTGGTGACAAAAGCTGTCATATCAGAGGATGGGGTTTGTTTTGTTTCCTACAACATGTTCATTAGAAGGTTTAAACTGGATACGGATACTTTTGAATTGGGACTCCCAAAATTGAAACGGCTTAGGGAGCTGGGTATGTTTAGCCTGGAGAAGAGAAGGTTAAGGGGTGATATGATAGCCATGTTCAAATATATAAAAGGATGTCATAAGGAGGAGGGAGAAAGGTTGTTTTCTGCTGCTCCAGAGAAGCGGACACGGAGCAATGGATTTAAACTACAAGAAAGAAGATTCCACCTAACATTAGGAAGAACTTCCTGACAGTAAGAGCTGTTCGACAGTGGAATTTGCTGCCAAGGAGTGTGGTGGAGTCTCCTTCTTTGGAGGTCTTTAAGCAGAGGCTTGACAGCCATCTGTCAAGAATGCTTTGATGGTGTTCCTGCTTGGCAGGGGGTTGGACTGGATGGCCCTTGTGGTCTCTTCCAACTCTATGATTCTATGATTCTATGATTCTTCCACAGTATGGGGATGGTCACATTCCAGTATAGAGAGACCAAAAAGTATACATGCAACTTCATGTAGAGCCAGTGTGGTGTAGTGGCTAAGAGCTGTAGTCTTGTAATCTGGGGAACCGGGTTTGTGTCTCTGCTCCTCCACATGCAGCTGCTGGGTGACCTTGGGCTAGTCACACTTCTCTGAAGTCTCTCAGCCCCACTCACCTCACAGAGTGTTTGTTGTGGGGGAGGAAGGGAAAGGAGAATGTTAATCGCTTTGAGACTCCTTTGAGTAGTGATAAAGTGGGATATCAAATCCAAACTCTTCATTTAATGCTGAGTTCATCATGCTATTTTCAAATGTCTATGAGTATTTTTTTAAATTAAGTTTTCTCTCTCTTCCATAACAACATAAAAAGAGCCCGTTGGCTCATCTAATCTAGCATCCTGTTCTCACTGTGGCCAACCGGATTCCTGTGGGGAATCAGGATTCAAGCGCAAGATCACAAGAACTACACAACTTTCAGAACACAGCTGTATAGGCAAGTTTTAATTGTTTAATGTTTCGTTATGTCCTGGAAGCTACCCAGAGTGGCTGGGGTGACCCAGACAGATAGGCGGTGTATAAATAAAACAAAAACAATAAAAAATAATACAGCATTAACTTTCTGGTGAAGAAATAAGAAACTGGATGCTAATGATGTATTTTTCTGTAATATCTGTATTTATTATAATGGGTTGAGCAGGAAAGGAATAGGTATGACCCCTTTTATTTAAAGGAATAAAAAGATGCCCCTTTTGCCATGTCATTTTGACTTTCAGAACCCATGCTGGGCCAATTTCCCTAAGTGCCTCTATAAAAGCTGACCCCAATCCCCCTCCGTTACGTATCTCTAAACCATCTTTAAGTCCTTGCTGATCCCATTTGCTTGGCACTCTGGTCTAAGAACACTTTGTAAGAAGAGCTTCAGCAGAAGCCGTCACTGAGCAAGAAGCAAGAAGGCCCACGATTTGGAATGATAAAGCAACGAGCTAAACTTGAGCAACCTGGCCGCCTGGTAAGCACATCTGAGGACAAGGGAGCTGAAAGTTGGGTACATCTTTTCTGCTTCAAAGAAGGAGATAGGATTTTTAGGGACTGGTTTTGTGTTGTTTGCAAATGCATGTCACTGTGCCTTCATAGATGATGATGCTTGATCTTCAGGGAAGGGTCACTGCTCAGTGTTAGAGTATCTGCTTTGCATGCAGGAGGTCACAGGTTCAATTCCCAACATCCCCAGAAAGGGCTGGGAGAGAATCTAGTTTCATACAACCATGGAGTTGGAAGAGACCATAAGCATCATCTAGTCCAACCCCCTGCAATGCAAGAATCTTTTGCCCATGACCCTGAGATTACGAACCTCATGCTCTACTGGCTGAGCTATCTTCTGGAGAGCTGCTACCAGTCATTGTGGATGATATTGAGCTAGATGGACCCGTGGTTTGGCTCAGTATAAGGCAATTTGCAATGCACCTGTGCTTGTCATTTTTTAAAAAAAATGAAAAGCAGTTGCAGGAGAAGTGGCTTTCCCCCTTCTCAGGTTTCACATGTGTGTTTCCTCTTATGACCCATGGTGGGCTGGATGCTGTTTGTGTGTGTTTGGATTTGGAGCATGGAATGGGTAAAGCATATCACACTCCCCAAATCTCTGTTGTCTTGCAATGCTGCTGTCCACCAGTGTTTGCATACACTATGCAGTTAGCAATCACAATTCCTTGGGGAAAAGGGTGGAGAAACTCTCGCTGAGATGGAGGAGAAATCCATTTAGTATGTGGATTTTTAAAATGTGGATTTTCCAAATGTGCATCCCAAACCAGCATATGAACTGAAATGCAGCTCTCTGTTGAAATCCACACCATGGATATTAGGGACAATAACATACTCAACTGCATTCTGTTAGAGGGAAATGTTGGGCAAAATTACATATATTGGCATTAGTAGAGGTGGAAGGAAGTGACAGTTTTGGTTCTCTTAGTTTCTCATTTTCCCCATATTAAATTTAGTTCTCCATATTTCTGCAGAACTGTACGGGTTTCCCCCCGTTTTAAATCCTCACAAAAACTCATCAGGATTCAGCTGAAAATTTCTCCTAATAAACAAGTTATCTTTATTTGTATGCAGTTTCAACTAATGTACTTATTTTGGCAAGCAGGTGTTCCCAATTTAATGCATGCTATTTTCATTATCCTATTCATTTTAGTGCACACTTGCCTCTGTTATGTGCTTTTTCGTAAGCATTGGTTGGCTGAAGAACTTAATCACAAAAATTGTTTTAAGTGTGAATTTTAGAAGGGCGGCTGTTTTCATATTGGTTTGGGAAGATGTGAAAGATGTGCCTTTAAATGCAAAACAAATCAAATTCCTACCCCTTCCCTAGTTAGGAGAAATCTGCAAAGAAATGCAGACTTCTTTTTCAAACCAGAATGGGGAAAAAAATGCTTGAGCGAGAGAATCCCAAACTGCAGCTTCTTCTGTCTCTAGATCCAACAGAGCCCTAGCATAAATCCAAGACATCACTGCTCATGCAGTGGATAATCCCCACTCCAACTGCAACCCATCAATTCATATGGTCCCCAAGCCCATGGAGCAGATGTCCAGCACTATTGGAAGTTGCAGAAGGAAGTTAGAAGGAAAATCCCATTCCACAAGTGAAAGGCCTGCAGGCAGGTAGCTCCAGGCTTGAGTTGTCATCACAAACAAAGTATTCTTCCTAGTCCTGCTTTACATAGGAGAAAGTGGCATGAGGTTGACCCAACAACAACTCCCTGGGCAGAAAGGGACAAGGATAGAAGATTAATTTAATGTTATTGATTTTATTATCTTATTTCAATTTATTAGGTGCTTGCCACATAAGAAGTCTCCAAGTCCGTCTTTTGGGCTCTGTGAAGATGATGATGATGATGATGATGATGATGATAATAATAATAATAATAATAATAATAATAATAATTTATTTATACCCCACCCATCTGGCTGGATTTCCCCAGCCGCTCTGGGCGGCTTCCAACTGAATGTTAAAAACACAGTACAGCATTAAACATTAAAAACTTCCCTAAACAGGGCTGCCTTCAGATGTCTTTTAAAAATAAGATAGTTCCTTATTTCCTTGACATCTGATGGGAGGGTGTTCCACAGGGTGGGCGCCACTACCGAGAAGGCCATCTCCCTGGTTCCCTGTAACCTCACTTCTTGCAGTGAGGGAACCACCAGAAGGCCCTCAGTGCTGGATCTCAGTGTCTGGGTAAAACTATGGGGGTGGAGTTGCTCCTTCAGGTATACTCCTTCAGGTATACTCATTCAGGCCATTTAGGGCCTTAAAGGTCAGCACCAACACTTTGAATTGTGCTCGGAAATGTACTGGGAGCCAATGCAGGTCTCTCAGGACCAGTGTTATATGGTCTCGGCAACCACTACCAGTCACCAGTCTAGCTGCCGCATTCTGGATTAATTGCAGTTTCCGAGTCACCTTCAAAGGTAGCCCCACGTAAAGCGCATTGCAGTAGTCCACGCAGTGATCTCACTTGTGCGGGAGCACAGCAGGGAAGACAGGCTTCCCAATTTTGGGACTCTACCTGTTGGAGGGTATGTAATAATGGTCAACGTTTAGTGATAGCAGCCCTGTAAACCACAAGGGCCAAACAGAAACCACAACATGAGATGATGCATTTTCAACCACATATTCTGGTTCATTGGACTGATGTGCTTAGGCATGCCAGTTTCTCTGACTTGATATGCATGCTTCTTTTTTCTAACTCTGGTCAATGATTGTCACCTTGGAATTATAATTTATGTAAACCTTCACGTGGAAACTTTTCTATTTTTTTGGGGGGGGGCATACAGGTGTACAGCCTTCTGAAGGAGGTTGGTTAGTATGGGCATGTTATTTGTGCTCTATTCCATTGATGGAAAATTGGATAATGCGTATTCCTCTGGGTTGGTGCCAAATGTTATTGTTCAGGTCAGGTGAAAGCAGGAGGGCTGCATCTCAGTGGTAGGGCATCTACTTTACACCCAGAAGGTCCAGGTTCAATCTGGAAAGACCCTTGCCTGGAGACCTGCTGCCAGCCGGTGTAGACAATGCAGAGCTTGATGGATCAATGATTTGGCTCATTGAGAAAGCCACTTGCTATGCTACTATGGCTCTGATGGAGACTTGCATGAGATGGTATCTGCCAATCCTTTTGATGTTGGGTGATGTTCACATGTAGAATTGGACTGCATTTCAGGGAATTTCCCAGCATGGAAGTCTCTGCTCCTGCAGAGCAGTAGGGATGGCATGAGACATTGGCTCTAGATTAGCAGTTGGTAGAACATGAGTCTCTTAATCTCAGGGTTGTGGGTTTGAGCCTCACATTGGGCAGATGATTCCTGCATTGTAGGGCATTGGACTGGATGACCCTTGTGGTCCCTTCCAGCTCTGCAATTCTATGAATCATTATAACATTTATTTTGCCAGCTCTAGTCTTTAACAGAAGGGCCACTGGCTGGAAGTATTTCAGGGACAAAGTTGTGAAGAAATAATAATACATTTGGAACAAAGCATCTGCCCATCTACAGATATATTCTGAAAAGTTGTTTTTGTTGCTATTTGTGCACTATGATCAAACTTATCCTCCTGTTTCTCAAAATATTTCTTCCCCTGTGAAAGAAGCTTCTATTTTTTCCTCCTGCATTCTCAGGGTACTTTAGAATTTCAGTGGGGGTGGGATTGTTCTTACTTCATTGCTTATCTTTATACTTATATCATTTCCTTCAAGGAGCTCAAGGGGGTGTACATGGTTATTTCCCTCCCCATTCTAACCTCACAACTTCCCTGTGATACAGGTTAGGCGGCGAGACTATGAGACGCCCAAAGTCAACCAATGAGCTTTATGACTTCCTGTGGAATTGAACCTTGGGTTGGTGTCCAACTAATTTGGATTTAGGCTTGTGCAATGGAACTCCCTCCTCCACTGTGGCACAAGCATTAACCTTTGCACTGATAGAACAAGTTAGTTGGAGACAGCCCTGGTCTCCTAGGTCTTCGTCTAACTCTCTGACCTTTGCACTATACTGCTCTCCTTGTGAGACGAGGCGTGAGGTGGTCACGTGAGCTTATCTTTCCATTAAAAGTTTCTCCAGATTTACTGGTTGCCTGGACTTCCTAATCCCACCAAAAGCTCCATAACAGCACAACGTCTTTCCCTGAGCTTTAATTAATACATGGGTAGCTAGGAGGTTGGCTCCAAAAGCCTGAGGTAGATGCTCCTCCTGAATTGTTTTTAACAGAACTCTTTGTGCATGCACACAAAAGCTCATACCAAGAACAAACTTAGTTGGTCTCTAAGGTGCTACTGGACATGGGTGGCGCTGTGGGTTAAACCACAGAGCCTAGGGCCTGCCGATCAGAAGGTCGGCGGTTTGAATCCCCGCGACGGGGATTCGGTCATGACTGGACCTAATGGTCAGGGGTCCCTTTACCTTTAAGGTGCTACTGGAAGGATTTTTTTTCATTTTGTTTCAACTATGGCAGACCAACACCTACCTGTAACTTATAACACTGGTTTCTTTGAGAGCAAGAAGGCTTAGCAACATGACAATGCACAGCCATCAGGAGCACCACAGGCAACCTGTTAACCTTACTGTACTTCCTATGAGGATGTCATGGGGTTTGTAGGAAAGGTGATCACCCAGGAAGGCTGCAGAGTGCAGGCCATGAAAGAGAAGATTTGTAGAATGAAAGAAAAGACATTGACAAACATTTCTTGGCCACCTTGAAGGCACACATAAGGAGGGGTGGGGCAAACCTGCATCCTACTCATTGACCTTTTATTAAATACATGGGTATTTTTAAAACAGAATTTATTTTCTCATTAACCAATGGACAGTAATCATGAAAAAGATGCAGGATAAATGTTTGGCACAATGCTAATTTCATACTGTAGATGTAATTGAGGTGATTCACACCTAAGGAGCACATTATCTAAATTTTGACAGTGTGTGGTTGTGGGTGGGGGACAGGAAAGTGAAAGGTATCAAGGCATGGCAAGAGGAACTGCATGGTGAGGGATGGGGGTGAAGCAGAAGCCACGTTCTCTGTGTCTCAGGTGGCCCGTGCTCTGAAAGAGATTTTAGCGCTCCTAAGCGCTCAGCTGCTGCAGTTCATGGTCCCAAAGTAATGTTATTAGTGGGGCAAAAGTCCCCTGATCTGCTGACTTTTTTGAATCACTCCACAGGGAATCCACTAGCAGCTAAGAATGGATGCATCTGTTAGTTTTGGTCTCTCTCCTTTCTTGTAAATTCAGTTCTACACATTGTCAATTTGCTAATCTGCGTGAGAATCCACCAGACATTTAGTGTGAATGAATTCCTCCTATTGATCACAGTTTTATTCAGTTTGGGTTAATTTACACAATTTTGCAGGCACATTTATTCAATGTTAAGTATTTTTTGTATGTTATTTTCATTAAGATATGCATTTCAAAGCAAACCTTCCCCTAGGATGTGCATTTTTCTACCCATTGGTTGGAGAGCTGCATTGCAAAATTCAGAGAAACGTAAATTTTCAAATGATAGCTGTGTTTTGATTTGGTTTGAGAAATGCAGAATTAGACACTTTCTTATTAACATGCAAACAAAGTCCAATTTCTACCCCATCCTTACTATCAATGGGGAGTCTAACAGCAAATAGCTATTTAGTTAATCTCTCCTTCTCATTCTGTGCTCTTGGGAGCTCTACAACAGCACCTGGTGTGTGAATCTCCAAACCCATTTAATATATCACTTTTATCACCCTTGGCTTTGGAACATGGGATAAAACACAAACAGCTGAGGCATCAATCCTAAACACACTTCCTAGGGTGTGATCTCCATTGAGTTCCATAGAACTAACATCTCTGTAAACAGGCAATGTCAAGTTTAGTGATGAAGGAGTAATCATAAAATGACAACCCACCTATCTATATGGGAAATTTTATGCATAAATGAATATTATATGTATAATATAGATAAAAGAGCCAGTCCCCATGCTGTATTATATTTTTTGCAGCGTGTGTGTGTGTGTGTGTGTGTGTAGACAGTCATATGCATTGTTGCAAAGTAATCAGTATATTAGGAAAGCTGGAATATATATGCATTAAATATTTGTGCAACATTGTACACGCAATCATGCATATACTATACAAGAATTGTTCACATTTTCCATGGAATGAGTTTTGGGAATCTTCAATCCTTGTCAAGATTACATAGTCCAGGTATACCTACCATAATGTTCTCCCCTCTAGTTGCTTCTCTATATTGTCTGGGCATTTCCTTAGCTATCATGTGCTACCATGGTTTTGAGAATGTATATTTCATTTAATTAACCTCAAGAACTTAACTGCTTGAGCAGACCAAAGGCCTATCTCGTTCTGCATCCTGTTCCCACAGTGGCCAACCAGGTGCCAATGGGAAGCCGATAAGCAGGATCGCAGTGCAACAGCACTCTTCCCAGTTGTGATTCTTAGGAACTAGTATTCAAAAGCACACTACCTTTGACGGGAACTGTAGAACATCAATAGCTTTATCCTGCATGAGTTTGTCTAATCCTCTTTTGAAGTCGTCCAAGTTGGTGGTGTTCAATGCCTCCTGTAGGATTGAGTTCCATAGTTTAATGATGCACTATTTGAAGAAGAACTTTCTTTCACATTGGATAGCTCTGAGTTATACTGTAACGAGAAAGGGAGAAAAGCTTTCCTCTCCACTATCTTCACAAACTAAGTTTTAGGCACCTTAATCATTTCCCCGCTTTCTCACCTTACTCAATTAAGAAGACCCGAATACTGCAAACTTTATGCATAGAGAAATTGCTCCATCCTCTTTGGGTGTCCCTTTCTGAAAATTTTCAGCTCCGCAATATCCTTTTTTCAGGTGTTGTGAGCAGAACTACGCACAATCACACAACCTTTAATGGTCCCTGCAGGATCTGATTTCTTTCCACAGGGCCTGTAAGACCGAGCTGTTCCGCCTGGCCTTTGGCTTGGAATCAACTTGATCTCCCTCTCCCCTCTTTCCTTTTCACTCCTGTGATGGAACTCCTATTTGGAGACTTCCCTGGCATTTTTCTGGCCCATGCAGGACCAGTCTGGATAGTCGGCCTTGGTGAAGATTTGACGGTTTCTTCCCCAAATAGTTTTTGATTTGAGTTTCTACTGAAATGAGGCTGCACTTTAATGTTGTATTTTAATCTTGTTTTTAAGTTGTATTTTAATCAATTGTTTTTATACTTGGTGTTAGCAGCCCTGAGCCCGGTCTTGGCTGGGGAGGGCGGGGTATAAATAAAATTTATTATTATTATTATTATTATTATTATTATTATTAACCTTAAACTTGATCTGTTCATATGCTCACTTGGGGGTTCTGTAAATGCCTCACATTATCTCATTATTCAGACACGGATTCAGATATGAGCCTTTTCCTTTAATCAATAGGTACAGAAGGGCTTATGAAATACAGTTCATTTATATATAGTTACGGAAAGTTCAGATGGCAACACGAGGCCTAAAGTTAGATTGTCCAAAGTTAGACAGCGTAGTCCTTAATTCATATAAAGAAATGAATTGTTTCAAAGGGACAATCAATTAGCAATGAAAGTGAAGCAAGTTTTAGAAGCTTAAATGTGAACTTAGAAGCTTACTTGGGAATATTCATTAATGGGAACTTTGACCTTGATATGCTGAAGCTCAAAGGTTTTGGCCTACGTGGCTTGGTCAAGGACACATAGGGATTAAGAATGAGTGGGAACCAGTTGGGCATCATTTTGAGTGGAATAACCAAAACTGGCTTAAGGCTTCCAATTGCCTTATTATGTAACAGTTATGTAAGGGTTGTACTTGATATTGTAGAAAGCTATGTAGCAGCTATGAACACAGTTTGAATATTTTGTGGGAAGTCCAATGATCTGAAGATCACACTTGTTCCACATACTCTCTATATGTCTAATTCGGGAAAGCAAATCAAAATAACTCTAAAATGTTGTGAACTACTCTGCAGAATTTCAGAAATCTTACCAACATTATTTCAGTTTCCTTTGAAATTCCCAGCAGTGTTTCCCTAGCTGGGGCATTCCAAATAATAATAATAATAATAATAATAATAATAATAATAATAATTTATTATTTGTACCCCGCCCATCTGGCTGGGTCTCCCCAGCCACTCTGGGCAGCTTCCAGCAAACATTAAAATACATTAACACACCACAGATTAAAAACCTCCCTGAACAGGGCTGCCTTCAGGTGTTTCCTAAATGTCATGTAGTTGTTGATCCTTTTAACCTCTGATGGCAGGGCGTTCCACAGGGCAGGCGCCACTACCGAGAAGGCCCTCTGCCTGGTTCCCTGTAGCTTTGCTTCTCGCAGTGAGGGAACCGCCAGAAGGCCCTCGGCGCTGGATCTCAGTGTCCGGGTTGAACGGTGGGGGTGGAGACGCTCCTTCAGGTATACAGGACCGAGGCCGTTTAGGACTTTAAAGGTCAGCACCAGCACTTTGAATTGTGCTCGGAAACGTACTGGGAGCCAATGTAGATCTCTCAGGACCGGTGTTATGTGGTCCCGGCGGCCACTCCCAGTCACCAGTCTTGCTGCGGCATTCTGGATTAATTGCAGTTTCTGGGTCACCTTCAAAGGTAGCCCCACATAGAGCGCATTGCAGTAGTCCAAGCGGGAGATAGCTAGAGAATGCACCACTCTGGTGAGACAGTCTGTGGGCAGGTAGGGTCTCAGCCTGCATACCAGATGGAGCTGGTAGACAGTTTCCTTTGAAATTCCCAGCAGTGTTTCCCTAGCTGGGGCATTCCAAATCCAACATGCTAATTTGGGTAGCAGCTTTGGGAGATGAACTGTTGATCAACACCTACAGAAATCAAGATGGGAATGAAAGGGATCGATGTGATGATGTAATGGTGGTTATTTCTCATGTACCTAAAAAGTTGATGTGCAATGTAAACCACAGAATGAATTACAAGATATCTTGTCCCGTAGACCTATCACATAAGTAGATAGAGAAGGAATTAGAAGGAATTAGAAAACAATGAAGGAAGAGATGCAGACTCAAGATATCTCCATTAATTGGGGAAGGCACATGGATATAAGAAGGTCAGAGGCAGATTGTCTGATGCCCTGTTTGCATCAGATTATAGCCTGGTTCTCACATGGTGGTAAGCTATAGTTAAACAAACTATGGGGAGCAAGCAGGTGTGCTGGTGTATATGTGTTCTTGGCTAGTTCTGGTGGCTTGTTTCGGAGAGATACAAACCATTGACTTGCATGTAAGACAACGTCAACACTCCTTCCAGTATGGAGGAGAGCATTAATGCAATTTGTGCAGTGTACACAAGCACACTTATTGACTGAACTAGACCTTGAACAATGAGTCATTAAGAAGAGACAAAACACCTGCTGACTCAGGGCATACTGAGGACTTCAAAGTAAGTTGGATTTAAACTTGGGATAAATTGCTCTCTGAGGACAGCTTAACTCTGGATAAGCTGTAAGATTTTATCCATGAAGCTGCTTGCCCCCATTACCTATCATGCTATCTTAACCTCAACACCTCACTATTTCACATGAAGGCAAGGAGATAAATGTTCCACTAATGTGCATGCAAGTTATTGACCACAAAATGGCTCATAGATGAATATGTGAATTGCCTCCAGTGAAGAAGCTCTGTGCTTTGTCTGAGGTGTCAGATTTGGAACAGCTAATGCACACAAGCAAGAAACCTGTGCTTATTGTGCAGTAATCGAAAGAGCATGCATGTGCTAACAGGATACAATGTTTACTGTGGCAATTCACTGGGTGGCATTGATGATATAGCTTACAACAGTCTTGCAGAAGTAAATGCTTGGGCACACATTATACTTGTGGGAATAGTGTCTGATACAAATCAGCTGCCAAACCTATCATCTGTGCCACGTTTGCAGTACTGTGCATACATTCAGAGATGAAGAGTATTTCACATATATGAGCAGAGGCTGTTTTCTTAACAGTCTGCAAATACAAAGTGATCCCTGTACAAGAATTCTCCTGTAAGTACTGGGTACATTGGACTTCCCACCATTTCCAAAGTGCTGGTAGAATTACAGCCAAATAGAGGAACCTACAAAGGAGTTGAATCAAAAGTATCAGAGTAGATGATCATTCAGAGAGACTCTAAACTAACATGTGCAGGAAGAGCAAAATGCTGTGCTTATAGCTCAAGAGAGGTTAAGTGAATTAGCACAAGGCTTCAGGGGGATTTAACTGCCAGGTAACTAGGGTGAGAAGCCACTTTGCTTGCTCATGTTGAAGGCAGTGTCAAGCCTAAAACCAATTGTGGGGCTTGTACACTCATGTGGTTGGGAAGGAAAGAGAAGCAGACAGGTATTTCATCCTTTCCTGATTGTATGTTTAATAAAACCTTGATAAAACATGTGGTGGTGGTTAGGAGGAGACACATGGAGACTGTCTGCACATCTCCTTCCTCTCTCTCCCCGTTGACAGCCCTGGATCACTTTGAATGGGCCTGATCTGATATGGGGCAAAATGGGGCTGCACCCAATGCACTCTAGTGGAATCTTGGCTCAACTCAAATCAATCCATTTTGGTTCAGGGTCTGGGATTTGGCTGGTTCTGGTGCACAGCCCTAGTATAGAGCCAATACGACTAATAACCATTGGGAGATCAGTTTCTCTAATCCCCTTCTAAATCCATCTAAGCCAGTGGTTCTTAATTTCTCCCCTTTTGGGCCACACTTTCAGAATAAAAATTTGCTCATGCCACACTGAATGTTTTATTGATAAGAAATACATTGGAAAGCTAGCCAGATTGATTCGTATGCTGTCGGTGGGTTCTTGTTGTTGTCTTGCTGGGCTGTGTATGTAATAAAGGGTAGCCATACGTGGGTGGCGTTGTGGGTTAAACCACAGAGCCTAGGGCTTGCTGATCAGAAGGTCGGAGGTTCGAATCCCCGTGACGGGGTGAGCTCCCATTGCTCGGTCCCAGCTCCTGCCCACCTAGCAGTTCAAAAGCACATCAAGTGCAAGTAGATAAATAGGTACCACTCCAGCAGGAAGGTAAATGGCATTTCCGTGTGCTGCTCTGGTTCACCAGAAGCGGCTTTGTCATGCTGGCCACATGACTTGGAGCTGTACGCCGGCTCCCTCGGCCAGTAAAGCGAGATGAGCGCCGCAACCCCAGAGTCAGACACGACTGGACCTAATGGTCAGGGGTCCCTTTACCTTTATACCAGGGTGAAGGCACCCTCTTCTTTTGTCCCTGTGTCATTTTTAGTCTGTTGGTTAGCTTTTCTAATAAGGCTGTTTCCCATATGATTTGGTATCAGTGGTCCATGTTCAGTCCTGACATGTCTCTCCAGAGTCTGGCTATGATGCTTCTGGCTGCTAAGAGTAGGTGGGTTATAAGCTCTTTATAATGTGAGTGGGCATTATTATCTTGGAAAATGTTCAGAAAACCCTTAACAAAAATTATAAACAAGAAATACATTGGAAAGCAATAAGATCACAACTAGTATCACTTGACACTCTTGCTCTCATTTTGAACATTTATCTATCCATATTCTGCAAAAAAATGATACTATACTATGCTACACTAAAATATTTAAATGTTTCTTTGATTGTCCTTGAATCTTCTCACCACACTTGCCAGCCTTTCCTGCCACACCAGTGTGGTGTGTCACATACATTGAGAACCACTGATCTCAGCAGAGGGTCACCACCAAATCTTGTGGCAGTGAATTCAAGGATTCCTAGGCAAGTCTGTGATTTGTGAATTTCTCTTCATTCCAAACTGGGTCAGAAGCCGATATTTCCGTTGTTTGTTCTGTAAATAAATGAACAGAGCTCTCTAAGATGAAAGTGGCTAGTTTTCTGGAGGGGAAAGTCCATTTGTATAAAAACACTTTTGAATTCATGCACCACACTAAACATCTACATATTCGTTGTTCTTTCAGGGTGCTCTGGCAGCTGATGAAAAGATGTTCAACTGCACAGTTAGTGAAGTTACTGTGATGAACCTGAAACCTGATAAGAAAACAACCATAATACTGCCCAGAAACAAGAAAGAGAAGGTTCTCAGGTCTGCCAGCTTCCACCATTCTGCTCCCAACCTTGCAGACACTACATTACTCAAAGAAGAGACAAAAACCCTTGCTGGAAAAGTCGCCAAAGACAGTGTTACTTTCCCCAAGCCATTTTATTCAGCAGATGCTCAAAGCATGGATAATCTTGCCATGAAAAGACCTGTGAGGTTGGCTCCACTAGAGATCTCCTTGGAAGTTAAAGAAGCTCAGCTCAAGAAAATCATGAGCCTTCAGAGAGATTCCCAGTTGGCTGCTTCCAAACTGGCTAGCATTGGTTCCATTGGCAGTGAGCCCCATGTCAAAAGGGTGAAGAATTTGGCTCAGGTTGAGGTGGAAAGCCTTCACATGGTCAAGCCGAATGAGAAGCCGAATGGCATCCATTCATCAAGTTTTGACAACCCTTTGTGTGAAGTTCAGATCATCTTGCCAGCTGAAGGAAATGCCAAGCCTTCTAAAAAGCCTGCTGCTGAATGCTCCCCTATGCAATGCCGTAAGCCTTTAATTCCCAAGAACGTGTGTGACATTCTCCAAACTCCTGATTTTCAAGAGGATGCCAAGATTCCAGACAACCCTTCTCAGGTGAATGGTAGGCCCCGTTTCAAATTAAAGCAGATGAAAGAGCAACAGGAGCGTTTAGGCAAGACCAAACCTTTGAAGGCCACAGGGACCGGCCTGGAGGAAGGGAAGGTCCAAACAGCTGGCCAACGAGCTCAGAAGACTCTTAGCCATGCAAACAAGTTACTGGACAATGTAGCCAAAAAGCACAGAGGGAGAGGGGAAGAGCCAGATGAGATTGATGAGGACCTCCTTGCAATGCGACCAGCCTCATGAAGAATGGCGCTGGGAGATATTATTCTGGTGGATGAAGAGTAAAGCTGGATCTTAGTTCCACTTCAGCTCAACCCCAATCCTTTCAGTCCTAATCGCTCAAAATGAACAGTGTTAAAATTACAACTTCCTGAAGATCATCAACATTACACTTCTCCATAGCCATTCTACTAAATGGTTAACAGCTTTACAGTTTTATAGGAGAACTATGTTGTGTAATAAATATCAGTTGCCCACTGTTCTATGGAGTCTTCTATGTGTGTTGGTGTCCTTCCAAACTTTCTTCTTGCTTATTTAAATGGTTGTGTGATGCCGCCATGCTAGAAGTTGACCTGGAGGAATACTATTTGAGTTGAGTGACCACTCAGCTCACCCATAGGAGTATCACAAGACCCAAACTATAACAACAGGATACCTACAGAAGACTCATGTGGGTAGGATTTGGGTGTGGTCAAGGGGAATGACTAGATAAGGGATCTAAACAGGAAATTTATCTCTGTGGTAGGAATATTAATGGGAGAACTGAACACCTAAAGTAAAGTGATGAAGTGACACTTTTGGGCAAGGGGGGGCTCCTGGATTTTTTGTTGTGAATCTGAAATGTAAAAGAAGAAGAAGAAGAAGAAGAAGAAGAAAGGTTAAAAGGGGAAAATCAGACTGTATTTGAAGAAAAGGCTGTAGCTCAGTGGTGAAGCAAATTCTTTGCATGCAGAAGGTCCCAGGTTAAACCCTGGCATCTCTAGGTAGGACTGAGGGGGACCCTTGTATGAAACCCTGGAGAACCACTGCAAGTCAGTGTAGTCAATACTGAGCTAGATGAGCAAATGGTCTGAGTTGGTATAAGCCAGTTTCTAATGTACTAATGCATTGCATTTTTTAAAAAATGAAAAGCAGTTTTAGAAGTAGTGACTTATCCCGTCATTGAGTTTCAAATGTGTGTGTGCTCTTGTGAGCCATGGGCAGGATGCTGGTGTGTGTATGGATTTGGAACATGGAATGGGTGAAACATCTCATACCCTCCACCCATCACTAGTTCTCTGCTGTCTTGCAACACAGCTAATCACCAGTGTTAGGGCTCCTCTGTTTCTGGGGAAGGCATAGGAATATTGATTGAACGGGTTAAGGAGAAGCCATGTAAAATGATAGGGAAATTGTGAAGTTCTGAATGATAATTTCCATGGGAAGAAAAGTTTAATGATGCCTGTGGGAAAATGTGTGCATGTGAATACATACACAGAAAGAGATTAACATAGGAAACAAAAGAATAGAATCATGGACAAACATATGCCGAAATAAAATTGAAGTAAAGGGAAACATATTTGTACGTCCCTAGCTCAGATGCATTGGTTAAAGAGATGCTTCCCTGTGCAAGCAAAAAGAATCACAGTTTTCAACTTGGAACAGTAAATCCAGACCGAATTCCTCTGCAACTTCAGTGAAAGGGCAGCTAAAAATAGCACGAAGCAACAGTAAGCAATGCTTTGCAGGTTAGAAAAGGGGCCAGCTGATATCCATTACTCATTTTGCTGGCTGATAGAGAGAATCATGCTTTTTTCAAGGCAAACTACTCTTTAGAACAGTGGATTCAAGGACAGGGTCTTAGCTGGTGTCATTTAGCAACTCAAATAATTAAACTGTGCAGGAACCAAGGTTGCAGGTGGTGAGAGTATATGTCTGAATATTCTCTTCATGGAAAGAATGGGGGGGGACCTTCTGTATACAGAAAAATAACATGTCAGGAAGAGGACAAGGCTGAATACTTCTACTTGGCATTCAAGCTTTTTATATGAAGGGAAGAGGCGAGGGAAGCATTAAAACTTGCAAGCCCCACACAACTGCGTCAAAATGGTGCTGTCCAAGGAAAGCTTTCCTACCCAATCCTTCTGTGTGTAAATGCTTTGGGTAATTCCTTTGGGTATGAGACGTGGGTGGCGCTGTGGTCTAAACTACAGAGCCTAGGTCTTGCCGATCAGAAGGTCGGCGGTTCGAATCCCCGCGACGGAGTGAGCTCCCGTTGCTCGGTCCCTGCTCCTGCCAACCTAGCAGTTCGAAAGCACATCAAAGTGCAAGTAGATAAATAGGTACCGCTCCAGCGGGAAGGTAATCGGCGTTTCTGTGCACTGCTCTGGTTCGCCAGAAGCGGCTTAGTCCTGCTGGCCACATGACCCGGAAGCTGTACGCCGGCTCCCTCGGCCAATAAAGCGAGATGAGCAGCGCAACCCCAGAGTCGTCCGCAACTGGACCTAATGGTCAGGGGTCCCTTTACCTTTACCTTTATGCACATGGGACCAGCATCATCATCATTTTATTGCCAGCTGCTTTTCCATAGTTTGTGTGGACATCTTTTTCTCTCCTTGAAAAGTATGTGGAGCTGAAGAAGGAAGCTAGAAGAGTGAAACTCTTTCCCACTTCCTCTTTCAACTCTAAGTGCTTCTCAGATTAATTCTGCTGGATCCAACTTTTACCCAGTTGCCTTGGGAAAGTGTTGTGTGTTTGTACATGCAATTTGTCTTTTTTCTGTCTCTCTGTCAGGAGAGGAGAATGGTGACAGAAGAGGGTGGCATCCATGTCACTTGCTCAAAACTCCAAATGTGTCCACTGTTCTCGAAAGATTGGCAACCTGTTCTGCCCAAGATTTTGGCTGTCAAAGGCAGTAAATTATTTTAGATTCAGATAGACACTGATGACCACCAGCTTTTATTTACAGGCTGAGGAATAAGTTTAAATAGAGTCTTGGGTATAAAGCCTAGAAATAACTAAGAATGCATTCAGACAGCACACTTCTTCATTTCCCCAATGTTTCCTTACCTAATAATTCCTGTGTTTTATAAGATCTTTCACATGACATAAAAGCCACCTTTGGATATCTAGCAGAATCTAGAGGAGGTTTAGTACACAATTCTGTGATAATTGCTTCCAGAAAAATAAAATAAATTTGCAACCCTATTAACCCGGAAAATTGCAGGAATTTTGTGCTGTACATTTTTGCTCCATTTTCACAAATCACACCATTGTGATGAAATATGGGCTGGTATTCTAGCACACAGTTCCCCCCGCTATTTTCTTGGGCCAGTCATGGGGAAACACAAATACAGATGCTCAGAAAGGGTGGTGACATGTCTGATGACATCTGCTGTTGTGTCATACCACACCCACCTGCTTGGACATATCCAAAAAGGGAAATTCTTTAATGAAGCAGGTAATGCAATGCGAAAGGAATGTTAGAAGCACTAGCCTTCTAACCAGGAAGACTAACACAATAATAGCCACATCCAAATGCATTCTAAGAGTGACACTTTAAAGCTTGATACATTTAGGATGGCATAAACTTTTTGGGACTGCACCTTGTCTGACTTGTACAGTCTGTGAAACCTTACATGCCATAATAAATGTGGTTGTGTTAAAGAGGCCAAAATAACTTTTGTTTTTTTCAGCTACAACACACAAAGATGGCTTCTGTGAGAGCCAGTGTGGTGTAGTGGTTAAGAGCGGTAGACTCGTAATCTGGGGAACCGGGTTCGCGTCTCCGCTCCTCCACATGCAGCTGCTGGGTGACCTTGGGCTAGTCACACTTCTCTGAAGTCTCTCAGCCCCACTCACCTCACAGAGTGTTTGTTGTGGGGGAGGAAGGGAAAGGAGAATGTTAGCCGCTTTGAGACTTCTTCATGTAGTGATAAAGCGGGATATCAAATCCAAACTCTTCTTCTTCTTCTTCTTCTTCTTCTTCTTCTTCTTCTTCTTCTTCTTCTTCTTCTTCTTCTCCTCTGCAAATGGTTAGACTGAAATGTCAGAAATGGGTTACATACATTGACCTTGGGTGCTGGATGTAAGGGTGCTATAAAATTATATTTTCCTGAAAAGGCATTCTCTCCCTCCACTTCCATACACACAGCATTCCTGAGAAATTGGTAAGTTGAGCTTGACTTCACGATATGCACTTGCAAGAAGAAGAGGTAGCTTTGCCTGAATGGTGTGTGTTCCTAGCCATTAGCAAATGTTGCTAGAGAACAGCCAAGAAAGGGGGGGGGAATTGAAATTCCCTTTTCAAAGTGCTATTAGTCCAGCTTGCCAGCAGATGGCTCATGAGTGTCATGAATAAAATCAGTGAAAGAAACACACGGTCTGGGTCCTGGCTCTATTGTCTTTCTTTCCCAGTTTCCACAACAGTTCTACTCTATATCCATTATTTCCAGTACATAAGAAGCATCTGGTTGCTGATTCAGACCAAAAGTCCATCTAGAAGCTGTCTGTTTCTGGGAAGCATGCAAGCAGGAACTGAGTGCCACATTGCTCTGTTCACATGCAGTTACCAGCAACTGGTATCCAGAGACACTCAGAGGCAGTATTTTATTTTCTCTATCCTAAATTTTCCAAAATTCAATTTCATCGGATGACCCTGAATTCTACTATTACAAGGAAAAAACAACAACTTCCTATTAACTTTATTTATGTAATGCATAATTATGCAGTTCTATCCTGTTCCCTCTTACTGTCTTCCCCCCTCATTTCTTCAACCTTTCCTGAACTTTTCCCAGCTCTCCTTTTTGAGGTGAAACAACCAGAAATGTACAAAGTATTCCAAATATGGTTGCACTGTAAAATTGTATAGCAGCATCATGCTGTTAGCAGCTTTATTTTCAATCCCTTTCCTCAAAGCTTTTGATTCATCACAGGGGAAGCCTCTTCACCTTTTCTTGGCTGTTGCCTTCTTAATCTCAGTTTTAATCTCTCTCTCTCTTTTAATTTACTGATTGTTTTAATTGTTGTTTAAACCTTATAACTACTTTTCCTTAACTGTAACCTTTTGCTTTTAACTGTTTCTTGTAAACTAAAGAAACAGATAAAATCAGCAAAATAATAAAAAAAAGCAAATAGCAATTTACACGTCTGGATAGGCTTGCTGGCACAAAAAAACGTTTTTCACGAGCATCCATGAGAGTATAGCGAGTGTGCCCGCCTAATGCTAGCAAGTCTTGAGATAGTTTCAGCTCTAAACTGGGGGGAAATACCTGTATCCCTCCATACCTACAACACGGGGAGAGTGCCTTAAAGCAGTACGACCTGATGGATGCTGTCCATGGTCCTGGATTTTGCTTAAAGTGCTCACTCTGCCTGAGCAACCACTGATCTGCCCAGTGATCTGCTCAGTGTGAGAAAACGAACAGGGTCGGGAAGTTTGTAAGGATTTTGTGAGGTTAATACCCTTCAGTGCAGGGGTCAGCAAACTTTTTCAACAGGGGGCCGGTCCACTGTCCCTCAAACCTTGTGGGGGGCCGGACTATCTATCTATCTATCTATCTATCTATCTATCTATCTATCTATCATCTATCTATCTATCTATCTATCTATCTATCTATCTATCTATCTATCTATGTATGAACGAATTCCTATGCCCCACAAATAACCCAGAGATGCATTTTAAATAAAAGGACACATCTATTCATGTAAAGGGACATGGGTGGCGCTGTGGGTTAAACCACAGAGCCTAGGGCTTGCCAATCAGAAGGTCGGCGGTTCGAATCCCTGTGATGGGGTGAGCTCCCGTTGCTTGGTCCCTGCTCCTGCCAACCTAGCAGTTTGAAAGCATGTCAAAGTGCAAGAAGATAAATAGGTACCTCTCTGGTGGGAAGGTAAATGGCATTTCCGTGCGCTGCTCTGGTTCTCCAGAGCTGGCCACATGATCTGGAAGCTGTATGCTGGCTCCCTCGGCCAATAAAGCGAGATGAGCACCGCAACCCGAGAGTCGTCCACAACTGGACTTAACGGTCAGGGGTCCTTTACCTTTACCTTTTACTCATGTAAAAACATGCTGATTCCTGGACTGTCCGCCGGCCGGATTTAGAAGGCGATTGGGCCGGATCCAGCCCACAGGCCTTAGTTTGCCTACCCATGCCTCAGTGGCAGGCCAGACGATGGACAGAGTAAGAGAAATTATGATGTGATGGTAAGAGCTATGGGCACACAAGTGTGACATACTCCCCAGCTGCTAGGTTCCATCCAAAGAGGAATGGCAACTTAAGCTGACAGAATATGCACAACTCACAGACTTCACATATAGAATAAGAGAAGAAGAAGAATATACAGTTACAGGTAGGTAGCCATGTTGGTCTGCCATAGTCAAAAGAAAATAAAAAATAAAAAAATTCCTTCCAGTAGCACCTTAGAGACCAACTAAGTTTATTCTTGGTATGAGCTTTCGTGTGCATGCACACTTCTTCAGATACCTGCATGCACATGAATGCTCATACCAAGAACAAACTTAGTTGGTCTCTAAGGTGCTACTGAAATGATTTTTTGTTGTTGTTTTGAAGAAGAATATATGTTCAAAGAAGATTGGAAAACGTTTACTGAATATATGGGAAATAATTGGGTACAGCTGACAACGCTGGCAGCATTAAGATAGATTCGACAGTGTAAAAAAGTTTCGATGGGTGCAATAATGGAATACTGAATGGTATAGTTTTTGTAAAATACGCAGGGATTTATGATACATAAAATGAACCATGGAAAGAGAAGAAGGGAAGGCATTGATATCTTAAGGATGTAAAATGAGTATTTTAAATTGTAGAACAGAAAACTTAATAAAGTTATATACAAAAAAGAAGTGAATATCTGGCATGGCTTTTCATGAATTTCCCCTAATATACACATTTTTGCAAATCAATTTCCCCTTATACAACACATTTTTATGCACACCTTGCTCTCATATATGCATTTTTGTACACATTACTTTGCTGGAGGACTGTAGTGGAAAATTCAGATGAGTAAGAATGGAGAAAGGCTGTGTTTCAGCTCACACATTGATCTGTGAAGTGAGAATTAGGTAGCTTCACCTATAATTGCAAACTGAATGAAGAAATGAGGAAGGATAGAGCATGAGACTCTTAATCTCAGGGTCATGGGTTCAAGTCCCACATTGGGCAAAAGATTCGTGCATTGGAGGGGGTTGAACTAGATGACCTTTGTGGTCTCTTCCAACTCTGCAACGCTATGATTCTATGAATCTAATTTCTCCCACAGTTAGGACCAAGGAACACACAAGGGCTCAGGAAGCACTTGTTCCTTAACTCAATAATATTTTCCATTTTCTTATCCTACTAATTTTGTGCATATCATAGAGATTATCCATTACACCATGGCGGGGGGGGGGCGGCTCAAAAATTGGGACTGGTTTTTGGAATAATAGAAGTGAACTAAAACGGAACAAAACAAAACACCTTGTACAGGTTCAGCTTAGTTCTGTTTAAAAGAGTGCATTTTCAACACAACATTTTTGAGCATGCACATATCTAAGTAAATCACACATTTAAATAGATAAATATAAACATTTAAAACATGTGTTTGTTTGTTTTTATTACGGCAAAACAGCCAGCATCATTTAAAACATCTGAGAACATTAACCTCTTTAAAAACATGTAGAACATAAATAAATTTTATTTACATTTAAATTTTATTTCACTAGAATTTAAATTTTATTTCACTTAAATATTACTTCAGGATCCAATATAAGTTGTTCAAGTGGTGTTTGTTAATGTCAGTATTTAGTGTCACAGGCTTTACAGCAGCCTTCCAGAATCTGGTGTTTTTGGATGGCAGCTCCTATTGGCTGTGCAGGCAGAGGCGATGAGAGTTGCAGCCCAGAACATCTGGAAGTCTGCTTTACAGGAAAGCTTGCTTTTCAGAAGAAGTGCAACTGAAGAGACACACACAAGACAACTCTTTGAGTCAAAGAGAGAACCCATAAAACAATTAATGCATGGAATGCCCTATCTTCTTCTAATTCAAAAGTCCATCAGCAGGGATCATGATGATGATGATGACAATAATTTATTTATACCCCACCCAACTGGCTGGGTTTCCCTGCTGGATCAAGCAGGTGTGAGATATCACGCTTCAGAATGTCAGAATCTTATTCATAATCACTTTCTAGAGTTCAAAAGAAACTTCCCATTCTGGGTGGAGAATATCGGTGAAATGTTTTCTCTCATTTCAGTGAGGGTGGCACATGGTAATATTGTGATGAAACTTCCTACCAGCCTATTAGGTCATGTTCCAAATTTTCCTAGATGTTCCCAGTGTGAAAGAAATTGCTTCCTGTGAAAAAAATCACACTCTTTTGGGTAATACCTTGCAGGTTATTTATGAGGGAAAGCGTAGCCATTTAGGCAACTTGAAAATTCAGCTCTTTAGATGTGCCCTTTGTTTTTTATACCATAAGAATGCTATTTTCTATCATTGTTTTTTTTAAAAAACTGCGAGATGGCATTCACCTGGTAAACAAATACTTCAGGTTTGCATTTTAGGTTTTTTAATGTCTGTCCAAGAAAATTGGGTGAAGAGGAATGGCCAGATTCAACACACACACACACACACACAGAGAGAGAGAGAGAGAGAGAGAGAGAGAGAGGAGGAGGAGGAGGAGGAGGAGGAAGAGGAGGAGGAGGAGGAGGAGGAGGAGAAGAAGAAGAAGAAGAAGAAGAAGAAGAAGAAGAAGAAGAAGAAGAAGAAGAAGAGTTTGGATTTGATATCCCGCTTTATCACTACCCGAAGGTGTCTCAAAGCAGCTAACATTCTCCTTTCCCTTCCTCCCCCACAACAAACACTCTGTGAGGTGAGTGGGGCTGAGAGACTTCAGAGAAGTGTGACTAGCCCAAGGTCACCCAGCAGCTGCATGTGGAGGAGCGGAGACGTGAACCCGGTTCCCCAGATTACGAGTCTATCACTCTTAACCACTACATCACACTGGCTCTCTCTCTGTGTGTGTGTGTGTGTGTGTGTATCCAAAAGTTACATTTCAGTTTTCTTGACTTCCATAATACCACAGAACTACAATCCTCAATTCATCATTACTGTCATGTTGACTTGCCAAATACTCTCAGTAGGAACCCAACTAGGGATCTGGGTTTGCTAGACATTTTCAATCAATATATCCCCTCCACAGACACCTTTGTGATAATGATGGCATAAAATTATCCTGTTCTTCTTCAATAAAAAAGAGACTAAATTGTGTCAAAGGCTTCTTTTTGCCTTTGACTATTTGACGATGGCATGAGAGGCATTCTGATAGAGCAATGTTCCAGATATTATTAACTCAAGCATCTATTGGTATATTAGAGTTTTCCTTCCATCATTGGGCAATAACTAGTCTAGTTGCTGTTAACAGGAAGGAAATTAATTCTTTTGATTTAAGGGTAGAATTTGTGGTCAAATCTAACAATAGTAAGGCCTGGTAGATAGTTTAGTGATTTTGGAGGTCAGATAAAAGTATTTTCCCTAAAAGGCGTGGACCAGAGTGCACTCCCACCAAACATGAAAATAGTTACCTCATTCTCCACAGCTTTTCCAGCATAATGGTGAGCTTGAAGAATTTATTTTTGGTTTGCAGTATTAAATCAAAGAAGTTCATCCATCTATTTAGCACAGCACTATTGGACCTAACCCATCAAGACTGTTTATAGTGCCCTAGCTGTTGGATTCACAATTGAGAGGCCATCAGATTAGCAATGGAAATCTGCAGCATTCCCAGCATTACAACCTGACTTCTATGCGGCTGGTCTCCTGCACAGATTACATGAAAAGGGAGGATGTGGCTAAGGGCTTCTTGAACAGCCAGTCGAAAAACAATCTTGTGTAGGCTGCAGAGGAAAGGCATAACTGGAGTAGATCTCCTTTCAAATCATGACTGAGTCGAGAGCCAAAACCAAACAATTCGCAGAAGGGAGACATTTTGTCACTTTCTATCCTGTTGGAACTCCCACATGTTCAAGAAGTGCGTGATGTGCAAAAATCCATCAGGTGATGCTCTGTTCGTCACTGTATACCCATGCTAGAAAAAGCTTAATCTGTTGGACCATCTTCCCCAAATGCAGTTGTCAGATGCATTTGATCCCTGTATGGAAAAAAGCAAAGAAAACATAAAGCACAAACATTATAATCCTATTCCATGAGGATTGCTCAGTACTTTCATGCAAGTGTATTGCGGTCCTTGGTCTAGCTCCAAACAGCAAATCACACACTCACTTTCCCTTCTCAGCACACATTCTTCATTTTATGCTTTCGCAGAGACCCAGTTATTTATCATTTGTACTCTTTGCTTTCCTCTGTGGCTATGTGGAGGGCACACATTTTGCAAGAGTTCACACTTCCTCTCTTTAGAACCGCAAAAACTCTCCCAGCTTCCTTTATTCAAAAGCATGAAATAATTTATTCACCCCTGACAAAGCAGCAGCCTACAACCCTCCCCCAAGCTAATGTATGATGTGTTTGGATCCAGCTCCAAACCAAGAGAAAGAAACAGCAGGCAGAGTTTTGTGAGGGTCTCTCTGGTGGCAATCACAATTTAAAAAAAAATAGCAATAGTATTGGTGATCCTTTTACCGGTAAGTGGAGAAGGCAGCAGTGAGAGAGCCTGATTTACAAATCTGCGCCAATGGCCCTAATGGCACTTATTGGGTGGGGCCAGTAACAAGCAGCCCAGCAGCTAATTTATTCCTTAACCTTACAATCATCTCCTCCCTCCACCATTGCATGGAACCATTCTTTTAGAAGAAAACAAGGACCTTTGCATTACAAGCCCCCCATAGCTCATGTGCCATATATCTCATGACTTCCACCACACCAATAGGACAAGTTAAGATCGACCTCATCCTGTCAATAAGTGCAGAGCTATGCTAGGTATGGGGGAGAGAAGGCTGTCCAGGAATAACACCTTCCTGTAACCAGTCAATTTTTGAATTTGCTTTAAAGCTTTTGTCCAAGAAGGTAGACTCCAAGCTTCACAGACAACTTGCTCTGTTTGCTCAGTTCCGACCATGTTGCAAATCACTTAGCCGTGGATGGAACCCAGAGTCTGACGCTGTTACCGTCCCCTGCTTTTTATTCACTACCTCCAGGTCTCTGCTTGCGGCAGAAGCTTCAGAAGCACCTTTCGGGGTTCTCTTTCAGTTCCTGCTTCTCTGGATCCCTGCTTGCTGAAGTAGAGAACACTTCCTGGATAAGCTTGCCAAGACATGCTGCTACCACTATCTAAAGGTCATGATTCATGAGACTCCTAGAATATGTGTGTGCGAAACATGTGTCTACCAAAAAGGATCGCCAACAGGGGAATAACAGCAGGAATGGACTACTGTGCTCATGCCCTGTTTGTGGGCTTCTCATAGGCATCTGATTGGCCATGGGAAGGAACAGGATGTTGGGTTAGGTAGGCATTTAGTGTGATCCAACTGTCAAACACTTCTTATTTTTCAGTGACCGTGGTTAGGCTGTGGGACGCTCCTCCAACCAAGATGCATCTAGACTCCTCACGAAGTGCAGAAAGTAGGTCCTACATGTTCAGACAACTCCACGTTTGAAAAAAAAAACAAGTTAGAAGAAAGGAGATTCTAACTAAACATCAGGAAGAACTTTCTGACAGTAGTTTAGCAATGGAACAGACTCCCTTGGGAAGTGGTGGACTCTCCTTCGTTGGATGTTTTGAAGCAGAGGTTAGATGGTAACTGTCAGTTGAGATCCCTGCATTGCAGGGGGTTGGACTAGATGACATTGGGTTCTTCCCAAATCTACAATTCTATGATTCTATATCCTCTACCATCTGGAAGAAACAGAAAATCCTCTTTTCGTTTGTAAGCTCTGGGTTCACAAAGAGTTAAATCGTCTGCCATGCAAAGTTCCCTGTGTGCACAGGAGATCGAAATCTTCACCAGAAAGACTGCTGGATCACTTTGCAAAATCTCTGTGGCCTGTTTCTGGCACTTCAGCACCACAGATAACCAGCTCCTCCTGCAAATTGTAGTTTCCTCTTTAACTGAGAGTAGCATTCAAACCTCTTAAAAAAACACAGTCTGTGTAGTTCCCTCCCAGGCTCACCATGCACACTATGTACATGTGCTCTCAGATCAGTCAGCAGCGTGAGCCAGGGGAAGCACTTCGTGCCCTCTCTTCTTCAGAAACAGCCGTACTTGCTCTGCGCTGGAGATTTCCTAGGCTGAATGAACACCCGGAGATTCTCAGGAATCTGTGGAAGTCCGGGAGGGGGGTGGCTGCGTGGGAAGAGGGTGGATCTGGCTAGAAGGGGTGGAGGAGGAGGGAAAGAGCTGCTGGAGAGACGCCAGTCGAGAAAAAGGAGAGCAAGAGAGCGAGCATCAGAAGGGCGTGTGCATAACAGGAAAGCAAGCAGGCAGAAAACGTCCCCCTATTGAAGGAGGAAGGAAGGACTGTTACCAGCCAGCCAGATCGCGCGTTTTGCTGGAGGCTTCAGTTTCCCCAGAAGGGACTGGACAAAGAAAGCATCTGTAAGTTGTGTCTGTAACTTTTATATCTGTAAGTTTTGATTTTCCTGGTTGTTGTTTTTAAAAGAGTTTTGTGTTCCCATCTCGTCACTGTATACCCATGCTAGGAAAAGCTTCATCTGTTGGACATCTTCCCCAAATGCAGTTGTCAGATGCATTTGATCCCTGTCCTCCTTTAAAAGTTTCAGGTTTTGGTGGGGATCTGTGATGCTCCTGGCGACCTCTTCTCTGGTTTCTCAATCTCTCCTTACCCAGGCACTCCAGGGGGAATGGTAACCATGGGTGCAGCCAAGGGGGGCACTTAACTGCGCCCCCCTCACATAAAGCCTGCCCCCAACATAAATCCAGGCTATGCCTTGCATTTAGGTGGGGGTCAAGTCACTCCGGCTTGCATCCTGAGCTGCCCTCTGTGACCACGGAATTGTGAAACGAGAAGGAGCCTGGAAACTCATCTAGCCCAGCCCTCTGGTGAGGCTGAGGTCCCACCAGGACAGCATTGCTGATAGGTGGCCATTCAGCCTCTGCTTTAAACCTCTAATGCAGGAAGGTGTCTCTTTGAAGGGACAGGAATAAATCAATAAATCTTTCACTGGACAGAGTCTGATCCAAAGGAGGCTACCACTGTTGGGAGCATGGAGAAGTTTTTTGGTAATGTTCTCAATATTTTTTCATGGCCAGGTCAAGATATTTCTCTCCCCCACACTCACTCCTTTTCATTTTTTTTTTAAATTATAGTAAACTTTATTAATATCACACATATACAAAAATAACACAAAAATAACAAATAATAACATAAATAACAAATAATACAAAAATCATTAAAAAATACAGAAAGAACACACTTACTAATGTAACATTTGACTAACAGCTTAAAATCAATGACTTTCAACCATTCTTGCTATACTATAATATTCTCTTATTTCTCTTACACAGATTCGTAAATTATATAAATCCCATAACTGAATATTCCTTGTAATATCTAATATCTATTTTGCTTACAAGTATCAATCTATTTCTGCGAGTGATATTTTGTTTGTACAACACGTTTTCAAATATATATGTTAAATATTTTCCATTCTTCATATACTTCTTGGTCTGACACTTCTCTAATCAGCTTAGCTAGTTGTAAGTACTCTATCATAAGAATCTGCCATTCTATTACTGATGGTAAGGTTTCACTCCTTTTCATTTTGTAAGTAGTATTCAAAATTGTAAAAGTTTTTAGTGGTTTCTAGCTAACCACAATGAGGCTCCAAGATTTGTTAGATGTCTGATTGTGATGTAAAAGCAGTTTCTCTCCCACCACTTCCTCTGTGGTCTGATCCAGCTTCTGCTTCCATTCATTCTTGTCATCCTTCTGCCTTAACCTCCCAGCCCCCATATTTTAGCAATGTAAGTGTTGCTTTTAAGTATCAGTCGCCTGGATGCATAATAACAATAGTATTAATAACAGTAATTTTTCAAACAATTTTATGGAAGGTTTATAACATTCTGAGCATTAAACCCCAAATGCATTTATAAGAAGATTATAAAAAGGAGTATATCAAAAAAGAATAATAACAACCAAAATGAAAATGAAATAAAATACTCATGATCCTCACAAAACACAATTAAATAAAAAAGAGAAAGAGAAAGAACAGATTAAAAATAACTAAAAGAAAAGAGAAGACTGGAAAAAATGATGAAAAAGAAGAACTCTTGGCTCCCTATCTGACAATTATCTGTAACAACAATTATTCAAAGTGTTTAACATACGCACTCCATAATAGTTTTGTCACCTCTGCAGGCTGTAACTTTGCCCAAATTTCCCTCTCGAGTCCAGCCTTTAACTTTTAGTTACTCAGACAGCACAAAAGGACTCTTCTAACATCCTTCTAGTAATCCAAATTGATATTTCTCCAGTTTCTATATAAAATCTCTTATAAAGTCCTTTTAACAGTTACAATAATATTAATCGTAATGCTGGAATTCAGCTGAAAAATCGACTATTTTGGATGATTGTTTGTTAACTCTGTGTTTGGACACCTATTGAGATATTGCATTCTTATTTTTCATGATGGTTCCTGAAATCAAGGGACAGGGTTTGTCTATGTTTTAATACAACTGGATGTCATTATGAATCAAGATGGCAGACTGAAACTTTCAAAACTTCACTGATTTTAACCACTGATTTCAAAACGTTGCCGATTGTTTAGGTGTTGTTGTTTTTTTAATTGTCATGCAAAGCCATATCTTGAGCTTCTAATGTCACCTGTTCTTGCTAGCTTTCGGTTTCCTCACCTTATAAAATAGTAAAAGCGTCAAGATGAAATGTTCAAATACTTCTGCTCAACCAGAGTGACTAATTCCCCCCTGTCTCCTCTCTCCAACAGAACAGAAAACGGTGTTGAGTATTATGAGCAGCAACATTTTCACCATGGGCACTGACAACACATATCAAGTGCATGGAGAGCAACTTCATGCAAAATGTTTCGAAGAAGAAATCTACAGATATGCATTTTCTGAATTGGGTTATTATACTAAACCCATTGCCATCCTTGTCTGCATATTTGGGTTGTTGGGGAATGGATATGTTTTGTGGCTCCTTGATTTCCATATTAAGAGAAATCCTTTCACCACCTACATCCTGAATTTGACTGCAGCTGACTTTGGCCTGCTCATGTTTTTGTCTCTGTCCCTTATCCTTTTGTTTGCTGACGACCTCTGTGGATTACCGCTCCCTGTCCACATTTCTGCAATACCCCTGTTACACTTATGCCAATTTTGCTATACTGCCAGTCTCTGTTTCCATACAATCATCACCATAGAAAGATGCCTCTCTGTCTCTTTTCCAAACTGTTACCAACATCGGCGGCCACAATCCCTTTCGTCTGGGCTATCCATACTAGTCTGGATCCTGTGTGTCATGTTCTGCGGAATGGAAATTTCATTTTACCTGGTCTCTAATATGATATTATACCCAGTTGTCAGGAGCATGTTCATTGTGGTCGTATGGGTTTTGCCTCCAATTTTAGCTGTCTTCACTTTGCTCCTGCTTGCCAAAATGTGTTGCAACTCTCAGCGCCGACTGCCAAGAAGCCTGACTACTGCCATTCTTCTCTCCCTCCTGTTTTTCCTCCTCTGCCATGGCCCATGGAGCATCACATTTCTGCTATCCTCCCCTATGCATTCACAAACTCTTATTGCACTTTCTCAGCTCCTCCACTCTGTCAATGGCAGCATTAAGCCAGTGCTTTATTACTTGGTGGGGAAACAGGGCAAATGTTCCTCTACAGAACCCCTGAAGGTCATTTTCAGGAGGGTCTTCCAGGATGAATACCACCCTCTGCAAGAGAACATGTTGACTGATGCAGAGATACTTAGTGCAGTAACTTGTTCAACCCAAGCCATCAACTGACTAAGTCGGCATTGTTCTTGAATGGAAATGCTTTGATCCTGGACTATGTAAGAATAAGTGATAATAGAGCCAGTGTGATGTAGTGGTTAAGAGCAGTGGACTCGTAATCTGGTGATCCGGGTTCGATTCCCTGCTCCTCCACATGCAGCTGCTGGGTGACCTTGGGCTAGTCACACTTCTGTGAAGTCTCTCAGCCTCACTCACCTCACAGAGTGTTTGTTGTGAGGGAGGAAGGGAAAGGAGTTTGTTAGCCACTTTGAGACTCCTTAGGGTAGTGATAAAGTGGGATATCAAATCCAAATCCAAATCCAATTGCTCATAGTGGACTATACCATGAACCTCAATCTCCTTACCCACGAATGAAGATGCAATATGTAACCAATAGGCATAACGAAAAGCCACAGCTTCATTAACTCAAAGGAATGCTCTTCTCTTGCCATACTGATTTCACTGCCACTTCTCTCTAGCTCAGTATTGATAAAGTTGCTGTCAGGAACCTCAGGGAACCTCCCTGTGTCGAATAAAGTCAGCCATGTTGATGACTTTCACTGCCTCTTGTCCCATAGTAAACTGCTCAGGACCACAATACCTCAAGGATGAGCTCTCTCCATGTGAACCTACCTGGACCCTGAGATCCTCACCTGAGGCTCTCCTCCATGTGCCTCCTCCACAAAGAGGTCTCAAGGGTGGCACCATGAGAACGGGGCCTTTTCTGCAGTGGTTCCCCATTTGTGGAATGCTCTCCCCAGGGAGGTTTGCCTGGCACCTTCCTTATACACCTTTAGGCACCAGGCAAAAACACTCCTCTTTAACCAGGCCTTTGGCTGATTCACATCCAATACCCTTTCAAAATGTTTTTTTTTGGGGGGGGGGGCTCTGTTATTGGGTTGCTTTTGTTTATATTATATATTTTGTGTTTTTATAGTGATTGTATCTTGTGAACTGCCCTGAGACCTGTGGGTATAGGGAAGTGTACAAATTCAATATATAATAATAATAGTTTAACTATGCACTGTGTGAATTGTTTTTTCTGTGTGAAGAAATACTTTCTTTTGCCCCAGATGCTGTAACCTTTCCTCGTGGGGGAGTTTGCTGAATCCCTCCCACTTTATTTGCAATTCTCTATAGTCACCTTGTGGCTTTGAATAAGACAATGAATGAATAAGGTTATTCAGAAGAATAGGAAGAGCATATGCAGCTGCTGTGCCTTGCTATGAACTTGAATCTTGTCTTTTAAAGTGGGAAGTAGGTGGCCAAGGAGGTTGGAGGAGGTGGATTTAGAGCAGTGTGACCGTTTCCACTGCACTGGGGTCATCGGAAGGCATCGCAACTCTGACATAGTGCATGTACTGAATGGAAGGCAAGAGGTGCAGGGCGCCAAATTTTTGCCTTGCAGAGGGCGCCAGTGAAATTTGAAAGACCAAAGACTTGGAGGAGGACTGACGTGATGATGTACCACAGCCAGATCCACAGTTTCTTCTTCTGCTCCTGTCCATGAGAGCCAGCAACCACGAGCCCCCTTGCCACTGATTTGCCTGTCATAGCATCAGCTTATTATTGGATGTAAAAGGCTTGCCTTTTGTATTCTTTAGTGTACTAATGAATATATTGTTGCTTTTTATGATCCCAGAGCTGCATCACTTCATTCATGGTCAGTGTGTGTGTGACATTGGCAGTTCAATTTTTAAAAGATTCAGGTAGGTAGCCATGTTGGTCAGACACAGTCGAAATATATAAAAATAAAAATAATTTTTTTTTGTCCAGTAGCACTTTAGAGACCAACTAAGTTTGTTCTTGGTATAAGCTTTCATGTCCATGCACACTCGGTATCCGAAGAAGTGTACATGCACACAAAAGCTTATACCAAGAACAAACTTAGTTGGTCTCTAAGGTGCTACTGGACAATTTTTTTATTTTTTTATATATTTTAAAAGATTGTTTAGATAGAGGTTTAACAGCAGCAGCAGCAGCAGCAACAACAACAACAACAACAACAGTAATAATTTTATTTATATCCTGCCTTTGCCCTGACAGGAACTTAAGATACCATACAGATAAAATCAAGAATGGCTAAAAACATAGAAAGAAACCATAATTAAAAAAATTAAATTAAACATTCATGGAACAACTTAACTCTTAAACTGTAATGTTTGATGCAATAAATTCGTTAACTTGAGAAGATATGAGAAATTCCAGCATATTGTGTGCACCATAATATTTAACCTTGAGTTGCATCACATTGGCCAGTGACCCAAAGCAAGGTCATGACTCATGTTTTCCCCAGTCAAGATAGCTCTCTGAAGAAAGGAAAATTCATAGACTTCATTTTGCCGTTCTTCCACTGCCTGCACAACACATCACTCTGTATATTTAGTAAGATAAAGTGGCCTACTTTAGGAGAACAAGAGGAAGGAAAATGAAAGACAGGATACATGACAACAGAGAGGGAACCAAGACAATTTTCCGAGTTGCTACCAAGGTGCTTACTTTATTTTGGCCAAGCTGAGCCTACAATTAATTTCATTGCTATGCCCCTGTATATTTAAAAGAAAAAAACCTCAATGTGGTTTAAAACACATGAGAGCATCAAATCCAGAATAAAACAATACTGAAAAAAGTTAAATATACATTCAAAGCAAAATAGTTACCAGGAAACTAAAATATTATCTTAATCATTTCAAAAGAAAATAATACTAGCAGAAGCCAAATATAAAATGCACATCTAAAACAGTACAATTAACAAGATAATAAAATATTGCTCCTGTTATTGCCAGTCCTACCAAAGGTAGGCGGCAGCAGTGGAAGCTCAGACCACACATTTAATTAGTGGAGTTTTTAAGAAATATGCTTTATTTACACCTGAGTTTAGATGGAGGGAGGGCAGAACCTCCCTCCCCAAGAGTGTCTCTTGTTGCTTCTCTCATAGCTTCAGTCAGCTTGAGTCCAGAGTAGTCAGCTATGCTTGCCAGTCTCTAGGTTGCAGCATGCACTCATGAAGTTCTCACCTTTCTTCTCTTTCCTCTTCCCAGAACACATCCAGGAATATATAGGGGAGGATCAGACACACAGGGGTCTGGAGATACCTTGTTCCCCCACAAACCTGTAACAATATTATTCGTGGTGGAACCAGGTTAGACTGGAGATGCAGGAGGTTCTGCTAGGGAACCAGATGGCTTCAACAGCAGATCAGGCTTCACACTTCATGACCAGGTGTGTTAAATTCACACTTTCACTCCAAGGGTGTGCAGAGCTTCCCAAGTGATGGAGTTGAAAAGAATTCTGCTTATTCCTTTGAAGTCTTGGAGCCCTTGGTATTTGAACAAATCCCACTTCGGATTGATTTATTTTTCTTTATTAATTTGTATGCCACCTGATGCCCAAATTAGCTCCTAAGCAAATTACAAGTATAAAAACTAAAGGAGCAAACATTAAAAGTTAAACACCCATGATTATAACATGCAGAAAAGAAGCAAAAAAACATGAATCTACAGACTTTTTCCCAAAATAGGCCTATGTTGTTGGTCATCTCTAATGCTATCCCCATAGCTTAGTTTACAAGGAAAGACTTAAGGAGTCATCATCATTGAATCTGTTGTGGCTGGAGGACTCCAATCTTCTCTGCAATCAACTTTGTCACTAAAAACTCTTTCCAGCACCACCTTCAAGGCTTCTCTGGATTGATGTGTCTTTTTCCTTCCAATTAAGAAGTAAATGAATGGATTAACACTGCTGTTGATAACAGCACATACTACTCCAAATAATGTTATTATTACATTAACATCAACAAGAAGATAATGAACAGTTATCATGACACTTTTGGAATACCAAAAATGAGGAAGAAAAGAAGTGTAAGCAAGAGGGCTGTGTAGAACTTCCCTCGTTGGCGTCGATGTAAATTGCAGCAGACCTTGATGAAAAGGATCACAGTACAGATGAGCACAACAAGTGGGCAAAATACAGAGTTGATCATATGAATGATGCTAATCATTAAGTCAGAGTCTGCATATACAGTTGAAAAGAAAAAGTGATAGATTCCAAAGACCAGAATGGATATTGCCCATATTAATGCACAAACAATTTTAGACATGTGTTCTAGACGGTGGCATCGATACCAGATTGGGAAGGCAACAGAGAGACATTTCTCAACACTGATGGCTGTCAGTAGATATAAGCTAATGGCATGTGTTGAAATAAACAGCCCCAAACCCAGCTCAGACCAATATCCTCCTAACTGCCAAAAGCTAGCTGAAATTGAAAGTGCTATAGTTACAAGGACACAAGAATCAGCTACAGCCAAGTTCAAGATGTAGGTGGTGATGGGATTCTTCTTCACGATGAAGCAGAGAAACCAGATGACGATTGCATTCCCCACCAGGCCACATATGAATGCTGTAAGGATAACGATGAAAAGACAGCCAAATAGAAGTAGGTAATATATGAAGGAAGAAAGTTCAAATTCATTGTCTTCCTTTGGGAATGCTGAAGGGCTGTAGTCTCCAGAAAGCCCATCAATGGTTAAAGCAAGTGATGCTGCTGTGCTCAGCTCAGTCATAATGAAATCTCTTCCTTTGGATTCTGCCTTCTTCCCCGTCCCCTGCACTATGTTTGCAAGCAGAAGAGATGAGGATCAGAAGGGATAATCGCTAAAAGTACCTGTAATTGCCTACACAATTCCAATATAGAAAGCTTCTAACTCATTTGTTATAGGTAGCCCAGGAAAGAGATTAACAATACTCACCTGCTACAGCTTCAAGAAGAAGAATAGAAACATAGAATTGTTGAATTTGAAGGGACCCTAAGGATCATTTAGTCCAACCCCCTGCAATGCAGGGAAAAGTTTTGGGCAAAATAAAGAAGAGGTTCATATAAGTAGCTCAAGACTCCAAATGCATATAAGAATTAACTCTGGTTACACAGTCTTCTCTGTGAGCCATCCTCTATGATGGTATCTTGGCCAACTGTTGTAACTGTTTATCAGGATGGAATTATCAGGGTCCAGAGAGGAAGATAAATTGTACACAAGTTCTGAGATGGCGTGACTTTAAACAAGCCTCCTCCAGTCTGATGTCATCCAGATCTTTTGAACTACAACTCCCACCATGTTGTGCTGGATGGGAGTGGGAGATGTAATTCAAAACATCTGGAGGGCACCAGGTTGGGAAAAGGTGCCTTAAACAATGGAATGGAGTTGATTCTAAATCAAGGGTGCAATGTTTTTAGATGCCAACTCAGATGTGACTGAGGATGGCCTCTAGCAGCAAAATGTCTCAGGACCAGTCCTGAAAAGGCCTTCAGGTAGCATTGTAATGATGTTCTTTTTTTCTTCACTACCCTTGTATTTATGGATGCCAGCAGATTTGGAAAAGATAAGAACAGATGGCCCTGTAGTTGTGTGGGCACAAGTTGCTCAATGTGGACACATCAGCTGGTGACAGTTTTCATAGCCCAAAGATAATGGATTATAGCCAAAAGATACAGTGGAACTGCTTCTTCTCCTGCAGTGGAGTCTGCAGAGGCTTTAAGAAATATGGTTTATTTACTCATATTAACACCTGAGTTTAGATGGAGGGAGTGCAGAACCTCCCTCCCCAAGAGTGTCGCTTGTTGCTTCTCTCATAGCTTCAGTCAGCTTGAGTCCAGAGTAGTCAGCTATGCTTGCCAGTCTCTAGGTTGCAGCCTGCACCCATGAAGTTCTCACCTTTCTTCTCTTTCCTCTTCCCAGAACATATCCAGGAATATATACGGGAGGAACTGACACACAGGGGTCTGGGCATACCTTGTTCCCCCACAAACCTGTAACAATATTATTTGTGGTGGAACCAGTTTAGATTGGAGAATCAGGAGGTTCTTCCAGGGACCAGGTGGCTTCAACAGCAGATCAAGCTCCCCAAGTAATGACCAGGTGTGTAAATTCACACTTTCACACCAAGGGTGTGCAGGCAGAGCTTCCAAAGTGGTGGAGATGGGAAGAATCCTGTTTATGCATTTGAAGTCTTGGAGCCCTTGGTATTTGAACAAATCCCACTTTGGAATGAATTGTTATTCTTTATTAATTTGTATGCCACCTGACACTCAAATTAGCTCCTAAGCAAATTACAAGTATAAAAACTAAAGGAGCAAACATTAAAAGTTAAACACCCATGATTATAACATGCAGAAAAGAAGCAAAAAAACATGAATCTACAGACTTTCCCCCAAAATAGGCCTATGTTGTTGGTCATCTCTAATGCTATCCCCATAGCTTAGCTTACCAGGAGAGACTTAAGGAGTCATCATCATTGAATCTATCATGGCTGGAGGACTCTGATCTTCTCTGCAATCATCTTTGTCACTAAAAACTCTTTCCAGCACCACCTTCAAGGGTTCTCTGGATCGATGTGTCTTTTTCCTTCCAATTAAGAAGTAAATGAATGGATTAACACTGCTGTTGATAACAGCACATACTATTCCTAATGCCGTTATGATTATTGTCTTAAAATCAAAAAGAAAATATAGAACAGTTATCATGACACTGAGTGGAATACCAAAAATGAGGAAGAAGAGAAGCGTAAGCAAGAGGGCTGTGTAGAACTTTCCTCGTTGGCGTTGATGTAAACTGCAGCAGACCTTGATGAAAAGGATCACAGTACAGATGAGCACAACAAGTGGGCAAAATACAGAGTTGATCATATGAATGACACAAATCATTATGTCAGAGTCTCCATATTCAGTTGAAATGTAAAAGTGATAGATTCCAAAGACCAGAATAGATATTGCCCATATTAATGCACACACAATTTCAGACATGTGTTCTAGACGGTGGCATCGATACCAGATTGGGAAGGCAACAGAGAGACATTTCTCAACACTGATGGCTGTCAGTAGATATAAGCTAATGTCATGTGCGGAAATAAACAGCCCAAAACCCAGCTCATACGAAATTCCTCCTACATGCCAAAAGCTAGCTGAAATTGAAAGTGCTATGGTTACAAGGACACAAGAATCAGCTACAGCCAAGTTCAAGATGTAGGTGGTGATGGGATTCTTCTTCACGATGAAGCAGAGAAACCAGATGACGATTGCATTCCCCACCAGGCCACATATGAATGCTGTAAGGATAACGATGAAAAGACAGCCAAATAGAAGTAGGTAATATATGATGGAAGAAAGTTCAAATCCATCATCTTCCTTTGGGAATGCTGAAGGGCTGTAGTCTCCAGAATCCCAATCAATGGTTAAAGCAAGTGATGCTGCTGTACTCAGCTCAGCCATAATGAAATCTCTTTCTTTGGATTCTGCCTTCTTCCCCGTCCCCTGCACTATGTCTGCAAGCAGAAGAGATGAGGATCAGAAGGGATAATCGCTAAAAGTAATTCCAATATGGAAAGCTTATAACTCATTTGTTATAGGTAGCACAGGAAAGAGATTTACAATACTCACCTGCTACAGCTTCAAGAAGTGGAATAGAAACATAGAATTGTTGAGTTTGAAGGGACCCTAAGGATCATTCAGTCCAACCCCCTGCAATGCAGGAAAAAGTTTTGGGCAATATAAAGAAGAGGTTCATATAAGAGGCACAAGACTCCAGATGCATATAAGAATTAACTCTGGTTACACAGTCTTCTCTGTGAGCCTTCCTCTATGATGGTATGTTGGCCAACTGTTGTAACTGTTTATCAGGCTGGAATTATCAGGGTCCAGAGAGGAAGATAAATTGTACACAAGTTCTGAGATGGTATGACTTTAAACCAGCCTCCTCCAGTCTTATGTCATTCAGATCTTTTGGACTACAACTCCCACCATGATTAGACAATCACATCTGATGACTCTGTCCGTTTGTGGTAGGCATGTGATGAACTAATCAGTGAACACATGTGTAGCTACTCTATTCAAGATAATACTATAACAGTTGATGACAAGTATTTGATATGGTCTTTTTATATTTTGATTCAGTGAGCATGCCTCTTTTCTCTCTTACGGCCAGAAAGCTGATCAGAGGATGGTGTTGAGGTTCCTTTAATTGCTGTAAATAATAATAATAATAATAATAATAATAATAATAATAATATATTTATACCCTGCCCATCTGGTGCACATGCTCTCCTTATCTTTCACCTGCAGGTCTTGTGATTAGTGTCTGAAGGACACTGACCCTGCAACCAGCCAAGTAGGTCACTGTGAACTGGTAATTGGCCAAGGATGTGGTATTAAGAGGGGGCTGTACACTGCCTGCTTGCTTCGCTGTGAGGAAGCTCTGGCAAATTCATACTGAATTCTGTGCTGTATGTATGCTGTGAGTTGTACTAGCTTTGCATTTGAAGTCTGTACCTTCTACTAGGGATCTTGGGGAAGCCTGTATATGGGCTCGGACTCTGAACCAGAGGAGTCTCAGCCTGCACCAGATCCTCTGCCTCAGACATCAGCTGAACCAAGTCTGGGCCCTGATTCTGAGGCGCCTCAGTCTGCACAACCTCCCCTGCAACAAGGACCAGCTGAGCCGAGTCTGGGGCCTGAGTCTGCCCTGGTTCCAGATGTGGGGAATACCTCGTTGCCGTCAGCTGGGTCGTCACCAGCAGCTGGCCCACTACCGGCTGAGGCTGAGGCGGCTCCTGGGTCCAGTAACCCACCGGCGTCTCCTGAGCTGCAGAGACTCAGAACCGATAGAAGGAAAGAGACCTGAGTACTTGCAGGAGGAGTGCTCGCCTTCAGGCGAGATGGGGTGATGAGTCGCCAGGGGATCGGGACCGACCGTTACCCCATCTAAGATAAAAGGCGGTCAGACCCCACCCCAGGTTGTGGGAGCAACATTGTTGTTTGCTAGATCCTGTTGGTGGTCCTGCTTCTGACCTGTCTTGGTTTCCTGCCTGTGTTCCTGCCCTGCCCTGGTTTCCTGCCTGCATACCTGTTCCTGACCTTGCCTGACCCCCTGCCCTGCACCCAGCTTCGGCTACATCAAACTGTCTCCACGTTGAACCTTTGGACCACGGACCGGACTTGGACCTCGTCTCTCGGGTAACCCACGGGACCATCACAATATAGTGAAATTGCCTTAATATTTTGGACCTGTCAGTAAAGGACTGAACTGACAGAAGAGCTGGAGTCTGACTGAATGTCTTGCAGCACAAAACTGCACTGCCATGAACCTACATGCTTGGGGAGCTGCACACGTTTGGCACAAAAAGCAAACAGACGAATGTTTAGGGAGCTGATAGCTTTTACAGTGCCTCCTCTCTTCCAACTAATACCTACTAAGCTAATGTGAAGTCATTTTGCATATGTAAATTATGAGGTCCTTGCCAGAAATGAGATGAAGTTGGCATATTCTGGACCATTACTGTGATTTGAACTTCAATGTGTATCTTTTCCCAATAAAAAGGTGAACACAGCAATATCTCACATGAACTAACTCTCCAGGTTAGAGAACAAAACTCTCCAATGGAGTTAACTATAACCTGCAATTCTAAGCACACTCCTAAAGGAGTCTCCCCATGAAATGTGATTAGGATCGCATTGCATGAGAGAACTGTTGTAGCGTGGGTTAATGATTTCAGCAAGTGATTTCAGCTCTGACATAGCAGGCAGGAGACAGCTTCTTCATGTAACAACTCTTTATTCAGGCAAACAAGACTGAGGGAACTGAGGGTAGGGAAGCTACATTTATAGGGACAAAGGACTGGCAAGGAAAAGATACATTTTGGAGGGAACAATCTCAAGCAATTACACAGCTGCTATTTGGTGGGAACCAATAAGACAGAGGATCCAAATGCAGCAATAGTAACTGTTCCTTTTGGGACAGGAAGGCAGTTACTTTACCCTAATGTGATTACAGACAATAGTAATACAGATATGATAACACTCTAAATCAATACACAACAAGAACTGTGACAAATATCCCCACTTCTTCTGGTTCCAGTGACATTAGAACAGGCCCTATACCTGATTTTCCCTACTCCTGTGCAACACCAATTGAGCTTGTTGAAATGGGAATAAAAGGTATTTTTGTAACATCCTTTGGAGACAGGACAGACCTGCATACCAGACTTGTACATCACTACTCCCCATTCCCAATCCTGAAACACAATGCTTATGTAAAGAAAACATTGTATTGGCTTGACTTAATCAATCCAGCTTTATGGATTAATTTAAAAGGTTCTATATATATTGAATGCTGTTTTTGACATATGCTGTTTTTTTAGTATGCACAGATACAAATTATTGTATCATTTAGATTTTGATAATACTTTTTTTTTTTAAGAAAAAGCTGTCACAGAGGCCCAGTCCATAGCATGCTTCTTATATGATCAGGTCCCCATTCTGCCGCATTAGTTGTAGTTTCTGGGTCTCCAAAGGCATTGTTTTCTGAGTAGTTTGACCATCAAATCAAATGCCATGGCAGATGAAGTTAGATAATTTCAGTTAAAAGAATACCCACCCCCCCAAACCCATAATTAAGATCCTTACTTTATAATCTGCTCTACTACATTGTTTTTCCAGCTTGGTGACCACCATGTTTTGTACTACAACTCCCAACAGTCCCATCCAGCACAGCTAGGTGGGAGTTGTAGTACAAAACATCTGGAGGGCACCAGAATGGGGAAGGCTTGTTTCACATCATACTATCTCAAAACGTGTGCACAAGTTCTCTTCTGCCCTCCATGCTTCCCTTGGGTTGCAGTCTGATAAACAGTCTCAACAGTTGGCCTAGATAGCATCTCAGAGGAGGGGCAAGCAAAGATTGTGTAACCAGAAGTCAAATTCATATGCATTTGGAAAGTTGTGCCTCATCTTTGCGTCACCCAAACCCTTTTAATTCTTCTTGAAGCTGCAGCAGGTGAGTATTGCCAAAAACCTGATCTCTTTCCCATGCTACTTTTTTTTTAAGTTATAAGCTTTGCATATTGCCACTTACTTGCAAATTAAGTCCTGTTTAGTTCAATAAGACTTCCATGAGTAGACTGGGAAATTATGGTTTAGTGTCCTAAGTGCACTTACTATGCAAAGTAAGTTCCCACCAAGTTAAGTAGAACTTGTTAATTGAAACTTACTTCTGAGTAGACATGCTTAGGAAGCTATCTATAGATACTATTCAGAAGGCATTCGGGAGTGTTTTTTTTTAAATATTTTTTTAAAAACAAATGTTTACCTTTTTATGTGACTGCTCAAGGCAGTTTATGCAATGAAATTGAAACAGTTTGAAATGTTACAAACATCATGGAAAAATCACCCAAATGTGATTTTCATTTTCACAAGAATTTGAGCTTATTTTCCTCAGATTCATAAGCCATAATGTACAGTTCAGGACTTTGAATATGTTTTGTTCTAAATATGTGATGTTCATGTGTAATGTTATTTTGGTATTCCTCCCAAATAGTTCTTACTTATGGTTTGAGTGAGTAGACATAAATGGGGATATGAGGGACTGCCTTGGGATAAGCCCTGGAGAGTATGCTTGGAGAAACTTCAGTTAAGAAAAAAGATATATTGCTATGTGGAAGCCAGTGTAGTGTAGTGGTTAAGAGCGGAAGACTTGTAATCTGGTGAACCGGGTTTGTGTCTCCGCTCCTCCACATGCAGCTGCTGGGTGACCTTGGGCTAGTCACACTTCTTTGAAGTCTCTCAGCCTCACACACCTCACAGAGTGTTTGTTGTGGGGGAGGAAGGGAAAGGAGAATGTGAGCCGCTTTGAGACTCCTTAGGCTATTGATAAAGTGGGGTATCAAATCCAAACTCCTCCTCCTCCTCCTCCTCCTCCTCCTCCTCCTCCTCCTCCTCCTCCTCCTCCTCCTCCTCCTCCTCCTCCTCTTCTTCTTCTTCTTCTTCTTCTTCTTCTTCTTCTTCTTCTACAGCAGCCTTCCAGAATCTGGTGTTTTTGGACGGCAGCTCCTATTGGCTGTGCAGGCAGGGGCGATGGGAGTTGAAGTCCTTCTTTGCATTAGGTATGTGTTTTAACTGGTCTTTAGTGATGATTTCTTCTGATCTTCATCCTTTCTGCTTGCAGCAGTCGTGCAGGTATAGGAAAAATAAGGTAGAATCCGAAGGAAGAGATTTCATCATGACAGAGCTGAACACGGCAGCATCACTTGTTTTAACACACACCACTGATGGGATCTCTGGAGCATTCAGCCCTTCAACATTCCCTTCAAAACATTTTGAATTTGAGCTTTCTTCCTTCACATCCTGCCTACTGCTCTTTGGTATTCTCATCATCCTTGTAATATTTATATGTGGTCTGGTGGGGAATGCAATAGTCATCTATTATCTCTGCTTCATTCTTAAGAAGAACCCCATCACCACCTACATCTTGAACTTGGCTGTTGCTGATGCTTGTGTCCTTGTTTCTACAGTAGTTCTCTCTGTCTCTTTCTATAAAAGTGATCCTAATTCCCTAAGCTCCGTATTGCCAGTTCTGCTTTTTTACACATATACCATGAGCGGATATCTCCTGACAGCCATCAGTGTCGAGAAGTGTCTCTTGGTTGTCTTCCCAATCTGGTACCGATGCCGCCGTCCAGAACACCTGTCTGCAATTGTTTGTGCATTAATATGGGCAATGTCCAGTCTCTTCTTTGGAATTGATTCCTTTCTCATACACTCTACCATAACTTTACAAGTCATTACCACAATCAACTCTGTATTTTGCCCGCTTGTTGTACTCATCTGTACTGTGATCCTTTTCATCAAGGTCTGCTGCAGTTTACATCGACGCCCACAAGCAAAGTTCTACACAGCCCTCCTGCTTGCTCTTTTTTTCTTCCTTATTTTCGGTGTACCATTCAGTGCCATGATGACCCTTCTAGGTTTTAAAGTTATTGACATTCAAAGCATGGTATGGGGACCACCAATATGTATGACATGTGCTGTTATCAACAGCAGTGTTAATCCATTTCTTTACTTCCTAATTGGAAGGGGAAAGAAACATCGACCCAGAGAACCCTTGAAGGTGGTGCTGGAAAGAGTTTTTAGTGACAAAGTTGATTGCAGAGAAGATCAGAGTCCTCCAGCCACAACAGATTCAATGATGATGACTCCTTAAGTCTCTTCTTGTAAACTAAGCTTCGGGGCTAGCATTAGAGATGACCAACAACATAGGTTTTTTCTGGGAAAACGTCCATTTTTTTCTACTTCTTTTCTGCATCTTTTAATCATGGGTATTTATCTTTTAATGTTTGCTCCTTTAGTTTTTATACTTGTAATTTGCTTAGGAGCTAATTTGGGCATCAGGTGGCATACAAATTAATAAAGAATAACAATTCATTCCAAAGTGGGATTTGTTCAAATACCAAGGGCTCAAAGTCTACAAATGAATAAGCAGAATTCTTTTCAACTCTATCAGTTGGGAAGCTCTGTACACCCATGGTAAGAAAGTGTGAATTTAGATGACTTCTTAAATCCTCCTTGTAAGGTTTGCTGTGGGGATGACTTAAGTGATAACCAAATGCAATATTCACTTCTGGAAAAGCTTCCACAGACCCAGTTTTTCTGCAGAACTCAATGCATATTTTAATTATGGATGTTGATTTTCAAAAATGTTTGCCCCATTGGATTTTACACTTACAATTTGCTTAGAAGCTAATATGGGAATTAAGGGGCGTTTAAATCTATTTTTACTTTATTCCATTTAGTTGCATAATGCATTCTATGGACTTCTTATTTTGCTTTTTAAATGCAAAACTAATCTGGGCATTGGGTGGCATATAAATGAATAAATAACAACAATTCCTGGTGGTTCCCTCACTGCGAGAAGTGAAGCTACAGGGAACCAGGCAGAGGGCCTTCTTGGTTATGGTGCCCATCCCTTAGAATGCCCTCCTATCAGATGTCAAGGAAATAAACAACTATTTGACTTTTAGAAGACATCTGGAAGTGTTTAATGATTGTTGTTTTAATGTATTTTTAATATTTTGTTGGAAGCTGCCCAGAGTGGGGGGCATAATAATAATAATAATAATAATAATAATAATAATAATAATAATTCCTCTTCAATGTAGCCCCCCCCCATACCCAAGGCCCTGATTCTACAAAGGAATAAGGAAGTTGCTTTGCAATTCTATTCCAGCCCTACAGCTGAACTATTCACACTGGCATGCCTGAAGTTTATTCATTTATTCCTTTGCATCCCCCCTTCTCCAGAACTCTATTGTAATTGTTAAGTGTTAAGTGTTAACTGTTGCTGATATTTAATTTTGAAGCTTACTATTATATTCAAATAGATTATTGAATATTGCTTTATTTGGTATAGGCTGTTTATTTTGAAGCTATGTTTTTATTATGTTTTTCCATATTGGATCAGATTATTAGGTTTGTTATAGATTTGCTCACTATTTTGTTTTTTCTTCAGCTTGCAAACCGTCCTGTGTATAGCAATATAGAAAGGTTGTATACAAATTAAAAGTGAAATGAAACGAAATGAAAACTCATACAAGCTCCCTGGGCCTGGCATCTTCTCCACTCATTATCCTCGGCCCAGCATACCTGAAGGAGCATCTCCACCCCCATCGTTCACCCTGGACACTGAGGTCCAGCTCCGAGGGCCTTCTGGCAGTTCCCTCACTGCGAGAAGTGAGGTTACAGGGAACCAGGCAGAGGGCCTTCTCGGTAGTTGTGCCCGCCCTGTGGAATGCCCTCCCATCAGATGTCAAGGAGATAAACAACCATCTGACTTTTAGAAGACATCTGAAGGCAGCACTGTTTAGGGAAGCTTTTAATGTTTGATGTTTTATAGTGTTTTTAATATTCTGTTGGGAGCCGCCCAGAGGTAAACCCAGCCTTATTGGTGGGGTAGAAATAATAAATTGTTGTTGTCATCCTCATCCTCATCCTCATCCTCATCCCTATGGTTTCTAATCTGATCAGGGTTTATGCAGTTTGCCTGTATACTTCCATGGAGCTGGAGCAGGAGCAGGAGCAGGAGCAGGAGCAGAGCAGTGCTGCTTATTGGCTAAGGAAGCAAACCTATGCACAACATGACCTGAAACAAATCAGAGTTGGATGCTTTATCCCTTCTTTGTTGTTGTTGTTTAGTCGTTTAGTCGTGTCCGACTCTTCGTGACCCCATGGACCAGAGCATGCCAGTCACTCCTGTCTTCCACTGCCTCCCGCAGTTTGGTCAAACTCATGTTAGGAGCTTTGAGAACACTGTCCAACCATCTCATCCTCTGTCGTCCCCTTCTCCTTGTGCCCTCCATCTTTCCCAACATCAGGTTCTTTTCTCTTCTCATGAGGTGTCCAAAGTATTGGAGCCTCAGCTTCAGGATGTGTCCTTCCAGTGAGCACTCAGGGCTGATTTCCTTAAGAATGGATAGTCCATGGGACTCTCAAGAGTCTCCTCCAGCACCATAATTCACTTTCTGCTGGGCTAGCAGTCCAGTCAACATTACAACGGGGGAGGCATTGAGAAAGAAGATTTAGCACAACCCTTTAGATTTTATAGGGGTGGAGTAGTTAATGCTCAAGCATAAATCTGTTTCCTTTGGAAAGAGTTCCTCTTTCAAAAATAAATAAATAATTCAACTCAGAACTCCTAGTCTAAATCTCATTCTTTGGACAATATGTAGAGGTAAAGGTAAAGGACCCCTGGAAGGTTAAGTCCAGTTAAAGGTGACTATGGGGTGCGGCGCTCATCTCACTTTTCAGGATGAGGGAGCCACCATTTGTCCACAGACAGCTTTCTAAGTTATGTGCCCAGCATGACTAAACCTCTTCTGGTGCTACAGAACACTGTAACGAGGGCCAGAGCGCACAGAAACGCTGTTTACCTTTTTGCTGCAGCGGTACCTATTTATTTACTTGCACTGGTGTGCTTTTCAACTGCTAGATTGGCAGAAGCTGGGTTGGAGCAATAGGAGCATTTAAAGAGAGTAAAGTGAATTCCAGAAAGGAGGAAACAAAAGGTCCATATCAGGGCACAGATAATGGTGGATAAATGTGTTGGACTGTAGCATTAATGCCAAGAGAACAGCCACAGACATGTCATTGCTGATGGCTCTCAGTAGAAGCTGGCCAGCAGAATATGTGAAGAAAAATAGTTCAAATAATAATATTTTAATCACATAAACAGAATTCCCCATAGAGAGTTACAACAGGCAAAATAATACTGACAAGAGCTGTAAAGACACCAAAGGCAGCTATGGAGAGGTTCAGGATGCAGGTGGTGAAAGGATTCTTCTTAATGTGGAAGCGCAGAAAGTGGATGACTCTTCCATTCCCCAGGAAGCCAAACATGCAGATGCTGTTGACAATGCTTTGGGTTAATTTCAAGGAAGCTTGCAATTGAATGTCCATATAAAAAAACTCTTCCCTGGAAGAGACCAGAAGAAAAAAGTTCCTGATGTGCGTTGATATTTATGATATCTAGGTTCACCTTCATTAACTCAAATGTCAGGATGGTGCAATTACAGCCACCAGTCTCATTTTCAAAGGGATAATTTGATTTACTTATTGTCTAGTTCAACACTTGTGTAGCTAAGGCACTATGCAGTTTCCTGGAACCTTCAAAATAGCTTTTTGGTAGCATTTTATTTTTACAACCTTAAGTTAGTATCTTGAAACAAAATAGGTGAAATGCTGAGGTTCAAAACCAGATAGTATCATGTCCCAATACTCTGAGTTAGGAGGAGGTTTTCCTGGAAAACTGTATAAATTCTAAGGAAATTCCAAATAATAGGAATGGGCATTAGTCCATCAGTGGTATCTTTATAATTTCTGCGTGTTAAACAGACAGTTGTACTATAGGCCTATATTTTAGGGTACATATTGACACCCAACCCTATATGAGATTACGATCAGTTTGTGGGCAATTCAAACCAAGGGACAGTGTTCAACTATCACATCCCATTAAGACGGGGTTTCACCTAAATCAACATCATGTGAAAGCACATGGTGGTAGGTAAGAGTGCTTACCATGGAAGGTAAGAGTGCTTACCTTCTTATCATCCATTATGGGATTATCCCCCCCCCCAAAATGAACTGGTTCCGCAAATAAACCCAAGCTACGGTTGTAGCCAGAACAGCCTCTAATGCATGATAAGCTAGTCTGCAAAATAACTAAGCAAGAAACTAAAGAGGAAACTGAATCACCAGAAGATTTTGAAATAGAACCTTATTTTGCTCCAACAGCCTCAAAGGAAGTAGGCATTAGAAAAAAAAGACAAGAGAAGACACAGAATTCAAGCCTATGGAGCAAAGATAATAGATAGAGAGATGGAGAGATGGATGGATAGATGGATAGATGATTGATAGATGATAGATGATTGATAGATCAATATAGATAGATAGATAGATAGATAGATAGATAGATAGATAGATGATATAGGATCTAGCTATTATTTTAGTGATTGGGGGATTCAAACTGAGTTGCTGGAAATCAGTGGAGTGGTGATTGCTTATGTTTATGCACAAGCAACTGTTTGGCCCTTGTGAGAACAGGATGCTGGATTAGATGGGTCACTGACCTGATCCAGCAGGCTCTTCTTATGTTCTTATACAGTTGGAATATTTTTCAGCCACATCATTGCAAGGGAGGAGCATGAGAAAACCAGAACAACTTGTGACCTTATTGGTCCCACCTGCCTAATATATTGGTCATAGGTGTGCAGCCCCATCAGGTCCTGTGGTTACAAACCAGCACTGCTTATACCATTTCAGATCAATGGTCCATGTAGCTCTATATAGTCTACACTGACTGGTGGTAGCTGCTCTTCATTTCAGGCAGGGGGTCTTCCCCAAACCTACCTGGAGAGCACAGGGAATGTACCTGGGATCTTCTTTGTAAAAAGCAGGTGAAGTACAGTACTACTAACCTACAGAATAACCCCTTTCCCTTCCTCATCAATAACAACATGGAGTAATGAGCATGGAATAGGGAATATGAGGTGGTCTGTTCTCTCCCCTCTAGCTCCTCAAATGACTATAGCTAACTTGTTTAATTGATTAGCTACTTGCTATGTATGCTGACTGTGTATACAGAGGCATGTACTGAAATGTTCAACATGGCAAGCTCAGGGGTAGACTTTCTATGAAATTTCACCTCAACTGAAAATTTGAAGAAAATGTTTGGGTAATCTTACCTTTGCAAAACATCTGAGGAATTGTGTGAGTTTTATACATTGCCCCAGCCACTCTGGGCAGCTTTCAACATATATGAAAACTAAAGTATGATCTAAAGTATGATCTACTCATGCTCCCTAATAGTAGATGGAAATTATTGTTGACACACAACAGTGATCACTTTGATATGCTTACAGTCCAATTCCAACCCAAAGTCTTTAGGGATGACCAGGTTTGGAATAGGCTGAAACTAGGCTCCCTCAACCTGGCTGAGCTCTTGAGCTCCTGGGTCTACCAGAGGTCCTCTGCATCCTAAGCTACTGAGCCTGACAAATCTTGCCATAGGATCAGCCACTATATTTAACTGTCAGAAATATGGGGGGGGGGCAGCCTAAAAACAGCTTGCTCTAGTGAGTTGGCGGGTGCAAAGTAGAATAAAATCGAAAGGTTTATTTAAATTGCAACAGAGAAATCATGAATTTGTACAAACTCTGAGATATAACAAAGAAAATAAGGTAGAAATGAAATACAAGTGAGCAATAGCAAAATGAGAAAAAGAACAATATAAGATAAATGTATTGAACATATGAGATAAACTATACAGAAATACAGAAACAACAGAAGATTTAGTTTAGAGGGTAAGGCAATACAATGGCCATATAAAGAATCAGAAATTTACAGACAAATAATGAAGGCCACAGTCATAACCCTATTTACCTTGGAGTAAGCACTAATGAATGCAATAGGACTTACTTCTGAGTAGACATGGTTAGGATTAGTAATAACCAAGTGGCTATCAATTATTCATGTCCTCTCCCTTAAACTGGATCCTCCTCAAACTTCCGCCAGTCTGAATTTGTCAAATGTTTACTAAATAACAAACTATATAGCAAAACAATAAAAAATAAAAAAATCCAAAAACTCCTTCCAGTAGCACCTTAGAGACCAACTAAGTTTGTTCTTGGTATGAGCTTTCGTGTGCATGCACACTTCTTCAGATTAACTATCTGCTAGGAGGAGGGGATAACTATGGGGCTGAGATTAAGCAGGGCTTCCTTGAACAAGGCTTTGTGAGGTCATGCACAGAGTTTGGAAAAGTGGATCCAGTTTTGAAATTGAAATAATAATAATTTATATGCCACCTGTCTAACTGGGTTGCCACTCTGGGCGGCTTCCAACAGATTAAAAATATTTTAAAAAATAAATAGGAAGGGGCTGAGATGGAGTAGGATCTACTAGATTGATCTCATGGTCATTTCTAGAGGGCATTGAACCAAATCTGGGCCTGATTGCTACAGGAGCTGCAGGTGGTATAGCAAAGAGCAGGCATGTGCTTGCCCCATGGCTGCCACCACAGTCAGCATGAACAAGGGGCTGTAGTTATGGTGGTGGCTATCAGTGGTGGACCTACATTTTTTAGGACCCTGAAGCTTGAATTGTTATGCGGGGCCCTTTGCAATCAGCAGCAAAGTCTAGGTAACCATTGTAATCTTCTTCAGTGGGGTAGTTCCACAACATATCACCATATCTACATTCATGCTACAGACTCTCAAGCTTTGGGATTGTTGAAATAGATACAACAAAAAATTAAACAATTTGAATCATGCGACTCAAAATGGGTCTACTAGATCCAAAATTTTAAGCAATGTGGAATAAAGTTGCTTCTGGGTTGGCTGTAACTCCAAGAAACATTATAGCAATTGTTGGTGGAGAGAGAAGCCCAACCCATTGGACAATATAGGGTTGAAGAAATCTATGTTCACACATATTTTCCGTCCAAGCTCAATCTTCACAATAGTGCTCTTTCCAAAGCAAACATTAAAATGCAGAACTCCTGTAGTGAAACTCCTGCTTTCGACAATAGATAGAAAGGCATTACAAGAAGACATTCAGACAACAGATTATTGTCTATACATCATGTTGCTCATGATACAGCGGTACCTCTGGTTATGAAGGCTTCCGGTTACGAATGCTTCAGGTTACGAACTCTGCAAACCCGGAAGTAGAATGGTTTCAGCCTAAAAACAGACCTCCAGAACAAATTAAGTTCGTAACCAGAGGTACCACTGTAATACAGAAGTTGGCAATTCTTGTCTTAAGCCTTCAAGGGAGCCATCGTAACTGAGTTTTCAGTTCCAGACTTCGACTCTTCCAAAACTGAGTTTTCAGTTCTGGACTCTGACTCTTCCACACAGTCCTCCTCATCCTTGAAAATCCTCTGGAGTGCAACTTTCATGGAGACCCTGGACTGGTCCTTCTTCTGTCTCCTCCCAACTAAAAAATAGATCAACGGGTTGACACTACTATTCAGAGAGGCACACACAAAGCCAACTTCCATTAGAATCATATTGTTCTCATTGAAATAGATGGCGGTGTAAATGGCATTTAGCGGGAAAGCAAAGATGAGGAAGAAAAGAAGTGCAAGCAAAATGGTGGTGAGCAGCTTCCCACGCTGCTTCTGCTCTGATTTGCAGCAGACTTTGAGGGCCAGTATCAGAGTGGAGGTGATCATCAGAGGAGTGCAAATGAGGGCATTTACAATAAGCTGGTACACTAGGTTAGAGTTTGGAAAGCTCTGAGTCAGTAGGAGAGTAAGGTGAATACCTGAGAGCAGGAAAGAGAGGGTCCAAATCAGGGCACAGATAATGGTGGATAAATGTGGTGGTCGGTGGCAACGATGCCAAAGTGGGAAGAGGACAGCCACAGACCTGTCGATGCTGATGGCTGTCAGTAGAAACTGGCCCGCAGAATACATGAAGAAAAAAAGTTCATATAATACTTTTCTAATCAAAACAGCAACATGGGATTTCTCATAGAGAGTTACAACAGGCAAAATGATAGTCAGGAGAGCTGCAAGGACACCAAAGTCAGCTATGGAGAGATTCAGGATATAGGTGGTGAAAGGATTCTTCTTAATGTGGAAGCCCAGAAGCCGGATGATCATTCCATTCCCCAGGAAGCCAAACATGCAGATGATGATAAAGGCACTGTTGGCAATGCTTTGGGTTAACTTCAATGAAACAGTTGAGCCATCATCTGAATCTCCAGAACAGTGATTTGGATTTAGATACTCCAACCTGGAAGAGATAAGAGGAAATCTTTTCTGGATATGCACTAACTATAGCATTAGGTAAAGGTAAAGGGACCCCTGACCATTAGGTCCAGTCGTGACCGACTCTGGGGTTGCGGCGCTCATCTCGCATTATTGGCCGAGGGAGCCGGCGTACAGCTTCCAGGTCATGTGGCCAGCATGACTAAGCCGCTTCTGGTGAACCAGAGCAGCATACGGAAACACTGTTTACCTTCCCGCCGGAGCGGTACCTATTTATCTACTTGCACGTCTTCGACGAGCTTTTGAACTGCTAGGTTGGCAGAAGCAGGGACCGAGCAACAGGAGCTCACCCCGTCGTGGGGATTTAAACCGCCAACCTTCTGATCGGCAAGCCCTAGGCTCAGTTGTTTAACCCACAGCGCCACCCACGTCCCTGAACTATAGCATTAACTATCATCAAAAGTCATTTTTCAAATCTGCACAAACAATACATTTTTAAAAAGAAAGTCACACTAATATATTTTTAGATATTACATGAAGTTATTTCTTTTTAATCCAAATTGCTGCAGAAATGTAGAGAACTCAAAATGTGAGAAACTGAGAGAACCCAAAATGGAAATCTCCACCTATCCCTATGGAGAGTATAAGATGAAGTTATGGTCCTATATTAGAATCATAGAATCATAGAGTTGGAAGAGACCACAAGGGCCATCTAGTCCAACCCCCTGCCAAGCAGGAAACATCATCAAAGCATTCATGGCAGGTGGCTGTGAAGCCTCTGCTTAAAGACCTCCAAAGAAGGAGACTCCACCACACTCCTTGGCAGCAAATTCCACTGTCGAACAGCTCTTACTGTCAGGAAGTTCTTTCTAATGTTTAGGTAGAATCTTCTTTCTTGTAGCTTGAATCCATTGCTCCGTGTCCGCTTCAATGGAGCAGCAGAAAACAACCTTTCTCCCTCCTCTATATGACATCCTTTTATATATTTGAACATGGCTATCATATCACCCCTTAACCTTCTCCTCTCCAGGCTAAACATACCCAGCTCCCTAAGTATGTTTTAATCACATATGCTGTGCCACATCTTCATTCTTAGGTGTGTTGAAGTTAATGTATACAGTGCTAATACTGAACATGAATTTTTTTTTTAAATGCACTTACCACAGTCGTTTAGATATATTCTTCATTTTTTTTTTTTGAAAAAGAGGATTTATGTAAGAGAAAATAAAATTACAATTAGAATCCAGTTACAGAAGCTACTTTTGGTTTAACAGATTAGTTGTTTATAGCAACTGAGCAACTGAGCAAAGAGGTCAAGGAAAAGAAAGAATGCAAAAATAAGGTAGTTTAATTTTAATAAAATGCATTGCCATTTTACAAACCAAATATACATACTGAATCAAAGGAGATAACATTGGTGAACATTATATAATAGCATGGTGCATGAGATACTCCTATGGTGCATTCAATATGACCTTAACAGATTGTAGAACTGGACTCAAACAAAATGAATTTCAATAGGGACCAGTTTCAGGTTCTACACTTAGGAAAAACCAGTTGCACATATATAAGATGAGGGAAACCTGTCTTGCCACTAGTAAAATTGAAAAGGATTTAGGGGTCTTAGTAGACAAAAAGCTTCACACGTCAGCCATATGGTGTAGCAGAAAAAAGTGACTGCTTTCTAGGCTGCACCAACAGACATATAGTTCCTAATCAAGGGAAGTAATAGTTCCATTCTGTAGTGGTTAAGAATGGTGGACTCGTAATCTGGTGAAGCGGGTTTGCGTCTCCGCTCCTCCACATGCAGCTGCTGGGTGACCTTGGGCTAGTCACACTTCTTTGAAGTCTCTCAGCCCCACTCACCTCACAGAATGTTTGTTGTGGGGGAGGAAGGGAAAGGAGATTGTGAGCCACTTTGAGACTCCTTAGGGTAGTGATAAAGCGGGATATCAAATCCAAACTCTTCTCTTCTGCCTTCGTCAAACCACACCTGGAATACTGTGTCCAGTTCTGGGTGCCACAATTTAAGAATTATGTTGAAAAGCTGGAACATGTGCAGGGTGTGTGTGGGTGTGACCAAGATAATAAGGGGTCTGGAAACCTAGCCTTATGAGGAGTGGGTGAGGGAGTTGAGTATGTTTAGCCTGGGGCAGAGGAGACTGAGAGGAGATAGAGAGGAGAACAGAATTGTACAGAATAGAACTGTAGAGTTGGATGAGACACAAAGGGTCATCTAGTGCAGCGCCCTTATTATATTAAAGAGCTGTTACATGGAAGATGGATCCAACTTGTTTTCTCCTGCTGCAGAGACAGGACATGACCAATGGATTCAAGTTGCAAGAAAGGAGATTCCAGCTAACTATCAGGAAGAACTTTCTGACAAGAAGAGCCCGCAGACTGTCTCACCAGAGTGGTGCATGCTCTAGTTATCTCCCGCTTGGACTACTGCAATGCGCTCTACGTGGGGCTACCTTTGAAGGTGACCTGGAAACTGCAATTAATCCAGAATGCGGCAGCTAGACTGGTGACTGGGAGTGGCCGCCGGGACCACATAACACCGGTCCTGAGAGATCTACATTGGCTCCCAGTACATTTCCGAGCACAATTCAAAGTGTTGGTGCTGACCTTTAAAGCCCTAAATGGCTTCGGTCCAGTATACCTGAAGGAGCATCTCCACCCCCATTGTTCAGCCCGGACACTGAGGTCCAGTGCAGATGGCCTTCTGGCAGTTCCCTCACTATGAGAAGCCAAGTTACAGGGAACCAGGCAGAGGGCCTTCTGGGTAGTGGCGCCCACCCTGTGGAACGCCCTCCCATCAGAGGTTAAAGGAATCAACAACGACATGACATTTAGAAAATACCTCAAGGCAGCCCTGTTTAGGGAAGTTTTTAATCTGTGATGTCTTAATGTATTTTAATGTTTGCTGGAAGCCGCCCAGAGTGGCAAGGGAGACCCAGCCAGATGGGCGGGGTACAAATAATAAATTATTATTATTATTATTATTTAAGCTTGGAGGTTTTTAAGCAGAGGTTGGATGAAAATCTATACTGCAGGTGGTTGGACCAGAAGACCCCCGGTGTCCCTTCCAAGTCTACAATTGTATGATTCTATGTATCTAGAATATATATATTTCTTTACACATTATCATTGAATACTTCCCTGCTTAACCTTGTTTGGTTTTAGGGTTTTAGAATGTTTGGGAGTGTAAACGGCTGAATTGGGCAGACAACCTCTCCGTTTTCTCTTCTACAAGCTGCTATAAGTGTCAAGCCCCACCCTAACTCATGAAAACATGCAGAGAGGAAATTGCCACGATATTAGAAAGCAAGCACCTAAATCACAAGCAAATGGGGAAGCAATTGAACAAGCAGATCTACAAAGAGAACTTTTGTACAAGAGTGCTTACCTTGGTATCATTCATTATTGGAATATCCCCACCAAAAATTGAACAGGTCCCCCAGGAAACCTAAGCTACAGTTGTAGCTAGAACAGCCTCCAACGCATAATAAGCTAGTTAGCAAAATAATTAAGCGGAAAATGAAAGAGGAAACTGAATCATCAGCTAATTTTGAAATGTATCCTGGTATTGTTCCAGCATCCACACAGGAAGTAGGTGTTAGAGAGAAGAATGGAGCTTTTAATGTTTACTGTGCTTGATGCCAGGCTGTGCTGCTGTGGGTCGCCCCTTTCCCACCTCACTCGGCCTCCGCACCGACAAGCCAAGTGGGGAGACACCTGGCGGCAGGCAGGGAAGGACAGGAAGCTGGGGATAGGGCCTGCCAGAACATGCCTGGGCGGAACAGGAATTCCCATGGAAGATGGGACCTGTGTTGGGGAACCTGGTTCACACCCTCTCAAAATTGTGTTCCTGGGACCATGCCACCTCCCCATCTGACTGTAACCCTTTCCTTCCTTCTGGATAACAAAGTGGAGTAAGTAACCGTTGGGATAGGAGGTGATCCATCATCTCTAACACCCTGGCCCCTATGGCTAGCTTGTTTGATTGATTAGCCACTTGTTACGTATGATTTCTATAAGGGACACGGGTGGCGCTGTGGTCTAAACCACTGAGCACAGGGCTTACCGATCGGAAGGTCGGCGGTTTGAAACCCCGCAGCAGGACAGGTTCCCATTGTTCGGTCCCAGCTCCTGCCCACCTAGCAGTTCGAAAGCACATCAAAGTGTAAGTAGATAAATAGGTACCGCTCCGGTGGGAAGGTAAACAGCGTTTCCATGTGCAGCTCTGATTCGCCAGAAGCGGCTTTGTCATGCTGGCCACATGACCCGGAAGCTGTCTGCGGACAAATGCTGGCTCCCTCGGCCTATAGAGTGAGATGAGTGCCGCAACCCCAGAGTCATCTGCGAGAGGACCTAACAGTCAGGGGTCCCTTTACCTTTACCTTTTATGTATGATTTTTATATGTGCAGAGGCATGTAGAGGAGTGTTCATAGTGGCAAGTCCAGGTGTAGGAATTTCATCAAATTTCATCTGAAATGAGCATTTGTTTGTTTGTTTGTTTTAAATTATATTTATTGGGTTTTAACATAAAAATACAACAACTTATCATCATTACAATAATCATAGTAAAAAATACAAAATACACAATAGACACAACACAAACATACATCTTATTTTCCCATTCATCATGTCAGATCATATTGGGGTGACTTCCTCACATCCCCCCCACTGCATTTCATTATCACTCATCTTTAGTAATTTCTTAACATCTTTAAACCTTATTTAGTATTATCAGTATATCCTTTTCTTATATAAGTCTTAACCTAAAATCATTGTCTATATTACTTAACCTATTTTTCTGTTCTGTAAGCTGTCATTTCTTCCAACTTTTTTCACTCTTTAAATCTTACAATAGTTTTTTAAATAAACTTTAAATTTCTTCCAATCTTGTTCCACCGTCTCCTCCCTATGGTCGCGTAGTTTCCCGGTCAGTTCGGCAAGTTCCATATAGTCCATCATTTTCATCTGCCAGTCTTCTATCGTAGGCAATTCCTGTGCTGAAATGAACATTTGAAGAAAATGTTGGGGTAGTCCTTTCATGCAAAACAGCTGAGCAATATTTTAAGTTTTATCCATCAAGTCTTAAAGATGGTGTGATGTTGTTGATTTTTCTTTTGCAAAGGTTCTTCCTCATTTTGCTGACAGATTTTTCCTCGAGGGAGCCCTCCTCTCCTTTTTACTGAAGGTTCAGTTTCTGCAAGAGCTTGTGTTTTTCAAGAAGTTTCCTTGATATGAAGTTTGTTACATATGTTTCGTTATCAGCTTTCAACCACAGGAAGTATCTCACTAGTTAAGCTGCTGATTTCTGTGCATAGTTGCCATGACCAAATCTCTTCAAAAACTAGCACTGTGTTGTCAAGAGCATTTGTATTGCAACTGCAAGCATTTTGAGGTGTGTATCGGAGTGCAGAATCTACAATATGGTTTATTCCCCTCACCCCCAAATAGTAGATACAGTGGTACCTTTGGTTACGAACTTAATTCATTCCGGAGGTCCGTTCTTAACCTGAAACCGTTCTTAACCTGAGGTAGCTAATGGGGCCTCCCGCTGCCACCGCACTGCTGCCGCACGATTTCTGTTCTCATCCTGAGGTAAAGTTCTTAACCTGAGGTACTACTTCCAGGTTAGTGGAGTCTGTAACCAGAAGTGTTTGTAACCTGAGGTGTTTGTAAACCGAGGTACCACTGTACTACAATCTGAAATCTCTGGCTGTGTCTTTTATCTGGATAATGGCACTTGTGGTTTTTTTGTGTGATGATGGTGGCCCAGCCACTTGAAATTCTGCTGCTCCCTGCACTGATGTCACTTAGATATAAGCTAAAAACAGATTTTTCCATAGACGTTTGGAGATAGTGCTTAACACTCAGCCCTGGGTTTGATATACTTACAGCATCATTCTAATCCAAGGCCTGTTAGAATTAGCAAATTTGGAATAGGTGGACTTTAGGCTACACCAACATAGCTCAACATAGCTGGCTCCTGGTTCAGCCAGAGGTCCACTGCACTGTAAGATCTGACAAACCTTGCCATATAGGCTGTTAACAATATGCGGGGTGGTCTGAAAACAGCTTGCTCCAGTGAGTGTTAGGGAGTCATTCATCCACAAACAGGGAGAAGATTCCAGAACAGTCGTATATAAGTGGGAGAGGCACTTTGAGCAAGCACAGCTTCAGTTGGAAGTGCCAATAAAAGGAGAACTAGACGACTGACGTGGGTGGCGCTGTGGGTTACACCACAGAGTCTAGGGCTTGCCGATCAGAAGGTTGGCAGTTCGAATCCCCGTGACAGGGTGAGCTCCCGTTGCTCGGTCCCAGCTCCTGCCAACCTAGCAGTTCGAAAGCATGTCAAAGTGCAAGTAGATAAATAGGTACCGCTCCAGCAGGAAGGTAAACGGCGTTTCCGTGTGCTTCTCTGGTTCGCCAGAAGCGGCTTTGTCATGCTGGCCACATGACCCAGAAGCTGTCTGCGGACAAACGCCAGCTCCCTTGGCCAGTAAAGCGAGATGAAAGCAGCAACCCCAGAGTCGTCCGCGACTGGACCTAATGGTCAAGGGTCCCTTTACCTTTACCTTTTTGACGACTGACCAAACTGCTGCTTAATGACTGCCGATAGACTTTGTCTGCCTCCATCATTGCTTAAAAGAAAGAAGGACTGAAATTTAAGTATGTCATTACAGCTATTGCTATAATGATTGCAAATAGTGCTACCATGAAGTGTTTATGTCCAGTCAAGCAATAAATCACTTGACTGAGTTTTACGGCATCTGTGTTTCTTCTCAAAGTGTAGCTTCAATTGCTGATTACTGCTTCCCAGAAACTCTGCTAAAGGAACGGAAGCAAGTTGCCTACACACGAGTATACCCACACAGCGAAAATGTGATGGACCTTCAATAGTGAGTTGGTGTGTGCTGTTCAGAAAGGACTGAAGTCAGATGCAAAGTACAATAAAATTGAAAGATTTATTTAAATTGCAGCTGAGAAATGATTAAGATAAAACTCTGTGATATAAAAATGGAAAGAATACATAAATGAAATACAAGTGAGCAACAGAGAAGGGGAAAAGAACAACAGAGAAACAAAAAGAACAATATAAGATACATGTAATTATTATAATTATTTCATTATGCATTAAGTTGGTATACCACCCTATACCTTTAGTTATCAAGGTGGTTCACAGCCACTGCAGTCAGCGTGAGCAAGGGACTGTGGTCATTTCCCACTGTTGTCTAGCTTGGAGTTGTGTGGTTTGTCCAGTCTACTTTTGTACTTTCTGAAAGGCTGAAACACCAATCAACATTGTGGCATGGGGAGGTGGTGGGGAGAGAAGCTTTAGCCCAATCTTCGAAAAATATAGGGGTGAAGAAGGCTACTCTCAAGCAGACCTTCTGTCCAAGGCCCATCTCCACAGTCTTGCTCTATCCAAAGGAAATGTTACAATACCAAACTCCTAGTTTGAATTTCCTATGTTGGACAATAGATAGAGAGGCATTAAAAGAAGTCATTCACACTACTCTATGTACATTATTGTGCTTATGATAATAAGGAATTGGACAGTCCTGCCTTAAGGCATTAAGTTGCTATCATAACCAAGTTTTCAGTTTTGGATGCTGATTCTTCCTCATCCTTGAAAATCCTCTGGAGTGCAACTTTCATGGAAACCCTGGACTGGCCCTTCTTCTGTCTCCTCCCAACTAAAAAATAGATCAGCGGATTGACACTACTATTCACAGAGGAACACACAAAGCCAACTTCCAATAGACTCATATTGTTCTCATTAAAATAGATGACAGTGTAAATGGCATTTAGTGGGAAAGCAAAGATGAGGAAGAAAAGAAGTGCAAGCAAAATGGTGGTGAGCAGCTTCCCACGCTGCTTCTGCTCTGATTTGCAGCATACTTTGAGGGCCAGTATCAGAGTGGAGGTGATCATCAGAGGAGTGCAAATGAGGGCATTTACAATAAGCTGGTACACTAGGTTAGAGTTTGGAAAGCTCTGAGTCAGCAGGAGAGTAAGGTGAATACCTGAGAGCAGGAAAGAGAGGGTCCAAATCAAGGCACAGATAATGGTGGATAAACGTGGTGGTCGGTGGCAACGATGCCAAAGTGGGAAGAGGACAGCCACAGACCTGTCGATGCTGATGGCTGTCAGTAGAAACTGGCCCGCAGAATACGTGAAGAAAAATAGTTCAAATAATACTTTTCTAATCAAAATAGCAACATGAGATTTCTCATAGAGAGTTACAACAGGCAAAAGAATAGTCAGGAGAGCTGCAAGGACACCAAAGTCAGCGATGGAGAGGTTCAGGATGTAGGTGGTGAAAGGATTCCTCTTAATGTGGAAGCCCAGAAGCCGGATGACCATTCCATTCCCCAGGAAGCCAAACATACAAATGATGATAATTATGCTGTTGGCAATGCTTTGGATTACATCTGAATCAGCTACAGGTATTTTCTCAAAATATAGTTCCCTGGAAGAGATAAAAGGATCTCAGTACTTGATATGTATTAATATTGATGATGTCTAGGTTCACCTTCATTAATTCTAAAGTCAGCATGGCCCAATCAGTGATCAATCTATTCAGCAAAGAGATAATGGTAGCTTTTCCATTTTTACAACTATTGAGTAAATATTGACACAAAATAGGTGAAATAGCAAGTTAGGATCTAGTTACAGGTAGGCAGCCATGTTGGTCTGCCATAGTTGAAACAAAATAAAAAAAATTCCTTCCAGTAGCACCTTAGAGACTAAGGTGCTACTGGAAGGAATTCTTTCAGCAAGTTGTTGTTCAGTCGTTCAGTCGTGTCCGACTCTCCGTGACCCCATGGACCAGAGCACGCCAGGCACGCCTATCCTTTACTGCCTCTCGCAGTTTGGCCAAACTCATGTTAGTAGCTTCGAGAACACTGTCCAACCATCTCATCCTCTGCCGTCCCCTTCTCCTTGTGCCCTCAATCTTTCCCAACAAGTTAGGAAATAGCTAATGCTATTCAAGGCTGCATCAACAAAAGTATAGTGGCCAGATTGAGGGAAGTAATAGTCCCACTCTATTCTGTCTTGGTCGGACCACACCTGGAATACTGTGTCCAATTCTGGGCACCCCAATTTGAGAAGGATTTTGGGATGCTGGAATGTGTGCAGAGGAGGGCAACCAAGATGATCAAGGGTCGGGAAATCAATGAGGAGCAGTTGAAGGTATGTTTAGCCTGGAAAAGAGGAGACTGAGAGGAGATAGGATAGCCATCTTTAAATATCTTAAGGACTGTGACAAGGAAGAGAGTAGGACTCAAACCAATGACTTCAAGTTGAAGGAGATTCTGACTAAACATTCAAAAAATCTTTCTGACAGTTAGAGCTGTTCGACAGTGGAACAGACTCCATCAGGAGATTATGGACTCCCCTTCATTGGAGGCTTTTAAGCAGAGGTTGGATGGTCATCTGTCATGGATGCTTTAGCTGAGATTCCTGCATTGCCAGGGGTTGGACTAGATGACCCTTGGGGACCTTCCAACTCCAAAATTCTATGATTCTATTATTATGAGTTAGGAAATGATTCTCAGAAAAGGGGAAGTATTTTCCCCTGCAGTTTTCCCCTCCATTTTTAGTAGCAAAGGCCCCAAACATTTTCTTTAATCCAGGAATTTTTAATTAAAGGGAAGGGGAACTAGTCTATCAGTGGTATTTATTCCCCTCCACTTTTTGTGACAAAGGGCTAAACCAGTTTCTTTAATGCAGGATTGTTGGATTAAGTTGAGATTGATATTATGATGTTTTTGCTAATTGCAGAACTGGAGATGGGGAATAGATTTGAATTTCTTTGCATTTTAATTAGAAACTAATTTGAACCTGAACCTATATGCAAAACAACAACACATTTTTTCTTTGAAATTCACACTGATCTGCATTTTGTGATGCAGTTCTCCAGCCAAGAAATTCCTACAAAAACGCCTGTATTGTGGGAAATTGCTTGCAAAAGTGTACTCATTATTCATTATTCTTTTAACAAATGTAACTTTCTTCTAAGTTACATTACAATATTTTTAAAATACATGAGGAAATGATTTTTTAAAAATTCAAAATTCTGCAGAAATGTGAAGAACTGGAAACATGAGAAATTGAGAGAATCCAAAATGAAAATCTCTGGCTATTGTTATGAAAAATCTATAAAATATTGTTCCGTATTAATCACTTATGCTTTGTCACACCTACATTCTCAGGTTTACATTGAAGTGAATGGATACAGTGCTTATACTGAACATGAAATTATTTTAAAAATGCACTTACCCCATGTACGGAGAATGAGATGTATCTATGTTTTCTTTGAAATAGCGAATGATTGAAAAATTTTGTGATATCTACAGTAAATAAAATCACAATTACAACCCAGTTACAGAGGGTACTTTGGGTTTAAGAGAATAGATGCTAATAACAACTGACCAAATGAGCAAAGAGGTCAAGGGGGGGGGATAATGCAAAAACAATGTACTTTAATTTAAAAAATACTTTGCAATTTCACAAATCAAATAACATTTTTCAACAAATAACATTGCTGAACATTGTATAACAGCATGGTTTATGTATGATGAATTTAAGATGATCTTCACAGATTGGAGAACCAACAAATGAATTGGAATAGGTACCAATATCAGGCAGAAACAACCAACTGCATAAATATAAGATGGAGAACACCTGGCTTGCCAGTAATACATGTGAAAAGGATTTACGGGTCTTAATAGACCAGGCTTCCTCAACCTCGGCCCTCCAGATGTTTTTGGCCTACAACTCCCATGATCCCTAGCTAGCAGGACCAGTGGTCAGGGATGATGGGAATTGTAGTCTCAAAACATCTGGAGGGTCAAGGTTGAGGAACAGGTAGATAGCCGTGTTGGTCTGTCATAGTCAAAACAAAATAAAAAAATTCCTTCCAGGTGCTACTGGAAGGTTGAGGAAGCCTGTAGTAGACCAAAAGCGTCACAAGTCAACTGTGTGATGTAGCAGCAAAAAAGAGCTACTGCTATTCTAGACTACAGAACTATAGCTTCCCAAACAAGTGAAATAACAGAACCACAATATTCTGCCTTGGTCAGACCACACCTGGAGTACTGTGTCCAGTTCTGGGCACCACAATTTAAGAAGGATATAGGCAAACTGGAATGTTTGTGGAGGAGGGTGACCAAGATAATCAAGAGTCTGAAAACAAAACTTTATGAGGAACAATTGAGGGAGTTGGGGTATGTTTAGCCTGCAGCAGATAAGACTGAGAGGAGAACAGATATCCCTCAGGGTCCCTTCCAACTTTAAAATTATTTAATTCTATGTCTCTAGAAATATATAATTTTATTACACGTTATCTTTGTGTGCTTACCCCCCTAACCTCATTTGGTTAATGGTTAAGACAAGGTTTTCTTTTTCTTTTTTACAATGTTTGGGAGTGGAAATAGCTGAAGTGAACTGCCAATTTATCCGTTTTCTCTTTTGCAAATTGCTCTACATCTTCAATTCAATCTCAAACCTCATCCTAACTCATGAAAGCACACAGAGAGAAATTGCCACAGTATCAGCAAGCAGGCACCTAAATCACCATCATGTAAAAGCAAATGGGGAAGCAATTAAAAGGGAGCTTTTGTTTAAGAGTGCTTACCTCGTCATCATCCATCATGGGATAGTCCGTAAAATCATCCATCATGGGATAGTCCCCCAAGAAACCCAAGCTAGAGTTGTTGCTGGAACAGCTGCTAATGAGCTAGTCAGCAACAATATTAAGCAGAAATCAAAAGAGGAAACTGAAGCACCAGAAGAGTTTGAAATAGATCCGGATAACAAACGTCATAGGAAGTAGGCGTTAGAAAAGGAAGAAAAGAGCAGACAGAATTCAAACCTATGGAATTGGTACGGTAGGTAGATTATTTTAGTGGCTAATTTGATTACCGGTAGGTAATTCAAATTGAGTAAGCCTATTTTTTAATTCACAAATGAATTTGACGGATGTACAAGATGGTGCTTAGTAAACAGTATGAATGGCCATTTGAAACAGACCAATTGTTTATTATTATTATTTATTAAATTTATATACCACCTTCCATTGATGAGTGGTAATTGTAAGCCTGGTCTCTTATGCACTACTCGATTTGATATTCCGCCACACTTTCTGGAAACAAAATGTAAAAGTAAATAAGTTGGGGTGAGGGATGATATTTTTCCAGAGGGCTGGAACTTTAATGAGGACCTTGTTAATTATTCTGTGTGGCTAACGGATTCAAGCCCCAGTCCTATCTGGCAGACATGTCCATGAAATTTAATGGGGCTTACTTCTGAGTAGTATGGTTGTACTGACAGCCAGATGGGCGGGGTATAAATAATAAATTATTATTATTATTATTATTATCAAGCTACACTAGAAATTGCACAACAGGGACCCCTCCTAAAACAAGGTTAGATATTGGTCAGAAGGAGGAGGAGGAGGAGGAGGAGGATTTGTTGGTTCCCAACAAAATATTTAAAACACAATAAAACATCAAACATTAAAAACTTCCCTACACAGGGCTGTCTTCTGATGTCTTCTAAAAGTTGTGTAGTTCTTTATCTCCTTGACATCTGATAGGAGGGTGTTCCACAGGGTGGGCGCCATGACCGAGAAGGTCCTCTGTCTGGCTTCCTTTAACTTCACTTCTTGCAGTGAGGGAACCACCAGAAGGCCCTCGGAGCTGGATTTCAGTGTCTGGGCTGAGCTATGGGGATGGAGACGCTCCTTCAGGTATACAGGTCAGAGGCCATTTCAGGCTTTAAAGATCAGCACCAAAACTTTTAATTGTGCTCGGAAATATACTGGGAGCCAATGTCTAGTACTTGTGTTATATGATTCTGGAGGCTACTCCAAGTCACTAATCTATTTGCTTCATTGTGAATTGGTTGTAGTTTCTGAGTCACCTTCAAAGGTAGCCCCACGTAGAACGCATTGCAGTAGTCCAAGTGGGAGATAACCAGAGCATGCACCACTCTGGCAGGACAGTCTGTGGGCAGGTAGGGTCTCAGCCAGATAGGGCTGGTAGACAGTTGCCCTGGACACAGAAATGACCTGCGCCTCCATGAACAGGAGGGCAAGCAGGGGGTCCCCCATACCCAGTGCTATTTTTCTAGAAAAAGAGGTGCTAAACACACCATGAACACCTCCCTCATTCTCTTAGAATGGCAATGGCGACCATTTGAGAGGATCATGTCCTGATGTTGGTTTTTCCTTAGGCAAAGGTATTTCCACAGGTGAAACATTTTCCTGACAAGCTTCCCCTTACTGAAAATAATAATAATAATAATAATAATAATAATAATAATAATAATAATATTTGTTATTTATACCCCTCCCATCTGGCTGGGTTTCCCCAGCCACTCTGGGCTGCTATTACTATATTCAGTTTCTGCAAGAGCTTGTGTGTTTCAATAACTTTCCTTGATATGACATTTGTTGCACATGCTTCATTATCAGCTTTCAACCACAGGAAATATCTCACCAATTACTATGCTCATTTCTGCTCACATAGTTGCTGTGATCAAATCTCTTCATTTTGCCGTGAAGGGCATTTGTTTTGTATCTGCATGCATTTTTGGGTGTGTGTATCAGAGCACAGAATCAACAATATGGTTTATCCCCTCACCCACAAATAGTAGATACTACAATCTGAAATATCTGTCTGGATCTTTAAATTGGATAATGACACTTATTTTTTGTGATGGTGGCAGCCCAGCTTTGCAATTTCCTGCCACTTGAAATTCTGCTGGTGCTTGACACTTAGCGCCATAGATTTGATATACTTACAGCATAATTCCAATCAGAGGTCTGTTGGAATTAACAAGTTTGGAATAGGTGGACTCCAAACCTCCGGATATCCCCGTAGTGGTTTCATGTAGATGCTACCTACCTACCACCCATAGCTTGGACAGTCGCTTCAAAAAGATAACATGGTTGATGGTATCAAAAGCCACTGAGAGGTCAAGAAGAATTAACAGGGACATTTTCCACTTGTCTCTCTCTCAACAGAGGTCATCAAACAGGGCAACCAAAGCAGTTTCTGTGCTTTTGGGCCTAAACCCTGATTGAAATGGATCCAGAAAACCAGTTTCTTCCAAAAAGTGCCTGGATCTGGTCTGTGACCATTCATTCCAGAACCTTGCTCAGAAAAGGGAGATTAGCAACTGGCTGGTAGTTAGTTAGGGTTTTCCAAATCCAGGGAAGGTTTCTTAAGGAGTGGTTTTATCACTGCCTCCTTCAAACAGGCAGTGACCACCCCTTCTCATAAAGAGGCATTGATCACCTCCCTTGTCCAGCCAGCTGTTCCCCCCCTGCTGGTTTTTATCAGCCAAGAGCGGCAGGGGTCTAGAGCGCAAGTGGTCACCCTGACCAATCCAAGCACCTTGTCCACACCCTCGAGCCTTACCAACTGAAACTCATCCAACACAACAGGACTAGACTATGCTCTGGACACCCCATGAAATTCATCTGCTATAACAGCAGAGTCAAAGTGTTGAAGGAGGCAAGCAATTTTATCTCCAAAATGCTTTGCAAACAAGTCACCCTCATCCTTCCCAGTCAAGAAAACAAGGTGCAGAGTGTGGCCTGCCATCTGTGTTGAGCCAGTGACATGTTGGGACAGCCCCATGGTTGTCATGGAGGCCATGAAGTCCTGAGCCGCCCCAGAACCAGCTGCCTTGGCATGGATGTTGAAGTCTCCCAATACCAGCAGTCTGGTAGTCCTCAATACCACCTCTGAAACCAGCTCTGTCAGCTCAAGCAGGGAGACTTCTGGGCAGCAAGGAGGGCAGTAAACCAACAGAAGCCCTAATCTCTCCCAATTGTCCAATGCCAGGAACACACACTCTGTATGATAAAGACATACAAACTCTGAAATATAAGAATGTAGTAATGAAATAATACTGAGCAATAAAGAAATGCATTCCCTAGGCTGGCACATTATGGAAGCTGTTGATGTGTATTTCTGCTCTTACCACATTGCAAAAAAGAAAGTGTTGGTCTTGCTTCTTGTGTTACTTCCCTTTTCTTATGTCAGCAGATTTCATATCAGTGTCTTATTCAAGGCAACTGCTATCTTCTTCTTAGAATGCAATAAGGGGATACCAGGAACTGCTGTAATAGGGAAGTGTTTCAGTTTCTTTGGAAAGTGTTTTTGGCTTGTCATCAACTGGGCCAATACTGTAGTTGATGGCACCCATTTTTTGTTTCAGGTAAATAAGTCACTTTAACCAAGAAGGTGCTTTCCTGGCTTCCTCAGAGGTTGCACAGTGGATACTGGTGAATAGGCACTGGGAGAACGGAGGTTAGCGACTGACACGGAAGAAGGGATCAATGATCTGGGGGTCCCCAGGAGATGAGAGTCAGAGGCAGGAGAAGCTGCAGGTTTGGAGAGTGAAAAACAGGTGCAGAAGGAGTGAGACATAGGTGAGGCTGGTGTAGAGGCTGGCCTTCCACATCTCCTCCTTCTTCCCCCACCTCTCCTGCTCCACTTTCTCCCAGGACAAGAGGGAGGAACAAAAACAGGTTGCATGGAATCTTCACCTGCTTGTGCACAACTTGGATGGGAGAGATACATAAGAGAGGGTGGGCCTCTTTGTTGCAGAAACTGACTCATCAGGTGTATACCCAGAATTGGCTTAATGCTAAACTGCACATACCAAAGCGAAAATCACAAGCCCTGCAAGTTTTTCCATTTGGGGGCAGTTGAGGTTCTGTCAGCTGCCATCATCCATATCAAGAGTACCTGAGGTCTGACACCTTTCAACTGATCATCCTATAGATTGAGCTGCTATGTCTGTGAGATTCTGTATACACCATACATTATCCCCTACAAAAAACCCCAAGGGCGTTTTCTCTCTCTCTCAGAGTTGCAGATCCTAGCACCCTAACAATCTACAGTCCCCAGAATTATGAGGCTTTCTGGATCTGACATAAGTTTTTGTGTGACCCTGTTAACTAGCTTGAGCATGGTAAAATAAGGGCAAGGCATAACTGTTAGCAATAAAGAAATAAAGATATTTCTCCCAATTACATCACAGAGCTGCTATTATTATTACTATTTATTGTTTACGAATTTGTATACTGCCCTTCATCCAAATATCTCAGGGTGGTTCACAAAATAAAAATAGGACCCAGGTGGCGCTGTGGGTTAAACCACAGAGCCTAGGGCTTGCCGATCAGAAGGTCGGCGGTTCGAATCCCTGCGGTGGGGTGAGCTCCCGTTGCTCGGTCCCAGCTCCTGCCCACCTAGCAATTCGAAAGCACGTCAAAATGCAAGTCCAGCGGGAAGGTAAACGGCGTTTCCGTGTGCTGCTCTGGTTCGCCAGAAGCGGCTTAGTCATGCTGGCCACATAACCCGGAAGCTGTATGCCGGCTCTCGGCCAATAAAGCGAGATGAGCGCCGCAACCCCAGAGTCGGACACGACTGGACCTAATGGTCAGGGGTCCCTTTACCTTTAAAAGAGCAAAAGCAAAACAAACAAACCACCCACCTCCCTGGTTCTTCCTTCTCTGTGACTTTCTGACCCACATGTCTTTCTAGGACCTTTGGGTCATGAATTTCCTCCTAAACTAGTCATCTTGATAACCAACGAGCAAAATTCTTCTTGCCACATGATGTTAGCAAACTGAGCACAAATTAAGAAGAAGGGGTGGAGCTCTAAACATTGTGCAGGAAACTTTGATGACATGTCGGGGTTTTTCTTTTCTTTTCCTTTGCAGTAGCATTTATTTATTTATTTCTGCACATCTTCCAGCACAGGATATTATACCTCTTGCTGCCTCCCAAGTATATGTCTAAAGATTGCTGATCAGCAGTTTCTCCCAGGTATGTGAATGTGTCAAGTTGATGTAGCTTCTGTGTGTTTATTTGTGGCTTTGGGCCCAGAATACCTTCAAAGCGAAACACACGGTACCTTTGAACTGGGTCCAGACACCGCTTCCCAAAGCCTTCATTAGCAGAGTTGAACACAGTGAAATTCAGTTTGCTTGATGCCCAAGAAGCTTCCGTAAATAATGCAGACACAGTCCGTAGCTTTTCTAAACTACTAGCATTTATTTACAGGCAAAAGATACAAATCCGTCGGAGCTTAACTCCATCGTGTCTCACTCCGTCAAAAGTGAAACCAGAACCTAAAACGTACACAACAATACAGAACAAAGAGAACAATGGAAACATCCCCGGATGTTCTCCTCCCCAGTGGGCAGGACGTACTCTCCTGTGCTTGTTAACCCTGTAAGCTCAGGATCCACTCACAGCTTCTTCGCAAAAGCAGGAGGGGAACCATAGCTGAGTGGCAGAGGGGTACATGGGTAGTTCTGCTGGAAGGATTCTGGGTCACCGGGTGGGGAAAGCTCTGTGTGGCATATTGGGAGCCACGACAAGCCAGAGAAGGAAATGCTGCAGTAGAAATTCTAATGGTCTGCCTCTCTAAGACTCTACAGCTTATCAACAGTTGGTTTGTCTGTTTAAAATATGTAAGGAATTAGAAACAGATCAAGATGTGTTATGCCAGGTCAGATTTTCTGTTTCCTTACTTCAGCACTGTCTCCTCAGAGTGACAGAGGAACTCCTGAGGATCTTCTCGGATCTTGTGAAGAGGAAATCTTTCACACACACTCTTTATCCTTTCAACTGGAGATGTTGCAGCTTAACTATGCCCTTCTGCCTGTGACACATGCATTGTAATCCACGAGCTATAGTCTCGTCCCATTAAAGCTGCATGCATGCACACTGACTTTTTTAAGAGAGAGAGGGAGAGAAGAAAATATTGAACTCAACTCTTCCTGGCAGAAACAAAAATCTGACAAAAGCTACACATTCTTTTCATTCTAATCATCGTTATTATCTCTCTCTCTCCCTCCCTCCCTCCCTCCCTCTCTCCCTTCCCTCTCTTTCTCTCCAACCACAAAATGTCTATGACAACAGTGTCTCTCACTTGTTGTTGTTTAGTCGTGTCCGACTCTTCGTGACCCCATAGACCAGAGCACGCCAGGCACTCCTGTCTCCCACTGCCTCCCGCAGTTTGGTCAGACTCATGTTGGTGGCTTCGAGAACTCTGTCCAACCATCTCGTCCTCTGTCGCCCCCTTCTCCTTGTGCCCTCCATCTTTCCCAACATCAGGTTCTTTTCTTTTCTCATGAGGCGTCCACAGTCTCTCACTACAGGTAGGCAAACTGTGAAAAAGACTCTATAAATTGAAAGTGGAGACCACATGGACTTTTCTCCGTTTGTTTGTTTGTTTTGTAACATAAAGAAATATTCAATTTTTTTTTTAAAAAAACAACTAATAAAGAGAGAGGCTTTAATAAGGTTGTTGCCATTTTAATCCCAAACCTTTGTGTCTTGTCTCTTACTAAGGGCTGTGGGTGCAGTCACAATCTTGGAGAGTACTGTTGAGCTCAGCTTCTGCTTCTGAGCATTTCAGAGTTATCAAGGTGGCCAAGGGATGTTAGACAAGATGGACTACTAGCCTGATCTAGTAGGGCTTTTCTGATATTCCTCTCTGCATCCAGAGTGGTGATGGGTGGGTGGTGATGCCCTGTCCAACCTCAGCCCCCAATACTTCAGTACTGGGTGTATAGATTTGTATATAGATTCCCCTGGAAATAGCAAGCGGACTTTAAAGACTGAGATTGATTTTGGCAGAAAATATTTGATTTTATATTTATAAACTGTGTGGAAGTAAAAATAAGACTCTGAAAGATTTATTAGTAATGGAGGACATCCGACTTCCGACTTTGCAAGTAATGGCGCTGCAAGAATTGAATCGGTGTGGGGAGCCCGTGAGGCAGAGCACTACTCCATAGGGAGAAGACAGTTCTGGTTGTTTATTGAAATTTGATTTATATTAGAGACTGGCACTCCTGGAAAGGGGTATGTGCAAAGCAAGAGGGGGAGAGTAGCAGCGTGAAGAAGTTTGGTGAACAACAGGACGAGAAGATGGCGATGGTCGGAATGTGACATTTGGAATTAAGAAGATCGACCTCATCCACACAGAGACATTGTTTATTATAATTTAGCCTGCTTGCTGGCATAAATCAGCGGCTGTGGAAATATTGGAAATAATTTTGAAAAGCAATTGATGGAGGTGATCAGGGAAGCTCCGGCGTCCGAGGCATGGGAAGTCCATATATAAAAAAAAATTATTATAATAATTAGGCATAATTGGAATGTTTCTTTTAATTGGGATTTGTATAATTAATTTGGATTGTAATTTGAAATGTAATTGGGAATAATTTCAATGTGATTTGCTGTGATTTGTATTGGAAAATTCAATAAATAGGATATATATATATATATATATATATATATATATATATATATATATATATAAAATAGATTTGTATATATATTTCCCACCCCTCTGATCCATTCCAGTAGCTGGAGTTGGTGGAACAAAGTCATAAGTGGAACAATGATTTGTTGAGCAACCAGAAAGTGTGGCATTCAAGAGTTTAATTCATTTGCTCTACTTTGAAATCCTGAGTAACAAATCCTAAGCAGTTTAGGAGGCAAGAGGAAAAGAGGGGGAAACTGCCAGTGGCAGGTGATTTTAAAATTTAAACCACACAGAGATAGCAAGAACAAAGGAGCAGCACCACATAGTGGTAGGAGGGGAAATGAGGCAGAAGAGGAACTTCTGTAGGAACATGACACAAAAAAGCAGGGCTATCAGGAGCTATGCTATGTCTCTGGAGCTATAAAATTGATTCCATGCCTTCACCTCAGAGGAAGGAAGGAAGTGTTGCTGGGCCACCTTTGAGATTTACGGTTGGAGATTGTAAAATCTTCTCCAACATTCTCTTTTGATGAACCCCAAAAGTGGAACTCCCCGCTCTATACATTTATGCAAGAGGAAAGATTTTCTTGGGCAGGCACAGACTCTCATACAATAACAGATCCTTAATAGCCAGTGTGGTGTAGTGGTTAAGAGCAGTAGAGTCGTAATCTGGCGAACCGGGTTCGCATCTCCGCTCCTCCACATGCAGCTGCTGGGTGACCTTGGGCTAGTCACACTTCTCTGAAGTCTCTCAGCCCCACTCACCTCACAGAGTGTTTGTTGTGGGGGAGGAAGGGAAAGGAGAATGTTAGCCGCTTTGAGACTCCTTCGGGTAGTGATAAAGCAGGATATCAAATCCAAACTCTTCTTCCAAACTCTTCTAATATCCATGCACAATCAGTCATGCAATCACACGCAGAACACAACAATTGCACATGTAAATAGAGAGCTTCTTCATGTCCCTCAGTTGTTAGTCGATTTGAATTCAGAAAACATTTGGTGGCTCTATCAGAAAACAGTAGGGTTCCATCCATTCTTAAGCAGTTTCCCAACATTGTGTTGCAGGAAGATGTTATTCCCCTTTTTATCAATAGCTAATTTAAGAGGAGCACCTTGCCTTTTAAGTCTTGATGCCGTGGAAAGACAATCTTGAGGAATTGTGCTCCAGTTTATCCAAAGCTCAGCTTTCAGAACCAGACACTTTGCCCATCCCTCACATATTGGGGATGCCACTCCCCACCAATTCCAGTCACTGGATTTCCAGGCTTTTCCTACACCAGTACAAATACCTCATATTTCATTGTAAGGTTCTCCACCCCCACCCCCACTCTCACTTCTTGATTCTTTGTTGTGATTTGGCATCCATCTGTCTCGTGAGACAATGGAGAAGTACACCTTTGGAGGTGAGGTCGAGCAGTTGGACAGTTGCAGCGCCTGCTGTGGCAGTAGCTTCTTGGTATGTTCCTGCCAATTATCCCTTCCCTTCTACCTCTATAAACTTCAACTGAGCACAGTTCTCCTGCTGCAAAAATCAATCTGAATATATACTGTGGTGGAAAACTTTTGCGGGGTTCATTTCAAGAGCAGGCAGACACACACACACACACACAATTAGGCAATCAAATCAGGTAATCTTTTAGCATACCTCTGGTTGTCAGTCTCTGGGAATCTAAAGCAGGGAAACTGCTGTTGCCCAGGTTCTGCTTGCAGGCTATTCATAGGCATCTGATTGGCTATAATTAGAACAGGATGTTGCACCACACGGGGTAATGGACTGACCCTAGAGCTCTTATGTGTGTTTGATGAGCTCTGAGCATTTAAGACATCTTTCACTGTCCATCAGACAATAAGCTACACACTCCTGCCACAAATGTACTTTTGAAACACAAATGGACTTTCAACGCACCTTGTCTTCTCAAATCCCGGATAAGGCTGGACTCTTCGCTACCATTTTCACTGGATCTATGAAGAGAAAGAAAACTGGGGCAGATATTCTAGAACCATCTAAAGAGTAGCTATATATTTTCTGAGATTCAGGAAGCAGTGAATGCATTATTTACAACCTCTTTTAAGGGGTGGTCTGAAGGCTGGCCACTTTGCTTCACAGGTCCTGCTAGAGGTACTGGAAACATAGCCGGAAACCTAGTCTTCTGGTAAATAAATATTTTTGGCCTATTTACTTTTTTAAAATATTTTTTTCTTCTAGTAGCACCTTAGAGACCAAGTGAGTTTGTTCTTGGTATGAGCTTTCGTGTGCATGCACACTTCTTCAGATACACTGAAAAAGAAGTCACCAGACCCTTATATATAGTGAGAGGGTGGGGAGGGGTAATACTCAGAAGGGTGGTGGGAATGGGTGATAGGCTGATAGCTGTGGTAAACCTGTTGACGACTGTTAACGACTGCAATTGGTCTGACAGGAAAAAAGCAAGGGGTGAGATGGCTCAAAATGGCTTCATCATGTGTAATGAGATAAGAATCCAATGTCTCTATTCAGACATCCTTTTTTAAAGGAATCAAAGAACCGGGGAAGAAGGAGTAGATGGTTCTGGAAGTTAAGAGTCAATCCAAGGACACCATTATTGGCAGCTTTGTTGGATACATGTAAAGAATGTTTTATAGGCATTTAATTTTAGAAGACTTTAATTAGGTACCAAACTTTGATCCAGAAGTGCCTAAATAAATAAATAAATAAATAAATAAATAAATAATCCCGGTCACGTTTTTATTGGTCCTTGGAGTTTGTTCAATATCAAGCAATGAGGTTATCATACAAACAAGTTTGACACAGAAGCTCCTACAATGTGCTCCAAACTATTCACTTCTGCTTGTTTCATTGTCCACTAGTTCCTCTTTCCCCATTCTCACCACAGCCCTGTTGCACCACTTCCTATTCTATTCCTATTCTGTTACAGTCAGCACTTCCTTGTTAACTGTGAAACAGAAAAGTATGAAACAGGAAAGCAGATATCACAGAGTCATTCAAGAGAAATGAATGACTCATGTGGACAATTTGGCTGTGGATTTTTCATTATTGATTGTTTCTGATTACTTTTGTCATATCTGCAATTACATATTTTTCTTCAGGTGGTAAGCTGCCTTGAGCATGATTTCTGAGACCACAGGGAGGTAAGGGTGCAAAAGTAAAAAAATTGGAATTTTAAATTAGGTCGTAATAGGGAAATTGGATAAGGCTATAGGAAAGGATCAAAAGTATTATGAGGCGGAGGTTTGAAAAAAATGAGTTGTATTAAGTAAAATGAATTTTTTTTATTTACTTTTCTTTTTATTGGATTATGATTTTATTGTATAGTTTACTGGATTATTTTAAAGTTAGGAGTATGAAAACTGTTAGAGAGGATAGATAATGAAAACAACAGAGAGGGACTTGAGGAAGTCAATCGAAATATGAAATTGAGGAAGAAGGAATGCCTGGCCCACAGAATTGGGCCAGACCCAAGCAATGATTTTAAATACTGTCAGTAAGGTTAAATGTATTATGAATATGACTACCCTTGTGAGAGAGGGGGATATACGTGGCTTCCCACAGTGAGAGGGGGGAAGTATGAAAAATTTAACCGCTATGTTATGTGCTTAAAAAAATGTAAAAAACTAATAAAATTTTTTGGAAAAAAAGAGAGAGCATGATTTCAACTATGGAAAGCCAGCATTTAAATAGCATTATGTATGTATGTATTTTTAAGAGTTTGCGATGTTAAACTATGCTTCAGATCCCTGTAATCCCTGGATCTAGCAAGTGTTAGAAGTTAATAAAGGCATTGGGCAAATTTTGTGGGCAATGAAGTTACCTAGAAGTAAAGCAGCGAGCTGGAGAGAGAGTCGGAGTAATGTTTGAGAGCAATATTTGATTTCTGTTTTAATCCAAGGTTGTGGCTGTGGGAGAAACAAGACCCTTTTGTGGGGCTAATGCTATGAATATACAGGCACATACTGTATATGTGTATAAGTAAACAATTTATCATAAAGACACCACAGTCTCTGCTCTGCCTCATTCCAAAAAGACAAGTCAATCAAAAACCCTGTGTTGCAATTCGGATGAGAATCAAAAAATAAAGCAACACGAGACCAAAGGCAAAATGTCGAGAAAACTCGTACGTAGCTTTTATAATATAGCAAATTAATATAGACAATTTATAAAGTCGAGAAAACTCGTACGTAGCTATTGTACTGTAGTGTATAAATATGGGCAATTATAAAATATATGAGTTCATAACAATGCGTCAAAAAGTCTCTGTTAAACAGTAAAGTGTTGGTATTTATGGTAAGTAGACTGCTTTGAATTGATAGGTTTTCAAATTAATACTTAATTATAATAATTTAATTGTATATATAAGACTGTTCAAATTATTTTCCAATACCTATTTGGTGTTTCACATGCTCCATTATCTTTTTATTTTTTATTTGAGGAATACCAATGATTTCCATTTATATTTCATTTTTAGAAACATATAACATGTTTTTATGCTGCCATTCCATCCAGGTGTCTCTTGATTATACCAGTAAAATGGCACCAATACCAAACATCGTAAAATAATTTATTATTCTAAAATAGTGCGAACAGAGTAGAACAAGCATCAAAACATACAAGCAGGGCACAACAGCAGTGTTTTTTCTCCCCATCAACCAATCATTTTATGTTTATGCTGCCTTTCCAGAGTTTAGACCATGCTCAAGGCAGCTTACTGCATATAAAAATTAGGAAGCTACAAACATAGCTAAATAAACAATAAACAAAGCATCGAAAAGTACACAGCCAAATTAAACAATTTCCACATAAATCATAAGATACAAAATAAAGATACTAAATATTAAGAGCAACAACCCCCAACAAAACTCCCTAAACAATTCCTCAACTTCCAACATTTGGAGGGCACCATGTTGATGGCCTCTGGTGTAGTGCCACTGGCTTTCTGTGGCTGCAGAAAACCAACTCTTTAGCTTCTAAAGAAGTGGGCTGCTGCATAGCTTGCTTAGCTTGCTTTCCCATGTTTCCTGAACAGAGGAACATGTATGTCTGTGGAACATACAACAAGATGTATGCCGAATGGTGAATGGGTCATTGGAGAGTGCCATTCATCCGTCTGGGAACCACCATTTTGCTGCACGCTTAGTGAATATGAAAAATGCATAATCATCCCCATCTTCACATGCATGTGTGTTTATTTTCAGTAGGTAAAAATGATTAAAATAATCCTATATTGGCCTTTTGGTGAACTAGAAAAAATCACTGAAACAACCATTTTTGGGCTAATGCTGATAGTAGAGCATGGGTGGTAGAACAAAAGCCACACAGGAAGTCTTACTTGCTGTCCTATAAAGGAAAATATAAGGAAACATCCAGGTGTCTCTTGATTATAACAGTAAATAGCACCAATACCAAACATAGTAAATGAATTTAGAATTCTAAAATAGTGAGAGGAATAGTGGCAAAACTAACAGCAGCCATAATATCCCAAACAAATCAAAATTTAAAACTAGAATGGAATTGCTTTGAAGAATACATGGATAAATACTGTTCTAAAAAGAATATGCGAATATGCATAGATTAAATATGTAAAGTAGATGTGAAAATATGAATATATGCCTAGTAAGTATAGATTAAGTAAGTAAGTAAGTAAGTAAAGCAAGGATGAAAATGAAATCAGGAATGGTTGTAAGAGATGAAGATTCTTAAAAATGCAATGAAATAATCAATTTAAAATTTAAGGAAGTTGAGTTGTGGTGGAGGGAGGTCACAGGGGTGGGTAAGGTGTTTTGTTTGAGTTTGTAGGGACTATATGTATTATATGTATATTTGTGTTATTTGTTTTGATGTGTATTTGTGTTGTTTGTGTATATATATATATTTCTCAATAAAATTATAAAAAAGAGAAGGGGGGAAATAGTGAGAAGGGTGCCATTTTGCATGAAGATGGCAAACCAAAGCATTACTTTGACACGGTTTTGCCCAATTTTTGACATGCTGGGTCCAAACTGTGCAAATTCCTGACTCAGAAAGTTCTGCCGCCCAGTGTGTTGTGATGGTCCACAGCTGTGCTGATTTGGGTGCTTCTAGAGATGTTGCCCAAGTTGGTATGAGGGTTCCTGGAGGCTGAAGTCTTTGACTATGTTTGGAGACACCATTTGTAATTGTTTTGTTTATTTATGTATTAAATTTGTGTAGTGCCCTTCATCTGAAGATTACGGGGCACTTCACAACATAAAAATGATAACACAAAATAGACGATAAAACAACAACAAGCGAGTATCTCCCCTCCAACAAACAAATTTAAAAGGCCATAGATAGTTAATCAGCTGGAGGCCTGAGTATAGAGAAACATTTCTGACTGGTGCCTAAAGATATGTAATGAAAGCGTCAGGCAAGCTTCCCTGGGAAGAGCATTCCACAAATGGAGAACCATCAAATATGGTGGAGCAGATCACGACTTTGGCATGACTTCACCCAGTTTGGGACAACTGTAAGAAACGAGGTTTCCTGAGGCTAATGAGGCAGTTTTTGCCTACATTTTAATGTTATTGGATGCAGTGAGCCTTGTGTCAGTGACTGTGTGTGGCCAGTAACTCACAGATTCCACTATCCACAAAATAATCACAATTTCATTGAGTTTCTTTGAATTTATGAACAGCCCCAGAACCTTGCCAAAAGTATCAGAATAGCAAGAGGGGAAAAGTGAATTATTCTGATTCTTTTGAAGCATCATATCTGGGGGCTGACTCGGAGTTCTACCTCCTCTCTTCCATGTTCCTCCTCCTTGAAAAGCCTCTGAAGTACAACCTTCATGCTCTCTCTAGATCGACTTTGTTTCTTTCTTCCAACCAGGAAATAAATCAGTGGGTTAACACTGCTGTTTAGGCAGCTGGATAAGTAGCCAACATTTATTAAAACTGATGTGAATTGAAAACTATTAATTATAGTCAAGAATGTTAATGTAAAAGCAAAAAAGAGGAAGAAGAGGAGGGCAAGCAGGATGGCTCTTAAGACCCTTCTCTGCTTCCTCTGTTGTGGTCTCAATAAAAGCTTTATAAGCAGGATCAGAGAGGAGACAGTCGTGAGTGGGAGGCAAAGCAAAGGAGGAATCAGAAACACGTAGGAAAATACATTCCTATTAAAGGTATTAAAGATAACATAAATGGCAATTCCAACAAGCACAAAAGTAAGGATCCCTATTAGGGCACACACAATGGTAGACAAGTGCTGTGGCCGGTGGCATCGATGCCAGATTGGGAAGAGGACTGAAACACACCTGTCAATGCTGATGGCTGTCAACAGAAATTGACCAGTGATGTACATGTAGAAAAGAAACACGACACCAAAATGTAGTATTGGCCAACATAATGAGCATGAAAATAAAAGCAGAGTTGGAAATGTTACAAAAGAAACTAAGCATATGAGGACCCCAAGGTCTGCAATAGCCAAATTCAGGATGAAGGTGGCAAAAGGATTCCTTTTCATGCGAAAGCCAAGAAACCAGATGACAGTTCCATTCCCCATAAGGCCAAAAATGCTAATAACTAAAACAAAGGCAGCCATAATAACAAGACTCTTTTCTCTTAAGTCTAACCACGCTTTAAAATCGAAAGGATTGTTTGTGAGCCCAGTTCCATTGTGTGTTAGATTTTCTTTCTTTGCTATTTCCAAATGGGACAGGGATTCCATGCTATCATTCCTCATCATGCTCAACCTCTGCTTTTCAGCTACCTCTCTTATGGCTCGTCCTAGGCATAAAAGACAAAAAATGTCAAAGAATCATTCAAGAGAACCGATAAGGACTAAATCTGCAGGTTCAAAGTTTTCCTTCAGTTCTTTGGTTTTCAGTTTGGTACCTGGAGTTCAGTTTGATATTTAGGTAAAGGTAAAGGGACCCCTGACCATTAGGTCCAGTCGTGGATGACTCTGGGGTTCCGGCACTCATCTCGCATTATTGTTCGAGGGAGCCGACGTACAGCTTCCAGGTCATGTGGCCAGCATGACTAAGCCGCTTCTGGCGAACCAGAGCAGCGCATGGAAATGCTGTTTACCTTCCAGCCAGAGTGGTACCTATTTATCTACTTGCAGTTTGATGTGCTTTCGAACTGCTAGGTTGGCAGGATATTTAGGGTACAGTAATTTATATAATATTTATATAATTTATATAATAAGAAGGAAGCTGATATATTGGGGAAATAATAATAAAAATATTAATGGAATGAAATAACTATGTAGCTTTTGTTTCTGTTTGCCAGATTGCCATCAGGTTCACAGACTTCTATATATTTTCTTCTCTTTAAGGAAAATCACTTTTCATGTAGATATAATAAGAGGTGGCTTTGGAGAGGGACTATGGGCTTCGGACATTTACTTTTCCTCTTCTTTTCCAAGCTCAGTTCATGCTTTAAACTATGTGAAAAGCATCTGAATCAGAGCAAGCAGTGATCCATAGAAAAACCGAATTGACATTTGCTCCAATTGGGTGCTAAAGAGCAGATTTTTGCAGGGAAAGCTTGGAGAAAAAACAATACAAAAACATTCAGGCATGGACATTTAAAGTTCAGATCTGTGGCTGGAAAGAGCAAGTCAAAAAATACAGTAATTGTGGATAAACCCTATAACTCAGTTATTAGAACACATACATACCTTATTTGCAGAACAGCTTAAATTTGAGTTACGGCACTTTCAACTTAAAAGGTTGAAGGGAGGAGAAAGAATTCCCTCTCCACCAGCTGCTGGGAGATCCTGGAGAGTCCCTTGGTCACGCAGAGCAGACAGAGCTAGGGGAACAGAAAGACAGACTTTGCATAGCACATCTGCCTCTGTTTTAAGGCCATACATAAAAAGTACAAACAAACCAGCCAACTACTGACTGAGACCTGAAACAGCACTCTTTTCAAGGTATAGTTTATGAAAGAATAAAGTCCAATAATATTTTACCCCATTTACTCCCACCCACATTCTCTTATCACAGATCACATCCAATAGGCTATAATACTAGAGTCATTTATGGAAAGAAAGAAAGAAAGAAAGAAAGAAAGAAAGAAAGAAAGAAAGAAAGAAAGAAAGAAAGAAAGAAAGAAAGAAAATCCCTGGTTTGACTGTTTTACCTATCCGCTTTTTCTATTTTGTACAACTTGCCTATGATATGCAAGTGCAGATTTGTAGTTGCTTATTAACCTATGCGAATATTAAACAGGGTGAGCACAATTAATTCCATGTCAAAGTGAGAATCAAGAAATAGAATGAGAATTACAAGAAATCTGTACTAATTAGCCAGCTATTTAATAATAATAATAATAATAATAATAATGCACCCCCAGTTCAGATATACACTTCTGTGGTTCTCCTCCTGCTTTTGCAAATGAATTAAATTAACTTGAAACATTCACATACCTGTGAGAAACTGTGGATCAACAAACATTACACACGGTGAATAGGACATAGCAAGAAGAACAATGTCCTTGCTAGCTGTCAGATTTGCAGAAATATATGCAACGGGAAAGAAAAACAACAACAGATGTGTCATCAATCTCCCTTGAAGAGGTTGAGGGCTCCACCCATTCCTCTTCATCTGTTCTAAAGAAGTTGGGCAATGATTTTTTATTCATAGGTTAACATGATAGCAAATTTAGGAGAAGAGTCCCAAATCTTGATTTCATAGAAAGGCTTCACTGAGAAAAGGTTGTAAGCAAGTGGCTGGGGAGGAGGAACCAGACAACTACCTTGTGATTTTAATCATGTGAAAAATCTGTCATGATTATAACCATGAATTGCCTTTACATTCCCATGCTCAAGTTGGTTGAAAAGATCAAAGACACGAGAAATGGACAGATATACATTTAATATTTCATAAAGCATGTAGGAAGCATCCTACGAAAAATAAAAATAAACTGAAGCTGGATAGTTGTGTAGTCCTGTTTTTAGTGACCATTCAAGGTGTTGTCCTACAGCAGCACCATAGTGGTAACTGGGGGAAATGGTGGTGGGCTCTGTCTTTATTTTGGATTCTTCCATGTCCTTTGCTCCTGGTATATTTAGTCAGTCATCTTTCTTCTCCTTGCACAGGAAGGCAAAAATCATTCCATTCCTCTCCAGCTCCTCACTTACAACTCAGGTTACAGACCTTTTAAAGCACCTTGTCTTCTCAAATCCCAGATGAGGCTGTACTCTTTACTACAATTTTCACTGGACTTGTGAAAAAAAAAAAGCTAGGGGTGGATATTCTAGAACCTTCTGAACGTAAAATAAACGTATAGACAAGCCAGTCTGGCTGAGACCTAACATAGTCCTCTTTTAATGTATAGTTTATGAATGAAACAAACCAATAAATCTTTTCAATAAAAGATCCCAGGAATTCAACCTGTGTCTTCCTGCCTGAGAAGCATGTACTCCTCTGCCACTCACCTCCAGGTCTCCTCCTGCTTTTGCAAATGAATTAAATCAATTTGAGACATTCACATACCTGTAAGAAACTGTTGATCAGCAATCTTTAGACGTGATGAGTGGACAACAAGAAGACATGCAACACCCTGTGCTGGAATAACTAGGTAGGGCAGAAGATTTGCAGAAAATAATGCAACCCCAAGGGAAAAACTGATGTGTTCTCAAGGTGAGAGCAACAAGTTTAGGACTACCCCCCCCAACTCATTTTCATTTCCTCTGAATCAGTTTGAAAAGTCATGTGATAAGTTTATTAAGATAGCTAATGATGAGATTCTTTGAATGAGACTCTTTCTTAGATAGTTTAGGATGAGAGTCTTGCCTCCTGAGGCTTAATGGGGTTCTTCTCAAGGGATTCTTGAGAAAATTGCATAAGTACGCAGCTGAACCAGAAAGCTACTCTGTGATGCAATCAGGAAAAATATCTATTCTGATGACAGTCAGAACTTCTCTTTATTTTTTCATGCTTAAGCAGCATCACTGATACACAAGAAACTCAGAGATATTATTATTAATATAATAGATACAATATTTAAAGCTCCTAATAGATTAGGCCCCAAAACATTCTTCTCTATAAGGTTCCACTCCCAAGGTATTAAGATCAACAGAGCAGGCCCTTTTAGTAGCATTATAGTACCAGGAGAGGGCATTATTTATGATAGCCTGGAGAAGTTTACGAATTCATGTGGCTGGGATTGGACTTGTGTATACCCATGATCATGTCCCACAATAACATACTCTCCAACTACCCCAAATCTGCTGGAGCACCACAGAAACTATTAAGCCACCACATCTTGGTAGTCTTGGTAGACCACAAACTTGACATGAGTTAACAGTGTGATGCAGCAGCTAAAAAAGCCAATGCAATTCTGGGCTGCATCAATAGGATCATCTAGATCAAGGGAAGTAATAGTACCACTGTATTCCGCTCTGGTCAGACCTCACCTGGAATACTGTGTCCAGTTCTGGGCACCACAGTTCAAGAAGGATACTGACAAGCTGGAACGTGCCCAGAGGAGGGCAACCAAAATGGTCAAAGGCCTGGAAACTATTAAGCCACCACATCTTTTCCTTTTGCCAGGAGAAATCCTGATTTAAGCTACAGTGGTACCTCGGGTTACAGATGCTTCAGGTTACAGACGCTTCAGGTTACAGACTCTGCTAACCCAGAAATAGTACCTCGGGTTAAGAACTTTGCTTCAGGATGAGAACAGAAATCGTGCGGTTGTGTCACAGCGGCAACGGAAGGCCCCATTACCGTCTTTCCCCCTTTTTAATTTTTTTCTTATAATTTTTTTCCCTCAAAAAAACACAGGGTGGCTTATTTTCGGGGGATGTCTTATTTTTATTACGTCAGTATGGTACGGTACAGCCTCCCCCTGCGCGCTGAGCAGGCAGGGCAGAACTCCACAAGAGGCGCGTTTCCCCCTGTGCCTCTCGCTGGTTCGCTGGCTCCCTGCGCACGGGGAACAGGCGGGGCAGGAAGAGGCGTCTCCCCCCCTGCGTGCGCCTCTCCCTGCGCGCTAAGCAGGCGGGGCAGAACTCCGCAAGAGGCGCGTTTCCCCCCTGTGCCTCTCGCTGGTTCGCTGGCTCCCTGTGCATGCAGGAGGGGCTGAGGAGGAGGCGGGAACAATGGCGGCACCATGGCTTACTTTTGGGGTACGCCTTACTTCTCACAAAGGTAAAAAACCCCTGCTATGGCTTACTTTATGACTACGTATTAAAAAAGGGGAAACAGGGTAGCTAAAGTGGTACCTCAGGTTAAGAACAGTTTCAGGTTGTTCTGGGGGTTTTATGCCCCTCTCAGAGTTACTGAAGCATGTCTCTTTTATTTTTGGAAGGTTACTCCTTTTTATATATTCTTCCATCAACGTCTTCTTTTCAATTCCTTTTTTTATATAATTCAGTAAAATATTTAGTAAAGGCTTCCCTTATTTCCTTTGGTTTGTGCCTCGAGGCCCCAAGCCACCCCCAAATAAATAACTTAACACTGACATGTAATTTTGGTTTAAGTTATTGGGCAAAATTTAGACCACAACTTTATTGATTACAGCAAAGTGAGTGGTATTGGCATAGGCATTGGCAACAGACTATAACTGACTCCCGCCTCTGAAAGTCTGAAAGGGTAAACACCAAATGAGGGAGCAACATTGATGCAGATCAACTGAAGCTCACCCCAGGGTTCCTGTGGTCCTGGCCCCTCAAGCGGACTTCGGACAAGATCCAGGACCTCCAGATTCCTTTAACAGAATACCCTTATTCATGGAGGGGCAGGTGATGGCTGCACCTCCCCTCCCACACAGCTCCCCAAGCCAATGCCTCACCGCCAAACCTTGCAAGTTGTGACAATTGCTAAGGGGGTAGGTGAAAACCAAATGGCTACAGTCAATCTGCCAAATGGGAAAAACCCCTACCCAGACCCTACTCCAAAGCAGGCGACCCAATCCAAAGCAGGGCCAAAGTAGCATGACTTAAAATTAAGGAGGGAGGGAGTGTGTCCGGCAGCGCGAAGCAAGAGCCGTTGGCCACATCGTGCTGCTGCTTTTATACTACGCTGACTTAGCTCCCACCACTGGATGCAACCAATAAGTTGAGGGGTGTCCTAAGGCCCATACGAACCAGGACCCTCTCTGATGAGGATCCCATTAATTTGTGACTTTGCCATTAGATTTTATCTTATTTATATAACTTTCTTTGATCACTTTTCCTCATTTCCTCATCTCCTGGTATGCCCCACGGAGGACCTTAAGGTCCATAAATAGCAACACTCTAGAGGTCCCGGGCCCTAAGGAAGTTAGATTAGCCTCAACCAGAGCCAGGGCCTTCTCAACACTGGCTCCGACCTGGTGGAACGCCCTGTCTCATGAGACCAGGGCCCTGCAGGATCTGATTTCTTTCCGCAGGGCCTGTAAGACAGAGCTGTTCCACTTAGCCTTTGGCTTGGAATCAACTTGATCCCCTCCCCCCTCTTTCCTTTTTTCCTCCTGAGATGGAACTCCTATTTGAGGACTTCCCTGGCATTTTTCTGGCCCATGTAGGACCAGTCTGGATAGTCAGCCTTGGTGAAGATTTGACGGTTTCTTCCCCAAATAGTTTTGATTTGAGTTTCTACTGAAATGAGGCTGCACTTTAATGTTGTTTTTAATCTTGTTTTTAAGTTGTATTTTAATCAATTGTTTTTATACTTGGTGTTAGCCACCCTGAGCCCGGTCTTGGCTGGGGAGGGCAGGGTATAAATAAAATATTATTATTATTATTATTATTATTATTATTATTATTATTATTATTATTATTTGCCATGCCAGCCATTCTGATGATGAGTGTTACTTGCTCAGGCTGATTTTTGCTTAGCCTTTATGTGAGCAGCTTGCTGCCTCTAATTTGCATTAGAGCCTTTGCACATTGTGGTGGATCACTTAGGTTGTGCCAGTGAAAAGCTAATCAGCTTAAGAGGAACCCAATCATCTCCCCCCCCCCCCCCCCGCTCAGAGGTGACTCTTTGCTCTGCCGTGCAGAGTGGATGGCACTGTTTCACCTGACTGCTTTATTCTCATGCCCCATCCCAATCCTTCTTAATAAGTGTTGAATAGAATGATGTGTCAAGGTGAGTCTTTATCCATTGTGATTTTGGTTCTTCACCATGCAAAGGAAGAGCCAGACCAAGAGATAGTGTGTGTGTGTGTGTGTGTGTGTGTGTGTGTGAGAGAGAGAGAGAGAGAGAGAGAGAGAGAGAGAGAGAGACCCACTGCATACCCCTTTCCATCAGGTTTTCAGGTTTCCCCCACTCTCTCATTCAATATCCCATGCCACTGAATGTTCTTCAGGTTGTTCTGGGGTTTTTATGGCTTTTATGCTACAGGAGCCCAAACATGGGGAGTATCAACTTGATATTACTGCACATGAGACTTAAATATGTGGTATAGAAGACTCTGTATGAGAATGGTATACTGGGCACATGTTCTTGACAGTTAAATGCCAGGGCTTTGCTATCTGCCACCAGAGCTATCTTGCTTGAACTTCTGCAGAAGATAGTTGGGTGTTTCCTGTTGGTGAAGACAGTTACAAAAGCATCAGACCCAAAAATTATCTAATGGGAAAAATAACTATATATGTAATAACTATATGCATAAACATTCCAAAACATTATGGGGATGAATAAAGATCTGGACCTCAGACCACACCCAGTTCTCAATCCTTGGGCTCAATCCTTCTGCGGCAGTCCAACAGCAAGTTCATTCCTCTCTTTGGAAACATTATATTTTCTTTCATTAATCGGTCAGATGACAATGCTTTGCTGCACAATTGAACAGGATCTAAAATAACATGAAGATAATGCATTTGATGCCTTATGTTTGATATAAAATTTTTGTACTATGGCTTCAGGATCAATGTGAAGTGGAGGAGAGGTGGGTAGGCTTAAGACAAATACCTTTCTACTTGGCTCGGCTTGCTCAGTTCACACTCTCTCTGTCCATCTCTCACATGGGGAAGGATGAACTGCTCAGATCTAAATTTGCTTGGCTGTCCAATCTATGCAACACTCAGGTGTCAGATTCAATCCCTTCCCTCACCGTTCAGACCTTCTGACATCCATCCCCAATTCTATTCATGCGATTTCTAGGATGTTTCCCAGCACAAATGTCTCATTATGGTCCACTGGCCATTTCTTGTCTTTTGTTTCGAGAGCCCCACCACCATCACTGCATAAGCTGGTATAGCAGGTTTTTTTAAATCAATAATAATAATAATAATAATAATAATAATAAATGAAATAGTTAAGAAAAAATTAAAAGAACCACAAAGAATTGCAGGCTTCACTCATCTGAGACCTCCAGGTATAAGGTGGTATATAAATTCAATAAATAATAATAATATATAAATTCAATGAATAATAATCTGCCTTTGAAAAAATGGAAATGAGGGTTTACCTCTATGTCTCCCCAGAGATATACAATCTGTGGATATTAACATATATATTCATAATAATATGATACTGAGTTCAGAGTAGAACAAGTACCAAGAAATATAAGAAGAGATAGAAAATAAAGCCATCTTGGGGGAGGGGGATAATCAGGTTTTTAAAAAAAATATTATTAAAGGCTTTGTGTTACAAGGCAAACATAAATGAGAAAGGTACATCTGTCATCTCCACTTTCAGTTCATAGTCTTTTTTATGGCCCAATTCTTTATTGAAATAATCAGATACGGGTTTGGAACTGAACGTCTTGCATCTTTCTACAATCTTCCTCCTCCTTGAAAACTCTCTGGAATATGACCTTCAAGCTCTCCCTTGACCGACTTTGTTTCTTTCTTCCAACCAGGAAATAAATCAAAGGGTTAACACTGCTGTTTAGGCAGCAGCATAAGAACCCAAGAAACATTTCAATATCGTTTAAACCAACAGAACGGATTAAGAAAATGCAAGTAAATGGGAAAGCTAAGAAGAGGAAGAAGAGGAGAGCAAGTAGGATGGCTGTTAAAGCTTTTCCCTTCTTCCTCTGTTGTGATCTAAAGTAAACTTTTATAAACAGGACCAAAGTGGAAACAGTCATGAGTGGGAGGCAAAGTATAGTATTCATTAGAAGCAGGTAGAAAATTGAATCCCCGTAATACAGAAAAATAAGAAGAATGCAGCAGATTACAGTGAGCAGGAAAGAAATGATCCATATTAAGGCACAAACAAGGGTGGAAAAATGTGGTGGTCGGTAGCATCTATGCCAAAGGGGGAAGACAACAGAAACACACCTGTCCATGCTAATGGCTATCAACAGATATTGACCAGTATTGTACATGACCAGAAAAAAATATGTGAACAACAAATCAAACCAATATGTATAGGGAATTAAGATAATAAAAGGTGAATCCAGAAGACGCACAATTGAAAGAGAGCATAAGGACATGAGTGTCCCAAGGTCAGCAACAGCCAGATGGAGGATGAAAGTGGTGAAATGATTCCTCTTTATGCAAAAACCAAGAAACCAGATGACAGTTCCATTCCCCATAAGTCCAAAAATGCTAATAACAGGAATTAAGACAAGGAGAATAATGTATGCTATAGGATATACAGGTAGTGATGATTCATAATCAAAACTGTCCTGGGGTTTTAGGAGGTCAGTTCCATTTTCTGCTCCAATATCTTCCAGTGAAGCATTCAGAGTGGGCCAGGATCCCAGGCTACTATTGCTCATCTTGCTGGATCTCTACTTTTGAGCTAATGCTTGCACTGCTCCTCCTGCCAGGAGAAAATAAACAAATGTGAAGTCAGTTTTGGTTAGGAAGCCCAACCATAGGTCTCCACCTATTCCAGCAGCCGCCCAATCCCGGCTGGGGAGGTGTTGCCAGGGGGATTGGCCAGGTAGAGGGAGGGAACATACAGTACAGGAGTCAGTCATTACCTGGGAAGCGGCCATTGGATCCAGAGCTTCCCCACCCTCCACTCCCTCAATTAATGCTTGTTATGCAGATTAACCTTTTTATTTTCCACAGCCACACAGGCACGCAGACGCTGCTATGACAAGGTCGCTGTTAAAGGGCCGGAAAGGACTTTCCCTGCATTGGCAGGTTTCACCTTTCCTGTAGCAATTCGTCACAACTTTGGCGGTTGCAGGCCTTGGGCAGAATCCTTTAGTCATCTACCTAAAATGGGGGTGGGGGGGTGGGGCAGTGATCCCCACCCTCATTGCGGCAGTGATACCAGGGTTCCTGTTAAAGGGGTCTTAGGGGGAGGCATTGACCATACGCCCAGAGGTCGTCATTGCCCTCCCCCTCCAGCAGCGGCGAACAGGGGGGTGGGCTATCTGCTTGAACATATGTTCTCCAGAGCTAGCCCACTCCCCACACATGCTGGATAATTACCCAGAACCCCAGCTGGGGGGGGGCGGGGAAGGATAAAATCCGAATGCCTGAGCCAAGGTCTCCCTACATCTGAATATTAATAAAGTTGTGGCCAATTTAATCCCATAGAACATTGTCACGTGTCATTATTTCCCTCAGGAGCTGCCCGGGGTTCAGGGGGACTCCGCCTGACCACGCAAAAGAGACATGCTATAGTGGGAAATCATGACTATATACAAACACTTTAGGAATATTGTTCATGGAAATGTTTGTCACAGCTTATCAGTTTCAAAGGCTTAGGGGAGAAATGTAGTTCACCGATGTGGAGATTTCCTCCAAGTAAAATATCTGCAGGCACAGCATCAGTAAGCATATTATTTTTGAACTAAAATTCCCCTTTTTTGCTCTTTGAGTCATCCTTGACATCTCAAACTAATGTATTGTGTGCTAAACACTGGGAGTGGGATGGTTGGATAGGCTCGGTGCTTCAAATCTGGAGTAGAGAAGAGTAACGGGAAAAGGAGTTGAGCAGCTCTGGTGATCAGGAAAACAAAAGCCATTATGATTATTAGTACCTCACCCTTCTGAGTAGGTTTCCCAGCCACAGTGGACAGCATCCAGCATATATATATATAAAATAACAAAACGATGCATTGGGAAGGCATGTGTAAATTTTTTAAATTATTAAAGTGATTTATAAAAACCAAACCCAGATCAAATGAAACACTGTCCTGATCTCACAGTGGCCAACAGATGCTTAAGGGAAACCTGCAAGCGGCTTCAGAACACAACAGTACTCTCCACTTCCCTCGGGGAAACTTTGACATTTGTGGGAAACCTACCTGCTTTTTTTATGGGGGCATAGGGAAGAAGAGTTTGGATTTGATATCCCGCTTTATCACTACTCGAAGGAGTCTCAAAGCGGCTCACATTCTCCTTTCCCTTCCTCTCCCACAACAAACACTCTGTGAGGTGAGTGGGGCTGAGAGACTTCAAAGAAGTGTGACTAGCCCAAGGTCACCCAGCAGCTGCATGTGGAGGAGTGGAGACGCGAACACGGATCCCCAGATTACGAGTCTACCGCTCTTAACCACTACACCACACTGGCTCTCACTTCTGTTCAATCCTAGATAAATTAACATACCTCCCCCCAACATTCCTCAGATGAAAATATGGACATTTTTCACTCCTCTCCTATTGACCCTCCTTGACCCCATTTATTTGTCTCTCACATAGCATTTCCTAACATAAGAAGGATGAGTGCCACCACCAGTAAACTGTTTATGAAAAAAAAGAACTATAACAGAAAAATAAAACACAAGTTAAAGTGAATTCAAACAGCAAAATGAGAATTAGTAAATGTATATATAGAGAGAGATGCTGATGAGCCTGACCTTGAGATTTTTTAAATAAAATAATGTTGTTTCCCTATTGTGGAGCACTTGTGAGGCAGATGGTTGGTATTTCCAGCCCTGTATTCCCTTCTCCAGGGGTTCAATCTGGGCTTTTCTACCTGCAATGCATGTACACTTCTGCCAATGGTTCCTTTTCCGCTTTGCAAGTGAACTATGTCAACTTGAGACATCCACATACCTGTGAGCAATTGTTGATCAGCAGTCTGAAGACAAGGTGAGTTGGAGGCAGCAAGAAGCACAAAATCATGTGCTGGAATGAGGAGGTAGTCAGAAAATTGGTGGAATTGACTACAGCTCAAGGATGAGAAAATAGATGTATCACCAAGCTCTCTGCAAGAGAGAACCCATTATTCTTCATCTGTTCTGAAGCAATTTGCCAACATCCTGTGGCAAGAAGAATTTTGTTCATTGGTTGTCGAGAGAGCTGATTAAACAGGAGGTTCTTGCCTCCAAAGTATTGATGTCATAGAAAGCATTCTTGAGAAAAGTGAGTAAATAAGTTGCAGGGAGCAACTGAGTGAGGGTGAAAACTACAATGCCTGGGATTCTTTGTGGGGGGTAATATGCTTTGAATGCATGGTGTGTATGGAGCCCCACAGGTGTAATTATGGAACCTGGAAGCGCTCATGGGGAGGGGGCCTTTTGAATGACTAAGAGGTGGACAGTGGTTAGCCAGGTGGGAGAGGAGAACCGAATGGAATGGCTGGATGAGATGGCAAACGCACACAAACATGTATGTAAAGATCTATGTACAGTAAATAACATGGCATGTTGTGGCTAGTTTCATTGTTCAAATGGAGGGCTCATCCATCCTTTCACCAGTTGCATTCCAAAAAGGTGCAGTTTCACGCAGTTTCCAGACACTTTCCAGGCACCGGTCCAAGTGGCCTTGCCTTTGCTGTGCAGCCTTCCCCTGAAAAACATACTTGTTGCCTCTGAACTGGAATGAGCAGCAATCTGCAGAAATCCCAATGGTCATTTGTTTCGATTCAGCAGTAAAGAGAGGGCTTTCCTGATGGGAAATGGAAGGCCAAATGAGGTGTGGAAGAGCCCTGAGAACCTGTTTTATATGTCCCTTGGGATGTTAGAGGGTCAGCCATAGACATGAATGGAGGCATTTGAAGATTTGTGTAGTTTGAATTGGGCAGATATGACCATTATTGATTTTCACAACAGTTATATCAAATAAATAGTTGGGGGGAAAGACACAAATGGAGAGGGGACCCTCAAATTAACCCAATGCTCATTGAGCTCAATCGGATTTTGCGAAATGACAGAGAAGAAACAGGGAACTGATTACTTGAAATACCTATTGTTCCAGCCAAAACCTTAGACATTTGCCTCTATGTTCCAAGTATACATCTTGTGTTTCTTTGATTTCAAGCATGGGCAAAGTGCATCTAACTGTGCTGTTCATTCTGCCGCTAGTTCCTCTTTTCCCTTCTTCCTGCAACCGAGTTGCAAAACTAACCACCATTTCTCATTCTGATACAATCAGAACTTAGCTGTTAAGTGTGAAACAGAAATCTGATAACAGATGTCACAGAGTTGTGCCAGAGCACCAAGAAGAATCTCAGTTGTGAATCTAAAGACTTCTTTTGATATCATGGTTCTCAATTTTGTACCTATAATCTGAGAGAATAACAAAAGTGAGGCAATATATTGGGAAAACAACAGTAGCAGGTACAAAGAGCATATGTAGCTTTTGTTACTATTTATCCAATTTTGTCTCTTAGAGTAACACATCTGGGTCTGTTCCTAAATCCACAAATTGAATCCACAGACAAACAATCCAGTCAGTCATGGCTCACATATGAAAAAACAACAATGATATTTTAATCTACAGTTTATTGTACCCTAATCTACTCTCATCCGGGCTCTCTAATCACAGAATGCATATAGTAAAGTATAAAAAGAAGGCCATTAAAGTCACAAAGAAACTGGTATCTCTTCTGGTATCTCTGCCACCCAATTATGGTTCCCCTCTTGCTCTTGCAAATGAATGCATCAACTTGAAACATTCACATACCTGTGAGAAACTCTTGATCAGCAATCTTCAGAGATGGAGTGTGGAATGCAGAAGGAAGTACAACATCCTGTGCTGGAATAAGTAGGGGGTCAGAGCATTTTCAGAAATGAATATAGCTCCAAAGAAACAGCAGATGTTTTAACAAGCTTCCAGCTAGAGGTTCAGGGCTCCACCCACTAATTTCTATCTGTTCTTCTATCTGTTCTTGTCAATATCATGAGGTAAGAACCCCTCCCCCCACATTGGTTATCAAGATGGCTGGTGTAGGAGGAGATTAACTGTATACAAGGTTGTATCAAACATAAGAAACATCAGAAGAAGAAAATAATTCATAGAGGCAAGCCCTCCACAAAGGCCAACTCTTCAGCTTGCTTTTATGACGTGTTTTCTTCTTACGATGTGCCTTATGTTTGATATCTATTTGTTGTACTGTAGAAGCAGGATCAGTGGGAAGTGGAGAAGAGGTGGGTGGGCTTAAGGCAAATACCTTTATACTCAGCTCTACTTCATACTCTCTCTGTACATCTCTCACATGGGGGAGGGTGAACTGCTCAGTTCTGAATTTGCCTGGCTGTCCAATCTATCCAACACTCAGGTGTCAGAATCATTCCCTTTCCTCACCATTCAGACCTTCTGAAATCAATCCCCAATTCTATTCACGGGATTTTCAGCATGTTTCTCAGCACAAATACTTCATTATTGACATTGATTTTCTCCACTCTCATATCTTATGGAATATGGCCCACTGGCAATTCCTAATTAGGAAAATGCTTTAGCAGTGAATCTGTTTTCTATACCATATAGCAAGTCATCCCACTCAACTCAGAGTCTTTTGAAGCGGCATTTATTTTTATTTCATTTTCTAAAACATATAGAACATTTATCCTGAAAAAATAGGCAATCCTAGGGGCTTTTAACGATACTGCTAAAACGAGCACAGAAATTAACAGAGTAAATGAATCCAAAATAATAAAATAGTGGCTACAGAGGAAAACAAGTACCAAGAAATACACCAAGAGATAGAAAATGAAGCTTTCTGATCTATTTTGAAGTCTTCACATCCGAGTTTGAACTGGAACTTCTTCCATCTCTCTGCAATCTTCCTCCTCTTTGAAAAGCCTCTGGAGTATGACCTTCATGCTCTCCCTAGATCGAGCCCTCTTGTTTCTCCCAATCAGGAAATAAATCAGTGGGTTAATACTGCTATTCAGGCAGCTGCATAACAACCCAACAGGTACTGCAACATATGGCACTTTATAGTCTATAAACTGAGTGAAAAGAGGGATTAATAAAATGCAAGTAAATGGGAAAGCTAAGAAGAGGAAGAAGAGGAGGGCAAGTAGGATGGCTGTTACAGCTTTTCCCTTCTTCATCTGTTGTGATCTAAAGTAAACTTTTATAAACAGGACCAGAGTGGAAACAGTCATGAGTGGGAGGCAAAGTATAGCATTCACTAGAAGTAGGTAGAAAAGGGCATACGTTGTAACTCCAATATAAAGAATCATAAAAATTACAATGAGCAGGAAAGCCATGATCCATATTAAGGCACACACAAGGGTGGAAAAGTGTGGTGGTCGGTGGCATCGATGCCAAAGGGGAAAGACGACAGAAATACACCTGTCCATGCTAATGGCTGTCAACAGATATTGACCAGTGTTGTGCATGAATAAAAAAAGAATGCAACCCAATAATAGAATCACATAGGGAGGTAAGAATGAAAATGACACCAGAAGATTCAAAATGGGAACAGTAAATAAGCATATGAGAGTCCCAAGGTCAGCAAAAGCCAGATGGAGGATGAAAGTGGTGAAAGGATTCCTCTTCATGCAAAAGCCAAGAAACCAGATGACAGTTCCATTCCCCACAAGTCCAAAAATGCTAATAATGAAAATGAAGACATTGGGAACAATTTCTGCTATACGATATGGTGTTAATTCATTATCAAAACCATCCTGGGGGGTTAGGAGGTCAGTTCCATTTTCTGCTCCAATATCTTCCAATGAAGCACTCAAAGTGGATGAGGATCCCAGGCCATCATTGCTCATCTTGCTGTATCTCTACTTTTGAGCTTTTTCTTGTATAGAAAATTTGAGCTTGATAGCAGGAGAAAATAAACGAATGTGGAGTAAGTTTAATAATAATAATAATAATAATAATAATAATAATAATATTTTATTTATACCCCACCTTTCCCGATTTAAAAACCTGGCTCAGGGCGGCTAGCAACAAATATAAAACATTGATTAAAACTGACTTCTTCTTCTTCTTCTTTTTTTTTTAAAAGGTTAAAAATAGCATCAAATACAACATAAATGAACATCACCAGGGCTAACTGGCCAAGTTATTCCTGCTAGGGACAGTAAGGAGACCAGGGAAGGGTTTAAATGCAGGGTCTCAGAAAAAGGTTTCTTCAAAGGGAAGGGAAAAAAGGAATGACGAATCAAGCTAAATTGAAGGCCAGGTGGAATAACTCTATCTTACAGGCACTGTGGAAGGAGATCAGGTCCTGCAGGGCCCTAGTTTCGTGGGACAGAGCATTCCACCAGGTCGGAGCCGCTATAAAGATCAACCATATTAAACTGAGACACTCAAATAATAACAAAAGAGACATGCTATAGTGGGACTTCATAAGTGATGAACAAACAAACACTTTAGAAATATTGCTCATTGGAACGTTTGTCAAAACACATCACTTTCAAAAGCTTAGAGGGGAAATGCAATATTCCAGTGGGTTATGGATGTTTCCTCCGAGTAAAAAACCTACATTCACAATATCAGTAAGCATATCATTTTGGACATCAAATTCTCAACTTCTGAGTCAAATTCTGACTCAGCCTTAAGGTCTGAAACTAACTCTTGTGTCGTAAACACTGAGAGTGGAATGGTTGGGTGGTGGAGAAGAGGAGTGGGAGAAGGAGTTAAACAGCTCTTGTGATTAGGGAAACAAAAGCCAGAGTGAATTGGGAAGCCATGCATAGTTTTATTATTATTAAAAAGTGATTTTTAACAAAAGTGGATAAAATAAAACTCAAGTCAAATTTAAATTGATAAGAAATATGAAAATCAGAAAAAGGCCCACAATAGATTAGCCAGACAGCAAGATTTTTACAATGTGGAATGTATTGTTGTTGTTGTTGTTGTTGTTGAGTCATTCAACAAGAACAATACATTCCACATTGTAAAAATCTTGCTGTCTGGCTAATCTACTGTGGGTCTATTCTATTGTGGAATGTACTAGACAAACCTTTAGTCTATCCTGCCTAGTACTTTCTGCTTTGACTGAATGTGGAAACCAAAAATTCCTGCCGTCTTCACCAGCCATCCACCTGTCTCCTTCTAACTGAAGACTCCATGGAGTTAGCTTGGCCCACCTATCTGCAGAAGGTGCACAGCATTGCCATTCAGCTACAGAACCCCTCCTACCTTTACTAATGAATGAGATCAAATTTTGCTATTCCCATACCTTTCAAAAACTTTGGATCAGCATCCCTCAGGCATGGTGAGTGGAAGCAGCAAGTGGTGCTGGAATAAGCAGGTAATCAGAAGATTTGAAGAAATTGTTAAGATGCCTCATCTGGTTCTTAGCAAGATGTGTAGGATCCAGCCCATGTCTCTTCAGTTCTGTGTAATCCATTTACCAGCATCATGTGAAAAGATGGTTGTTTTGTGCATTGGGTCTCAAGATAGCATTTGAAAAACAGGAGGATATTCTTGCCTTCTAATGTTCAGTGTCCCAAGCAAGCGCTCTTGAGAAGAGAAAGTTTGCAAGCGATAAGCAAGTTCAACCTCTCTTTGTCCGTATCTAGAGAAATATCTTTATTGATTCGAGTGTCACCTGACCCATTAACAGAAAGACTAACCAGTGCATTCAGAAAGTAATCAGCTTGCTGTTGGTTCTGCTCGGTAAGAACGTAGGCTGGGGTGCAGAACTATATCTGAAGAACAATAGGAGAGTCCTGCTAGATCAGGTCAGTGACCCTTGCAGTCGATTGTCCTGGTCTCACAGTGGCCAAACAGATGCTTCAAGGAAGCCCACAAACAGCTTCTGAACACAAAATAAAAAAATTCCTTGCAGTAGCACCTTAGAGACCAACTAAGTTTGTTCTTGGTATGAGCTTTCGTGTGCATGCAGACTTCTTCAGATACCTCTGAAGTGTGCATGCACACGAAAGCTCATACCAAGAACAAACTTAGTTGGTCTCTAAGGTGCTACTGGAAGGAATTTTTTTATTTTGTTTTGACTATGACAGACCAACACGGCTATCTACCTGTAACAGCTTCTGAACACAACAGTGACCATTCCACACATAGCAAGCTGTCATGTGTCATTCTTCCGCTCAGGGGTCGCATAGTGGTTTTGGGGACTCCGCCTGCCCACGCAATACTCTCCTCCCCCGTGATGTTCTGCTAGCAGGTCTTAATCTCCTTAATTTTCCAACTCCCTTGGGACAACTTTGACATTTGTGGGAGGCCAATCTGTGTTTTTGGGTGGGACGTGGGCACTCTTCTGCCCAGTCCCAGATGCATTAATTCTTTAAAACCTCTATTTTTCTTTTTTCTTTTTTGAGTACTCTTCATTCCATCCTGGAGGACATGGGGAAAAATATCTCAGTCTGAACAAGGCTTAGCCATGCCATAAGATGTTATTTCTGGCATATTTTTGTGTGAGAGAGAAAAAGATAGAAGGAGAGAAAGCCACTCCATTCTATGCCACTCCAACACATTCTCAGTCCCCCCCCCCATTCAACATTCCATCCCACTCAGTTTTCATTGGGGTGTTCAGAGATTTTTATGCCCCTCTCAGAGCTACCCAAATCTACTGAACCATGCCTCTTATTTAAAGGTCGTACAGTTTTGGCTACAGGAGCCCAAATATGGAAAGTATCACCTTGGTGTAACTGCATATGAGACTGATATATACGAATATGTATGACATATTGGGTACATGTTCTTGGCAGTTAAACACCAGGACATTATTATCTGCCATCAGAGCTATCTTGCTTGGGGATGTGCAGATGACAGTCAGTTCTTTCCTGTCGATGAAGATAGTTACAATATGTCATGTGACTAATAACTATAAACACAAGCATTCCCAAGCAGCCTTCTGTAAAAAACAAAAAGAAAAAAGAAATCACTAGAAATCCAAGAGTGGAGAGAGCTGGATTAAAATCACTATTTAGCAATTGCACTTAGTGAGTGCCCTTGATTCAGTCACACACTCACCCTAACCTACCTCACAGAATTGTTGTAAGGATAAACTGAAAGTTGATGTGTACCATGTATGCCATATTTTAAGGGACGTGGATGGCGCTGTGGTTTAAACCACTGAGCTTCTTCGGCTTGCTGATTAGAAGGTCAGTGGTTTGAATCCCCATGACAGGATGTGCTCCCGTTGCTCTGTCCCAGCTCCTGCTGACCTAGTAGTTTTAAAGCACACCAGTGCAAGTAGATAAATAGGTACCGCTGCAGCATTGAGTGGGAAGTGCATTGTGTCATGATATGGAACCATCTCCCCCTCTGTATCCTCTGGTGTTTCCCCCCAAAAAACTTTATTGGAAAGATAGAGAAACATTGATGTCATGAATCACTTCTGCTAATTGTCACATTGCCCTATAAAGGTGTAGATGGCAGATTTTTGTGGATTTCTATATGCACATAGTTATAATTTCTATATCACTACCTTGATATAATAAGCAATGTTCTTTTTCAGCAGGAACTCACCGGAACTCAGTTCCAGCACCTCTCAGGTGAGGGCCATTGCAATTATAAGAGAACAAGGGAGGCCTTTATGGTGAGTTTCTGCACCTCATTTCTAGAAAAATAGCACAGAAAATGGGGGTTATAGTGGTGGAATGTTCCATCATGCATTTTTAAAAATCTGGGAGAAATCTTTAATTTCTTTAATACATTCTCTTTAGCAGTGAATCTGTTTTCTATTCCATTTAGCAAGTCATCCCACTCAACTCACAGTCTGTTGAAGCGGCATTTATTTTTATTTCATTTTCTAAAAGATATAAAACATTTATCCTGCAAAATAGGCAATCCTAGGGGCTTTTAACGATACTGCTAAAACGAGGACAGAAATCAAGAGAGTAAATGAAATAAAAATAATTAAATAGTGGCTACAGAGGAAAACAAGTATCAAGAAATACACCTAGAGATAGAAAAGGAAGCTTTCTGAGCTATTTTGAAGTCTTCACATCCAGGTTTGAATTGGAACTTCTTGCTTCTCTCTGCAATCTTCCTCCTCTTTGAAAAGCCTCTGGAGTATGACCTTCATGCTCTCCCTAGATCGAGCCCTCTTGTTTCTCCCAATCAGGAAATATAGCAGTGGGTTAATACTGCTATTCAGGCAGCTGCATAACAACCCAACAAGTATTGCAACAGATAGCACTTTATAGGCTATAAGTGGAGAGAGAAAAATGATTAATAAAATGCAGGTATATGGGAAAGCTAAGAAGAGGAAGAAGAGGAGGGCAAGTAGGATGGCTGTTAAAGCTTTCCCCTTCTTCCTCTGTTGTGATCTAAAGTAAACTTTTATAAACAGGACCAGAGTGGAAACAGTCATGAGTGGGAGGCAAAGTATAGCATTCATTAGAAGGTGGTAGAAAATGGGATCCCAGTTAAACAGAAAATTAGCAGCAATGCAAGGGATTACAGTGAGCAGGAAAGAAATGATCCATATTAAGGCACAAACAAGGGTGGAAAAGTGTGGTGGTTGGTGGCACCTGTTCCAAAGGGGAAAGATGACAGAAACACACCTGTCCATGCTAACGGCTGTCAACAGATATTGACCAGTGTTGTACATGAAGAACAAAAGAGTGGAACCCAATAATACAATCTCATAGGGAAGTAAGAATGAAAATGACATCAGAAGATTCAAAATGGGAGCAGTAAATAAGCATATGAGAGTCCCAAGGTCAGCAACAGCCAGATGGAGGATGAAAGTGGTGAAAGGATTCCTCTTCATGCAAAAGCCAAGAAACCAGATGACAGTTCCATTCCCCATAAGTCCAAAAATGCTAATAATGAAAATGAAGACATTGAGAACAATTTCTGCTATACGATATGGTGTTAATTCATTATCAAAACCATCCTGGGTGGTTCGGAGGTCAGTTCCATTTTCTGCTCCAATATCTTCCCATGAAGCACTCAATGTGGATGAGGATCCCAGGCCATCATTGCTCATCTTGCTGTATCTCTACTTTTGAGCTTTTTCTTGTATTGAAAATTTGAGTTTTCTAGCAGGAGAAATAAACAAATGTGGAGTTAGGTTTAGCTATAAAGACCAACCATATTAAACTGAGAAACTCAAACAATAATAAAAGAGAAATGCTATTGTGGAAATTCATGATTAAAAAGTATTAAAAAGTGATTTTTAACAAAAGTGGATAAAATGAAACTCAAGTCGAATTGAAATTGATAAGAAATATGAAAATCAGAAAAAAGACCCACAATAGATTAGCCAGACAGCAAGATTTTTACAATGTGGAATGTGTTGTTGTTGTTGTTGTTGTTGTTGTTGTTGTTTAGTCATTCAACAACAACAACAACACATTCCACATTGTAAAAATCTTGCTGTCTGGCTAATCTATTGTGGGTCTATTCTATTATGGAATGTATTAGACAAACCTTTAGTCTCTCCTGCCTAGTACTTTCTGCTCTGACTGGATGTGGAAACCGAAAATTCCTGTCGTCTTCACCAGCCATCCTTCTAACTGAAGACTCCATGGAATTAGCTTGGCCACCTATCTGTAAAAGGCGCACAGCATTGTCATTCAACTACAGATCCCCTCCTACCTTTGCTAATGAATGAGATCAAATTTTGCTATTCACATACCTGTCTGAAACTTTGGATCAGCATCCCTCAGGCATGGTGAGTGGGAGCAGCAAGTGGTGCTGCAATAAGCAGGTAATCAGAAGATTTGCAGAATTTGTTAAGATCTGGTTCTTAGCAAGATGTGTAGGATCCAGCCCATGTCTCTTCAGTTCTGTGTAATCCATTTGCCAGCATCATGTGAAAAGATGATTGTTTTGTGCATTGGGTCTCAGGATAGCATTTGACGAACTCAGGAGAGATTCTTGCCTTCTAATGTTCAGTGTCCCAAGCAAGCACTCTTGAGAAGAGAGAGTTTGCAAGCGATAAGCAAGTCCAACCTCTCTTTGTCCGTATTTAGAGAAATATCTTTATTGATTAGAGTGTCACATGAGCCATTAACAGAAAGACTAACCAGTGCATTCAGAAAGTAATCAGCTTGCTGTTGGTTCTGCTGGGGAAGAACGTAGGCTGGGGTGCAACTATATCTGAAGAACCAAAGGAGAGTCCTGCTAGATCAGGTCAGTGGCCCTTGCAGTCAATTGTCCTGGTCTCACAGTGGCCAAACAGATGCTTCAAGGAAGCCCACAAACAGCTTCTGAACACAACAGTACTCTTCTCCCCCGTGATGTTCTGCTGGCAGGCCTTAATCTCCTTAATTTTCCAACCCCGTTGGGAAACCTTTGACATGTGTGGGAGGCCAATCTGTGTTTCTGTGTGGGACGTGGGCACACTTCTGCCCAATCCCAGATGCATCAATTCTTTAAAGGCTCTATTGTAGCCTTAACAGGAAATTCAGGGGTTTGCGTTGCTCCCAGGTAGGGAAAGAAGGAGCCAAAAAGACATCGAGGTTTGGTTCAAAAGAGAAAGGCTTTATTCTGCCCTTCTGGAGAGGCAGAAGGTTCCGTTTGATCATTCAAAACAGGAACGAAAACAATCAGTCCAGGCAAAACTTATATACCTTTCAGAGAGCTCTCTCTCCCCCTCCCAAAAGGTCTATGACCATATTAGGTAAATCCTTCCTGCTTCCATGCATCACGAGATCCTGTAACCCATATAAGGAAATTACTTCCTGTGAACCTTGACTGGGCTCTGACACATCGTACGCAAGTCATGTTCTCGGACTGTACTAATGAAGAGATCATCCCGTGCTCTTGTGCGTAACAGTTACCCTTGTAACTGCTGTCAGGATGTTTACAATCTTACACTGTATCTGGCTGGGGCTCGCACCTTATCTTGTCCTCTGTTCTGAACAGCACAAGGCCCTGTGATGTAAGCCTTTGTTCCACTTGCCTCTTTGTTACTGGAGCAAAGGTTACTACTTTTGAGCTAGTAAAAAGCTCCTTTTGAAACTAACAGTTAGGTGTTGGCCTTTGGGTAACAGATTTGGGTTACCTAACCCTTCATTCCCTCCTCTTGTCATGGACAGCTTAAAAGCTGTTTTTTAAGCACGTCCCGCGCAAAGGCCAACACATGCTAGCTGATGCAATAACATGGGGTAACATAGGGTACTAGCTTGGGATAATACCGACCCCCTGTATCACAGTTACAAACACTGCAGCAAGCAGGGAATACAGAAGCATAAGCAACAACCAACAAACAAAAAAACAACCTGCACGTTGTGCCAGAGTAGAAGGCAAAGGAGGGGCCCCAAGGTGCATACAGGACACATTGGGCCTGAGGTGGGCAAGGGCCAGTATTGCTGCCATCTGGAGCCATCTATGATATATGGATGGTACGCCGCCCCACGACTTCTCCCTGCCTCAAAATCTAGGGGTTTTGGTTTCCCGAACACCAGGGGCAAGCACATGATGATGAACACCACCCCTTTCTCCCTTGGGCGCCCCCACATCCGAAGTCTCCACAAACGACAGAAGCATAACAAAAACACAGTGTCCAGTAGCAGGATGAAAAGTCCCACACTCAGCTGCAACAGTTGGTGGCCCCCTTCTAGAAGAGAGAAAACCACGAGTTCCCATCGCCGTCAACACCCATGCTGACTTGTTGTCCAGCCATGTATAGAAGCGCTGGCCACCTGGGAGTGTCAAAGAGGCCTGGTGTAGATCAGGCATCCCAGTCCAATCCAAATGTCGCCACAAGCATGGTGGAAGTCCATCTAGGACCCAAGGATGATGCAGAACAATGTAGGGTCCTTTCAATGAACGTGGTCTCAGCAGGCAGGGCCTGAACCCAATTTCCTATTCACACCAGGGGGAAAGGGATGCAATGCAAAGGGCAACGAATAAAAAGCTTTCCAGGGCCACTCGTCCAGGAGGGTCCTCCCTGAGCGGCCGAAACAGTTCCACGCTGTTCCAAGTTCGTACTCTCAGCAAAAGTCGCTCCTTGAAATCCGGCTTTCACGGCACGAATGTCTTACAGAACGGCTGCTGGCACTGATGACTGGGATGTCACAAGTCAGTCAGTCCCCCTTCAGTCTGGAGACCTCTGGACTCCTCCACGAATGTCCATCAGGTGACACAGCTTCAGATGGCTGCAGAAAACACACTCCGGCTATTGCCTTTGCAGCTTTTGGGATCAAAACCACAGTCAGTCCATGTCTGCTACTTTCACGTAGTATCACGCTAGTAGCACAGGAACCAACAACTATAGTCCTGGTAAGCTGCCATGGCATGAAATCAACTCTCGCTTTCTGCCGCTCTCAAAGGGAGCTCTCAGAAGGAGAGTAACTTCTGATGCCATTGGGGATCGATGATGCAATCCGGAATTGATGCCAGGCTGAGGACGGACGGGGTGAAGCCCTGGCTCCAGTCATTTCGATGGCGTGGGTTTGCTGGAGGACTCCATCTCGGAGGTCAAGAAGCGAAAGCCATATCCGTTGCCCAGGTATCAGAGGGTTCATGGTCGACAGGTGCTGGTCCTTCGCTTCCTGCGGTGTGGGTGGCGATGGACCTGCCCATCCTCCCGTTGGTCACCTTGTAGGCCCAAGGTGGACTGCAGCATGCTTCAGAGAGGGCCGGTGGACGGGAAAAGACCCTTCAGTTCAGTCCAAGGGGGATGAGTGTGTGGATGGCAGGAAAACAACTTAAAACTTGCTGATGCCAAGACTGAAAATACTGGCACAGGAGACGCAGATGGTGCTGCCATCGGGGGTGCAGCCCCAGCAGGGATGATGAGTCGACGAAGCTGGTGTAGATCAGTTGACACAGTTCCTTTCCCCATATGGCGGACCCGAAGAATAAGGCTGATGACTCAAAAACTGCGACCGTGGATAGCCAAATGATATCATAACTCAGGGATATGAGTTGCTGCTGTGCAAGCTTCTCGTACAAACGTAGTCCAGAAGGAAAAAGCAAGAGTCCTTATTGGAAAATGAAGAAGGGCTAGTTGGGGATCGATGAATCGATGATGGGGTGATCAATATTCTGATGGCGAGGGGTAAAGCTCCCCCTCTCCTTCTCGTGCTGCTTGCCCACTCTGCCAGGCGGTTGTCCCTAGCCGAATCAGATGCCATCTGGTGGTAAGGCTCCCATACAGCATACAAGTCAGAATGTGTCGAATTGAGGATGTCTTCTTCCAAACACAGGATCATAAACACATAAACACCTCTAGCACATCCTATGTCTCTCAACACAGAATCCACACACAAGACCATAACATAACATAAACACAGTGGGCGCTCTGCAAACCTCTCATGCCCTTCCCAGGGCATTCAATGGGGCCTGGAATGCATAGACTCGACCTATGCACAGGGGTTCAAGCATGGGTCCACCTGTTCAAGGAGGAAAAACCTTGGGAGAGCAACTGCAAATAATTTCCAACATCCAAATCATCACTAATCATGGAGATGGGATATCATGTTTACATAAAGTACAGGTGGTTTGAGGTGAGAGTCTACAATACACCTTCAAACAGTCTAATCATTCTGGCCGGATCCCCTTCAGAAAGAAGGATTCTGGTTTTCTATGGGTTGCCCACTGAAGGTGCTTGCAGCAGCCGCCCAACAAACCAGAGGTTGGGTTGCTCTGGGGGTTGCTCTTAACAAAGCAGGACCATCATCAAGGGATACAGTCCCCACGCTCCTCCTAAAGCCTTTCTTTGCTTTATATACCAATCCTCATTCTTGCAGACCTCCTTTTTCCTTTTCTGCAACTTTCTTTTTCCTTTTCTGCAACTTGTCCACTTTAAATCCCCATCTAAGTTCCTTCTGAATGCTCCAATTCAATCAATCCTCCTCACTATCCTATCCTTCTGCCTCTGTGGCAGTAACAACAAATGCTGGCTGATGCTCCTCCCTTTCTGTCCATTCCTCATCTTCACCTAACTCTGCCCAAACTCTCCCATCACTAATTCCTCATCTCTTCCTTCCTTCTACTCTGCTCATTTCCTTTCACCCCCTCTCTCTACAACTGAGACTACCGCATTGCCTTCATCCACTTTCTCTTTTTTTTCCCCCCTCTACTTACAATCCTCTCTGTGCAGGGGTTAAGCCACACTCTTTCTTCCAGCAGCGTGATGTCAAACCTAGTTGCTACTAATCAATTCTGCAAACACATTCCTTGTGGGTTCACCTTTCTTCCCCCTGCACATCGCCAACAACACATACTTTTCCTGTCAATCTCTATAACTCTTCACACCAACCCCAAAACACCTTTTTCCTTCCCTTCCTTTTCCTTTCCCACACAGCGGTGGTGGTGGGTCTCTCTGGCACATCCTAGAGCCCCCTCTCTGTCTCTCTCTGCCTGCAGTTCCTCTTCTCCACCACTACTGATCTCTCCAAGACCCGATCTCTCTCTTTTCTCTCTCTCAAAAAGAAAACACACACTCTCACTTACTGGATTTTCCCTACATGCTTCAATCCCTCACTTTACACCCATGCGCTTTCAAAAAAGACAACCTCCCAGACATCTTGGATTTACCTTTGCTCCTTTCCTCTGTCTCACCGTCTTCCTCATCTCCACTACTGCTGAGCTGCTCGGTCCCTGATCTTTTTCACTTTGCTTGCCTGCCTCTTGAACTCCCCCTCTTCAAAACGCTCTCTGAGTTTTGGCTCCATTTCTCACTTGCCCTCCTAGCTGCCTTGTGCATTTTCCCTTCTTTGTCCAACTTTTCCCCCCTGCACGGTTGGAATCCCTCTCAGCTTCTCTGTCCTCGCCTTACACTTTCCCTGCTTCGTTTTCCCTGCTGGGCTGCTCACCTACCTCCACCTACCTACCTATGCCCCTTGACCCAATTTTCATCATCCTCATCATCCTGGGCTACCACTCTTTTACCCTATAAGAACCTTACCAAGGAAAACCTTACACAAGGAAAACCAAAAAAAAACCTTCCAAAATATCCTGACAATTTTAAGGTCTGGGAACATCCCTAGAACACACATTTTGGCCCACAGGGGAAAACACACCCAAATGCCTTATTTCACCCCATATTCAATAGGACCCAAGACCATTTGTTTCTGAAGAGGCTTAAATAAAAAAAACAACAAACCAATAAATCTAGCTTGAAAGACACACTTTTCCCTTTTCCAGGATAAACTGCCACCAAGACAGAGAAGAAAGGGTTAGGGTTAATCCAAAAGCCAGAGCAACCAAGTCTTGGCTGCAGAAAGCTCTGGCTGCGCGGAAGGGTTTTTAGAAAACACACACACACATAGACCCAGTCGAAAAACTACCTCAGGGATTCAGGAAGAGACACTTGGGGGGATAACTGTAGAAGCTTACAAAAATACCCACTCTTAGAGGCAAATGAAAAATACCTCAATTTGAAAAATACACAGGCAGAGGAGGGCAACAGTAAATCTGTTATTCTAGCCAGCATTTAACAATAACAAACAAATGACTAGGGAGCACATTGACTGGAGAGCACATTAAAAGGATTCCTATTTTTTCCTATAATGGTAAATTGCAAATATTTTCAGCCACAATTTCTTACTTCTTCACAATATTAGTGTCAAATACAATCAATAGTTTGGGCGCCAAATGTCGAATACATTCAATAGTTTCCAAATCAATACTTTGATTGATTACCTAACCCTTCACTATTTTTTTTGAGTACTCTTCATTCCATCCTGTCTACAAGAAAAAAAAAATATTCTCAATCTGAATAAGGCTGCAATCTAGCCAGACCAAGATATGGTATCTCTCTCTCTCTCTCTCTCTCTCTCTCTCTCTCTCTCTCTCTCTCTCTCTCTCTCTCTCTCCCTCTCCCTCTCCCTCTCTCTCTTTCTCTCTCTCTCCATGCCCCCTTCCACCTGGTTCTCTGTTTTTTCCACTCACTAATTCCATATCCCATGCCACTGAATTTTATTCGGTTTGCTCTGGGGGTTTTATGCCCCTCTCAGAGCTACTGAAGCATGCCTCTTATGCAATGGTGGTATAGTTTTGGATACAGGAGCCCAAACATGGGAAGTATCAACTTGATATTACTGCACATGAGACTTAAATATGTGATATAGAAGACTCTGTATGAGAATTGTATGCTGGGCACATGTCCTTGACAGTTAAATGTCAGGACATTGCTATCTGCCACCAGAGCTATCTTGCTTGAACATCTGCAGAAGATAGTTGGGTGTTTCCTGCGAGAGGAGACAGTTATAAAAGAATCAAACCCAAAACTTATATTATGGGGAAAATAATTATATATGCAATAATGATATGCAGAAGCATTTCAAAACATTATGGGGGTAATTAAAGTTCTGGGCCTCAGACCACATCCAGGTCTCAATCCTTGGTCTCAACCCTTCTGCAGCAGTCCAACAAGTTCATTCCTTTCTTTTGAAGCATTAGATTTTCTTTTATTAATCGGTCAGATGACAATGTTTTGCTGCACAATTGAACAGCATCTAAAATGACATGAATTCCTCTATTTTGAAACATGAGATTTACTTTCATAAATCCCACGCATGCACAAACGCACGCACGTGCACACACACACAGAGATAGAGAGATAGAGAGACAGAGAAATGATAGATAGAGAGATAGATAGATAGATAGATGGAGGGAGAGGGAGAGGGAGAGGGAGAGAGAGAGGGAGAGAGAGAGAGAGAGAGAGAGAGAGAGAGAGAGAGAGACTGCAGGAGCTAAGTTCTTTGGCCATTCTGATGATGAGTGTTACTTGTTCAGGCTGATTTTTTATTAGCCTTTTATATTAGAGCCTTTGTACATTGTGGTAGGTCTCTTAGGTTGTGTCAGTGAAAAGCTAATCAGCTTAAGAGGAGCCCAGTCATCTTACCCCCCCCCAGAGGTGACTCTTTGCTCTGCCGTGCAGAGTGTACTGTACAGTCTCACCTGACTGCTTTATTCTCATGACCCATCCCAATCCTTCTTAATAAGTGTTGACTAGAACGATGTGTCAAGGTGAGTCTTTATCCATGGTGATTTTGGTTCTTCACCATGTAAAGGAGTCTAATGTATGCATCAAGATATAGATATATGGGAAAGTACTGCTCTGGATTGGAATTGTTATAACTAAAATGTATAAAGCGCACAGGAAAAGAAGATAATGAAATGACATGATTTGGAGATAGTATTATTAAAATTTAACGCAACTGGAAATTGTAACAGGAACTAAAGATTTTAAAAGAATGAGATCACACATGGGGAGGAGTCAGCAAGGGAGGGTAAGAGGGGAGGAAAAGGTACAATTTTGTGGGTTTTGGAATATTCTTTGTGAATTAATAAGCATTTCTTAGTTATGTTCTCTTCTAGCGAAATTATAAGTATTTACTTAAGGATGTTTGAAATTATATCCAATAAAATAAAAAGACATAGGTTTGATGGCTAGCATTGAGTGGAAAGTGCATTGTGTCATGATATGGAACCGTCTCCCCCCGTATCCTTTGGAGTTTCCCCAAAAAAACTTTAATGGAAAGATAGAGAAACATTGATGTCATGAATCACTTCTGCTAATTGTCACATTGCCCTATAAAGGTGTAGATGGCAGAATTTTGTGGATTTCTATATGCACATAGTTATAATTTCTATATTACTACCTCTATATAATAAGCAGAGCGCTTTTCCAGCTGTAACTCACCAGAACTCAGTTCTGGCAATTCTCAGGTGGGGGCCATTGCACTTATAAGAGAACAAGGGAGGCCTTTATGGTGAGTTTCTGCATCTAATTTCTAGAAAAATAGCACAGAAAATAGGGATTATAGTGGTGGAATGTTCCATCATGCACTTTTCTAAAAATCTGGGAGAAATCTTTCATTTTGTTTTCTTCAAACATTTGGGCTCTAAATGTGAAGATTTCTTTACTTCATTCCCTTTAGCAGTGAATCTGTTTTCTATACCATATAGCAAGTCATCCCACTCAACTCACAGTCTGTTGAAGCGGCATTTACTTTTATTTCATTTTCTAAAACATATAAAACATTTATCCTGCAAAATAGGCAATCCTAGGGGCTTTTAACGATACTGCTAAAACGAGGACAGAAACCAACAGAGTAAATGAATCCAAAATAATAAAATAGTGTCTACAGAGGAAAACAAGTACCAAGAAATACACCAAGAGATAGAAAATGAAGCTTTCTGAGCTATTTTGAAGTCTTCACATCTGGGTTTGAACTGGAACTTCTTGCTTCTCTCTGCAATCTTCCTCCTCTTTGAAAAGCCTCTGGAGTATGACCTTCATGCTCTCCCTAGATCGAGCCCTCTTGTTTCTCCCAATCAGGAAATAAATCAGTGGATTAATACTGCTATTCAGGCAGCTGCATAACAACCCAACAGCTATTACAACAACTTGCATTTTATAGTCTATAAGTGAAGTGGAAAAATTGATTAAAAAAATGAAACTAAGTGGGAAAGCTAAGAAGAGGAAGAAGAGGAGGGCAAGTAGGATGGCTGTTACAGCTTTTCCCTTCTTCATCTGTTGTGATCTAAAGTAAACTTTTATAAACAGGACCAGAGTGGAAACAGTCATGAGTGGGAGGCAAAGTATAGCATTCATTAGAAGTAGGTAGAAAAGGGCATATGTTGTAACTCCAATATAAAGAATCATGAAAATTAGAATGAGCAGGAAAGCCATGATCCATATGAAGGCACACACAAGGGTGGAAAAGTGTGGTGGTCGGTGGCATCGATGCCAAAGGGGAAAGACGACAGAAATACACCTGTCCATGCTAATGGCTGTCAACAGATATTGACCAGTGTTGTGCATGAATAAAAAAAGAATGGAACCCAATGATAGAATCTCATGCATATAGGGAAGTAAGGATGAAAATGACTTCAGAAGATATATAATGGAAAAATTAAATAAGCATATGAGAGTCCCAAGGTCAGCAACAGCCAGATGGAGGATGAAAGTGGTGAAAGGATTCCTCTTCATGCAAAAGCCAAGAAACCAGATGACAGTTCCATTCCCCATAAGTCCAAAAATGCTAATAATGAAAATGAAGACATTGAGAACAATTTCCGCTATAAGATATAGTGATAATTCATTATGAAAACCATCCTGGGGGGTTAGGAGGTCAGTTCCATTTTCTGCTCCAATATCTTCCCATGAAGTGGACGAGGATCCCAGGCCATCATTGCTCATCTTGCTGTATCTCTACTTTTGAGCTTTTTCTTGTATAGAAAATTTGAGCTTACTAGCAGGAGAAAATAAACAAATGTGGAGTAAGTTTTGTAATAATAATAATAATTATTATTATTATTATTATTATTATTTTATTTATACCCCACCCTTCCCGATTGAAATACCTGGCTCAGGGCGGCTAACAACAAATATAAAACACTGATTAAAAATGACTTTTAAAAAAAAAGGTTAAAAATAGTATCAAATACAACATAAATGAACATCACCAGGGCTAACTGGCCAAGTTATTCCAGCTAGGGCCAATAAGGAGACCAGGGAAGTGTTTAAATGCAGGGTCTCAGAAAAAGGTTTCTTCAAAGGGAAGGGAAAAAAGGAATGACGAATCAGGCTAAATTGAAGGCCAGGTGGAATAACTCTGTCTTACAGGCACTGCGGAAGGAGATCAGGTCCTGCAGGGCCCTAGTTTTGTGGGACAGAGCATTCCACCAGGTCGGAGCCATAGCTACAAAGATCAACCATATTAAACTGAGACACTCAGTTTATAGCAAAAAGAGACATGCTATAGTGGGAATTCATGACTGATGAACAAACAAATACTTTAGAAATTTTGCTCATTGGAACGTTTGTCAAAACTCATCATTTTCAAAGGCTTGGAGGGGAAATGCAATATTCCGGTGGGTTATGGATGTTTCCTCCGAGTAAAAAACCAACATTCACAATATCAGTAAGCATATCATTTTGGAAGTCAAATTCTCAAGTTCTGAGTCAAATTCTGACTTAGCCTTAAGATCTGAAACTAACCTCTTGTGTCATAAACACTGAGAGTGGGATGGTTGGGTGGTGGAGAAGAGGAGTGAGAGAAGGAGTTAAACAGCTCTTGTGATTAGGGAAACAAAAGCCAGAATGAATTGGGAAGGCATGCGTAATTTTATTATTAAAAAGTGATTTTTAACAAAATTGGATAAAATGAAACTCAAGTCGAATTGAAATTGATAAGAAATATGAAAATCAGAAAAAGACCCACAATAGGTTAGCCAGACAGCAAGATTTTTACAATGTGGAATGTATTGTTCTTGTTGTTGAATGACTCAACAACAACAACAACAACAACAACAACAACAATACATTCCACATTGTAAAAATCTTGCTGTCTGGCTAATCTATTGTGGGTCTATTCTATTGTGAAGACTCCATGAAGTTAGCTTGGCCACCTATCTGCAAAAGGCGCACAGCATTGCCATTCAGCTACAGATCCCCTCCTACCTTTGCTAATGAATGAGATCAAATTTACCTATTCACATACCTGTGAAAAATGTTGGATCAGCATCCCTCAGGCATGGTGAGTAGGAGCAGCAAGTTGTGCTGGAATAAGCAGGTAATCAGAAGATATGCAGAAATAGTTAAGATGCCTCATCTGGTTCTTAGCAAGATGTGTAGGATCCTCTTGAGAAGAGAGAGTTTGCAAGCGATCAGCAAGTCCAACCTCTCTTTGTCCGTATCTAGTGAAATATCTTTATAGATTAGTGTGTCACCTGACCCATTAACAGAAAGACTAACCAGTGTATTCAGAGGGTAATCAGCTTGCTGTTGGTTCTGCTGGGGAAGAACGTAGGCTGGGGTGGAGAACTACCGTATATCTGAAGAACAAAAGGAGAGTCCTGCTAGCTCAGGTCGGTGACCCTTGCAGTCAATTATCCTGGACTCACAGTGGCCAAACAGATGCTTCAAGGAAGCCCACAAACAGCTTCTGAACACAACAGTGACCATTCCACACATAGCAAGTTGCCATGTGTCATTAATCTGCTCAGGGGTCGCATAGGGGTTTGGGGGACTCTCCTCCCCCGTGATGTTCTGCTGGCAGGCCTTAATCTCCTTAATTTTCCAACTCCCTTGGGACAACTTTGACATTTGTGGGAGGCCAATGTGTGTTTTTGGGTGGGACAAAGCCTCTATTTTTCTTTTTCTTTCTTGAGTACTCTTCATTCCATCCTGGAGGACATGGGGAAAAATATCTCAGTCTGAACAAGGCTTAGCCATACCATAAGATGTTATTCCTGGCATATTTTTGTGGTAGAGAGAAAAAGATAGAAGGAGAGAAAGCCACTCCATTCTATACCACTCCAACCCATTCTCAGTCTCTCTCCCCCCCTCTCATTCAACATTCCATCCCACTCAGTTTTCATTGGGGTGTTCAGAGGTTTTTATGCCCCTCTCAGAGCTACCCAAATCTACTGAAGCATGCCTCTTATGTAAAGGTCATACAGTTTTGGCTACAGGAGCCCAAATATGGAAAGTATCAACTTGGTGTAACTGCATATGAGACTGATATATATGAATATGTATGACATACTGGGCACATGTTCTTGGCAGTTAAACACCAGGACATTATTATCTGCCGTCAGAGCTATCTTGCTTGGGCATGTGCAGATGATAGTCCGTTGTTTCCTGTCGATGAAGATAGTTACAATATGTCATGTGAAAAATAACTATATACAAAAGCATTCCCAAGCAGCCTTCTGTAAAAAAGAAAAAGAAAAAAGAAATCACTAGTTTTGTCAAAACTCTTTTGACTCATCTCAAAGTTTTGCCTGAGAGAGCCACGAACCTTGTGCTTGCCTGCACATTTGCATTCCAGAATCACGCACTGAGGTCAAATTTAGAGTGCTGGACTAAGAGTGGAGAGAGCTGGATTGAAATGACTATTTAGCAATGGCACTTAGTGAGTGTCCTTGATTCAGTCACACACTCACCCTAACCTACCTCACAGAATTGTTGCAAGGATAAACCGAAAGGTGATGTGTACCATGTATACCATATTTTAAGGGACGTGGGTGGCGATGTGGTCTAAACCACTTAGCCTCTTGGGATTGCCAATCAGAAGGTCAGCAGTTTGAATCCCTGCGACAGGGTGAGCGCCCATTGCTCTGTCCCAGCTCCTGCAAACCTAGCTGTTTGAAAGTACGCCTGTGGAAACCCAAATTCCTGCCGTCTTCACCAGCCATCCACCTGTCTCCTTCTAACTGAAGACTCCATGGAATTAGCTTGGCCACCTATCTGTAAAAGGCGCACAGCATTGTCATTCAACTACAGATCCCCTCCTACCTTTGCTAATGAATGAGATCAAATTTTGCTATTCACATACCTGTCTGAAACTTTGGATCAGCATCCCTCAGGCATGGTGAGTGGGAGCAGCAAGTGGTGCTGCAATAAGCAGGTAATCAGAAGATTTGCAGAATTTGTTAAGATCTGGTTCTTAGCAAGATGTGTAGGATCCTGCCCATGTCTCTTCAGTTCTGTGTAATCCATTTGCCAGCATCATGTGAAAAGATGATTGTTTTGTGCATTGGGTCTCAGGATAGCATTTGACGAACTCAGGAGAGATTCTTGCCTTCTAATGTTCAGTGTCCCAAGCAAGCACTCTTGAGAAGAGAGAGTTTGCAAGCGATAAGCAAGTTCAACCTCTCTTTGTCCGTATCTAGAGAAATATCTTTATTGATTAGAGTGTCACCTGACCCATTAACAGAAAGACTAACCAGTGCATTCAGAAAGTAATCAGCTTGCTGTTGGTTCTGCTGGGGAAGAACGTAGGCCCAGTCATCTCCCCCCCTCTCAGAGGTGACTCTTTGCTCTGCACAGTTTCACCTGACTGCTTTATTCTCATGCCCCATCCCAATCCTTCTTAATAAGTGTTGACTTGAATGATGTGTCAAGGTGAGTCTTTATCCATTGTGATTTTGGTTCTTCACCATGCAAAGGAGTCTAGTGTATGCATCAAGATATGATGGCTAGCATTGAGTGGAATACATTGTGGCATGATATGGAACCATCTCCCCCCTGTTTGCTCTGGTATTTCCCCCCCCCAAAAAAAACTTTATTAGAATGACAGAGAAACATTGATGTCATGAATCACTTCTGCTAATTGTCACTGTCAGGGATGTGCCCTCCTCTGCCAGTCCGGCACTGAGTGGGTACTAGCAGCCTCAGACTCTGTTGTCGACCAACATGTCTCCCAGTGAGTCTGCCAGCTCCTCCCTGGGGGAGGAGGAGTTACCAGGGAGGAGCCAAGTGGGAAGGGGTCTCCAGGATGATGCAGAGAGACCCAGCACCGCTCAGCAGACCCACTCTGAGGGAGAGACACCGTTTCCGGCTCCTGCTTTATGCACAGGGGTCAGGGGAGTAAGGAGGCGGCACTTTAGGGTGCCGAGACTCTGGTGTTGGCGCCGCAGCAGGAGGGGGGCACTTCCGGATTCTGCTACCAACCAGGTGGTCATGTTTTAGGATAGCTCTGCACTGCACATACTTTGCACAATAAAATAGTTGAAAGACAAGACGGACTTGGTCTTTACTCATGAGCAACTGTTAAGCGAATCTGACAGCCACATTGCCCTATAAAGGTGTAGATGGCAGAATTTTGTGGATTTCTATATGCACATAGTTATAATTTCTATATCACTACCTTGATATAATAAGCAATGCTCTTTTTCAGCTGGAACTCACCAGAACTCAGTTCCGGCAATTCTCAGGTGGGGGCCATTGCAATTATAAGAGAACAAGGGAGGCATTTATGATGAGTTTCTGCATCTCATTTCTAGAAAAATAGCACAGAAAATAGGGATTATAGTGGTGGGATGTTCCATCATGCACTTTTCTAAAAATCTGGGAGAAATCTTTTATTCTGTTTTCTTAAAACATTTGGGCTCTAAATGTGAAGATTTCTTTACTTCATTCCCTTTAGCAGTGAATCTGTTTTCTATACCATTTAGCAAGTCATCCCACTCAACTCACAGTCTGTTGAAGTGGCATTTATTTTTATTTCATTTTCTAAAACATATAGAACATTTATCCTGCAAAATAGGCAATCCTAGGGGCTTTTAACGATACTGCTAAAATGATGACAGAAATTAACAGAGTAAATGAATCCAAAATAATAAAATAGTGTCTACAGAGGAAAACAAGTACCAAGAAATACACCAAGAGATAGAAAATGAAGCTTTCTGAGCTGTTTTAAAGTCTTCACATCCGGGTTTGAACTGGAACTTCTTGCTTCTCTCTGCAATCTTCCTCCTCTTTGAAAAGCCTCTGGAGTATGACCTTCATGCTCTCCCTAGTTCGAGCCCTCTTGTTTCTCCCAATCAGGAAATAAATCAGTGGATTAATACTGCTATTCAGGCAGCTGCATAACAACCCAACAGGTACTGCATCATATTGCACTTCATAGTCTACAAGTGGAGAGAATAAACGGATTAATAAAATGCAAGTAAATGGGAAAGCTAAGAAGAGGAAGAAGAGGAGGGCAAGTAGGATGGCTGTTACAGCTTTCCCCTTCTTCCTCTGTTGTGATCTAAAGTAAACTTTTATAAACAGGACCAGAGTGGAAACAGTCATGAGTGGGAGGCAAAGTATAGCATTCACTAGAAGCAGGTAGAAAAGGGCATACAATGTAACTTCAATATAAAGAATCATGAAAATTACAATGAGTAGGAAAGCCATGATCCATATGAAGACACACACAAGGGAGGAAAAGTGTGGTGGTCTGTGGCATCGATGCCAAAGGGGAAAGACGACAGAAATACACCTGTCCATGCTAATGGCTGTCAACAGATATTGACCTGTGTTGTGCATGAATAAAAAAGGAATGCAATACCACAATAGAAAATAAAAATTAAATGAAAATGAATACGACCACCAAAGATATATAATGGAAATAATAAATAAGCATATGAGTGTCCCAAGGTCAGCAACAGCCAGATGGAGGATGAAGGTGGTGAAAGGATTTCTCTTTATGCAAAAGCCAAGAAACCAGATGACAGTTCCATTCCCCAGAAGTCCAAAAATGCTAACAAGTAAAATGAAGATGAAGATAAGAATGTCTGCTATAGGATATAGTAGTAATCCATTATCAGAACCATCCTTTGGGGTTTGGAGGTCAGTTCCATTGTCGGTTCTATTATCTTCCCCTGCACCTTTCAAAGGGGACCAGGTTCCCAGGCTACCATTGCTCATCTTGCTTAATCACTGCTTTTGAGCTATTTCTTGTATGGATATTCCTACCAGGAGAAAAGAAACAAATGTGGAGTCAGTTTTGGCTATAAAGCTCATACATATTAAAAAAATAAAAAAATTGTCCACTAGCACCTTAAAGGTACAAGTCTGGTACAACTTGCGGACAACTCTGGGGTTGCGCACTCATCTCGCTCTATAGGCCGAGGGAGCCGGCGTTTGTTCACAGACAGCTTCTGGGTCATGATGCCAGCAAGACTAAGCCGCTTCTGGTGAACCAGAGCATCGCATGGAAACACCGTTTACCTTCCCACCGGAGCGGTCCCTATTTATCTACTTGCACCTTGCACTACTTTCAAACTGCTAGGTGGGCACCAGCTGGGACCAAGCAATGGGAGCTCACCCCCTTGCAGGGATTCGAACCACCAACCTTCTGATCGGGAAGCCGTAGGCTCAGTGGTTTAGACCACAGCGCCACCCGCATCCCTTAGAGACCAACTAAGTTTGTTCTTGGTATAATAATAATATTATATAATAATATAATAATAATAATTTTTTATTTGTACCCCGCCCATCTGGCTGGGTATCCAGTCTAGCTGCCGCATTCTGGATGAATTGTAGTTTCCGGGTCACCTTCAAAGGTAGCCCCACGTAGAGCGCATTGCAGTAGTCCAAGCGGGAGATAACAAGAGCATGCACCACTCTGCGGAGCCAGTCTGCGGGCAGGTAGGGTCTCAGCCTGCGTACCAGATGGAGCTGGTAGACAGTCGCCCTGGACACAGAATTAACCTGCGCCTCCATGGACAGCTGTGAGTCCAAAATGACTCCCAGGCTGCGCACCTGGTCCTTCAGGGGCACAGTTACCCCATTCAGGACCAGGGAGTCCCCCACACCCGCTCGCACCCTGTCCCCCCAAAACAGTACTTCTGTCTTGTCAGGATTCAACCTCAATCTGTTAGCCGCCATCCATCCTCCAACCGCCTCCAGGCACTCACACAGGACCTTCACCTTTTGTGTGCATGCACAGGTATCTGAAGAAGTGTGCATGTTACGAAAGCTTATACAAAGAACAAACTTACTTGGTCTCAAAGGTGCTACTGGATAATTTTGTTATTTTGTTAACAATTTAAAGTGAGATATTCGTATGAGTATCTCACTTTAAATTGTTAAAGAAATAATAATAAAAGAGACATGCTATAGTGGGAATTCATGACTGATAAACAAACCAACAATTTAGGAATATTGTTCACTGAAATTTGTATCAAAACTTATCAGTTTCAAAGGTTGTGGGGGGGGGGAATGCAGTTGGCCAATGGGTTATATATTTCTTCCTCCAATAAAATATCTGCAGGCATAGCACTAGTAAGCATATCATTTTTTAATTAACCCCCCCTTCGTCTCTCTGACTCAGCCTTAACATCTGAAACTAACGTGTTGAGTCCTAAACATTGAGAATGGAATGGTTGGATGGTCTCAGTGCTTCAAATCTGGAGTGAAACTGAGGAGTTGAAAGGAGTTAAAAAGCTCTAGTGATCAGGAAAACAAAAGCCATTATTATTAGTAGTAGTACCCTGCCCATCTGACTGGATTCCCCAGCCACAGTGGGCAGGTTCCAACATATGTTATAAAAACATAACAAAAACTTCTGCCCCATCCCAGATGCATCAATTCTTTAAAGTCTCTATTTATTGATATGGACAGTGTTTTTTTCTGGGGTGTGGGGTGGGACAAAGGGGTTGGCATACCCCTAAACATAACAAATCAATGCACTGTGAAGGTGTGTAATGTTGTATTATTATTATTAAAATGTGATTTTTAACAAAACCATATGAAATAAAACTCAGGTCAAATCCACTGTCCTGGTCTCACAGGTCAAACAGATACTTAAAGGAAGCCTACAACCAGCGTCAGAACACAAATGTCCTCTCCTCTGCTGTGGTTTTCTGCTTCCGCAGCAGCTCTTTGATTTTCAACCCCACTTGGGGTAACTTTGACATTTGTAGGAGACCAACCTGCTTTTTTAGGGACGCGGGTGGCGCTGTGGGTTAAACCACTGTGCCGCTTGGGCTTGCCGATTGAAAGGTCGGGGGTTTGAACCCCCGCGGCAGGGTGAACTCCTGTTCCTCTGTCCCAGCTCCTGCCAACCTAGCAGTTCGAAAGCACATCAGAGTGCAAGTAGATAATAGGTAACTGCTCCGGCGGGAAGGTAAACGGCGTTTCCATGCGCTGCTCTGGTTTCGCCAGTCATGCTGAACACATGACCAGGAAAAACTTTCTGCGGAAGCGGACAAACGCCGGCTCCCTTGGCCTGTAAAGCGAGATGATTGCCGCAACCCCAGGGTCATTCACGACTGAATTTAATTGTCAGGGGTCCAAAATAGGGTACCTATTTTTTTATGAGGGCATGGGGACACTTCTGTCCAATCCCAGATACGATAACATGTCCCCTAACATTCCTCAGATGAAAATAGGGACATTTTTCACTCATTTTCTATTGACTCTCCTCGAACTCCATTATTTATCCCCGGGGGCAGAGGAAGGTGGGGGTGATGGGAGTGCCCCGCCCCCAGAACAGGCAGGGTGCCCCGCCCCCAGAACGCGAGCCACACCCCAGTGGGAGGCGCGGCCCACGCCCAGTGGGCGTGCCCGGCCCCCGCTTGCTTCCCACCCCTGGTGCCAGAGAATGAAGCTCCGCCACTGTTTAACCCCCATAGTATTTCCTAACATGAGAAGGATAAGTGCCACCTACAATAATGCTTTATGGTAAAAACAAAATGAAGTATAACAGAAAAATAAAACACAAGTTGAAGTGAGTTTAAAGCAGCAAAATGAGAGCTATTGTGTGTGTGTGTGTGTGTGTGTGTGTGTGTGTGCGCGCGCGCAGATGAGCCTGACATTTTAATTTAAAAATAATAAAGTTGTACCCCTATTGTAGAACAATTGTGAGGCAGTTTATTTGTTGGTCCAGCCCAGTATTCCCTTCTCCAGGGATTCAACCTGGACTTTTCTGCCTGCAATGCACGTACACTTCTGCCTTTGGTTCCCCTTCAAATTTTGCAAATGAACTAAGTCAACTTGAGACATTCACATACCTGTGAGCAATTGTTGATCAGCAATCTGAAGACAAGGTGAGTTGGAGGCAGCAAGAAGAACAAAATCATGTGCTGGAATGTGGAGTAAGCCAGAAGATTGGCAGAATAGAATACAGCCTGAAGGATGAGAAAATAGATGTATCACCAAGCTCTCCGCAAGACATTTAGTGCTCCACTCATTACTCTTCATCTGTTCTTAAGCAATTTGCCAACATCCTGTGGCAAGAAGAATTATGCTCATTGGTTGTCAAGAGAGCTGATTAAACAGGAGGTTCTTGCCTCCAAAGTCTTGATGTCATAGAGAAGCATTCTTGAGAAAAGTGAGTAAATAAGTTGCAGCGAGCAACTAGGTGAGGGTGAAAACTACAATGCCTGGGATTCTTTGAGGGGGATGATATGCTTTTAATGCATGGTGTGTATGGAGCCCCACAGGCGTAACTATGGAATCTGGAAATCAGATGGGGGGGCTTCTGAATGTCTAAGAGGGGGGAAATGGAGAACCAGGTGGGAGCGGAGAACACAATGGAATGGCTGGATAAGATGTGAGATACACATATGTTTGTAAAGTTCTATGCAGGATATATAACATGGCATACTCTGGCTAGATCATTTTCCTTGTTCAAATTTAGGACTCATCCACCCTTCCACCAGTTCCATTCCAAAATGGCACAGTTTCATGCCTTTTCCAGGGACCTTCCAGGCAGTGGTGCAAGTGACCTATATCTGAAGAACAAAAGGAGAATCCTGCTAGGTCAGGTCAGTGGCCCTTGCAGTCAATTGTCCTGGTCTCACAGTGGCCAAACAGATGCTTCAAGGAAGCCCACAAACAGCTTCTGAACACAACAGTACTCTCCTCCCCCGTGATGTTCTGCTGGCAGGCCTTAATCTCCTTAATTTTCCAACTCCCTTGGGACAACTTTGACATGTGTGGGAGGACAATCTGTGTTTTTGGGTGGGACTTGGGCACTCTTCTGCCCAATCCCAGATGCATTAATTCTTTAAAACCTTTATTTTTATTTTTATTATTTGAGTACTCTTCATTCCATCCTGGGGGACATGGGGGAAAATATCTCAGTCTGAACAAGGCTTAGCCATGCCATAAGATGTTATTTCTGACATATTTTTGTGTGAGAGAGAAAAAGATAGAAGGAGAGAAAGCGACTCCATTCTATGCCACTCCAACACATTCTCAGTCCCCCCCCCCTCAACATTCCATCCCACTCAGTTTTCATTGGGGTGTTCAGAGATTTTTATGCCCCTCTCAGAGCTACCCAAATCTACTGAAGCATGCCTCTTACATAAAGGTCGTACAGTTTTGGCTACAGGAGCCCAAATATGGAAAGTATCACCTTGGTGTAACTGCATATGAGACTGATATATACGAATATGTGTTACATACTGGACACATGTTCTTGGCAGTTAAACATCAGGACATTATTATCTGCCGTCAGAGCTATCTTGCTTGGGCATGTGCAGATGATAGTCAGTTGTTTCCTGTCGATGAAGATAGTTACAATATGTCATGTGACAAATAACTATATACAAAAGCATTCCCAAGCAGCCTTCTGTAAAAAAAGAAAAAGAAATCACTAGTCTTGTCAAAACTCTTTTGACTCATCTCAAAGTTTTGCCTGAGAGAGAGAGCCATGAACCTTGTCCTTGCCTGCACATTTGCATTCCAGAATGATGCACTGAGGTCGAATTTAGAGTGCTGGACTAAGAGTGGAGAGAGCTGGATTGAAATGACTATTTAGCAATGGCACTTAGTGAGTGCCCTTGATTCAGTCACACACTCACCCTAACCTACCTCACAGAATTGTTGCAAGGATAAACTGAAAGGTGATGTGTACCATGTATACCATATTTTAAGGGACGTGGGTGGCTCTGTGGTCTAAACCACTGAGCTTCTTGGGCTTGCTGATTAGAAGGTCAGTGGTTTGAATCCCCATGACAGGATGAGCTCCCGTTGCTCTGTCCCAGCTCCTGCTGACCTAGTAGTTTGAAAGCACGCCGGTGCAAGTAGATAAATAGGTACCACTCCAGCGGGAAGGTAAACGATGTTTCCATGCACTCTGGTTTCCGTCATGGTGTTTAATTGCACCAGAAGCGGTTTAGTTATGTTGCCGCATGACCTAGAAAGCCATCTGTGGACAAACGCCGGCTCCCTCAGCCAGAAAGCACACACCCCATAGTCACCTTTGACTGGACTTTGACCATAGTCACCTTTGACTGGACTTAATCATCCAGGGGTCCTTTACCTTTACTTATACCATATTTAGTTGGCATGGCAGAAATGCATACTCCTTATCCCAGGCCTCATCCTGAAGGAGAGTAGGGAGGCTTTCCTGGTATCCCCATGCCTTTGCATGCTGGTGAGGCATTCCTTATCCGGCTCCTAAAAGCTATTGCTAAACAAACACTGCTGGCAAGAAGCTTTGGGGAAGAGGTAGATTAAATCTTGCTCCCCTCGTGTGCACCAGTTGCATGTGAGTTGGGGGCAGGGGCAGAAAAAGTATCTGATATGTCCAGCTGCAATTGCATGACATCACCTCAGAGTTCTCTGTGTTTACTTTCAGTCAGGGTGAAGCATGGGGTCCCATGCAAAGTGCTCTCAATGTGTTTGATTAATAGTGCTCTGATGCGAGGTGGCGCGGGGGGGGGGGGTTAAGCCGGGACTTTTGCCCTGGATGAAACCTCCAGGGGGTACCATTGATGCTCCTAGCCTGCCAATCATTTTACTGCCTGGGCTTTAGAACAGTTCTCCCTGCACCTCTCTGTGTGTGAGACCGAGAGTGGGAATGTGGGTGGGGAGAAGACTCTTTCCAAATCCTTTCCCTCCTCCTTCCTTTTCTCCCACCCAGATTCTGGACCTCTCTGCCACAATATCTTCCTGCTCACTAAACCCTGTTACCTCTTCAGCTTCCAACACCTCCTCCTCCCAGTCTCCTCTGAGAGCCAGTGTGGTGTAGTGGTTAAGAGCGGTAGACTCTTAATCTGGTGAACCTGGATCGCGTCTCCGCTCCTCCACATGCAGCTGCTGGGTGACCTTGGGCTAGTCACACTTCTTTGAAGTCTCTCAGCCCCACTCACCTCACAGAGTGTTTATTGTGGGGGAGGAAGGGAAAGGAGAATGTTAGCTGCTTTGAGACTCCTTCGGGTAGTGATAAAGCAGGATATCAAATACAAACTCTTCTTCTTCTTCCTCACTCTGACCACTCATGGTTGTCCCACCACCAATCCCCTGGCTCTGAGTCTTCTTCCCTGGGGGTTCTTCAGCTCGTTCCTCCCACCACTTCTCTGCCCCCACCAAGTCCATGACAGCATTTTACAACAGCAATGCAAACAAGTATAGACATGTTTCAGCTAGATGCAAACTTATATTAGAAACAGTGGCTTACAAAGCAATACAAGGGGTGATTATACATACAAGATTATATCAAATATAGATGAGGGTGTTTTGTCCATTCATGATTCTGGTAATTAGTTGTAAAACAGAGACATGGTTTTGATGGTATAGCATGCTTTGCTTCATAACTCTACAATATTTAGAATAATTAAGAGTTTCAGAGTTCATCTAGTTCACCCACCTGCTGAAATTCTAAACACATCCTGGAAGCAATAGCCCACACTGAATACAGGTCAAGAAAAGTACTGGTAATGGAAACCAAAATTACACAGATATGTTTAAAAGAAACTAGGATTATAAATCTTTTGGAGCCATCAAAACTTAATCTCAGCAGTGGAATACAAATATACACTTGTTCACTTAGTAGGAGCTAGAACAACTTATAGTAACCAGAGTGGTATAGTTATAAGTTGTACTCTTTCAAAGCCATCACAAGGGACTTAAAACACAGGTCTCCACTTCCTCTGTATGGTTTTCTTCTTCCTTGAAAATATTTTGGAGTATGGCTTTCATGCCTTTTACATGTCCGCCTCTCTTTCGTCTCCCAAACACAAAATAGATCAAAGGGTTAACGCTGCTGTTCAGAGTGCTGCACAAGTAGCCATATTGCAAGCGATGCAAAGTTGGAATATTGAAAACATAATGGCCAATGTAAAAAGCATTCAGTGGAAATGAAAGAACGATGAAGAAGAAAAGAGTGAGGAGGATGACTATGATGAGCTTTCCCCGCTTCTGCTGTTGTGTTTTAAAGCAGACCTTGATGAACAGGATCAAAGTGGAGAAAGCTATTAGTGGGAGACAAAGGAAGCCATTCACAATGTACTGGTAGAGTCTTATGTGATCGTGATACTTCTTAACAGTCAGGTAGAGAATGAAATGTGTTCCAGGGAGAAGGAAAGAAAACACCCATATTAAGGCACACACAACAGTGGACAAATATGGCGGTCGGTGGCATCCATACCAAACTGGGAAGAGTATAGACACACACCTGTCAATGCTGATGGCCGTCAGCAGAAACTGACCTGTGTTGTACATGAATTGGAAAATATCTTCAAAGAATTCAAACACCACACCCTCATCCTGTTCGCGATTCTGAAGCCAGCGTATTTCTAGAATAAGGTCCACAGCAAGTAAGCCAAAGTCTGCAACGGCGAGGTTCAGGATGTATGTGGTGAACGGAGTCCTCTTAATACGGAATCCAAGCAGCCAGATGACAGTTCCATTCCCCAAGCATCCCAAAATGCAAACTATAATTATTGATACACACACTATATACATTGTTACTGTCCTGTATACAAATTCTGGATCATCATTACTGTGGCTACTGTTGGGGTAAGCGCTTGCGTTGAATGCTGCATAATATTTCTCTCCAGCATCCAAATGGGACAGGGATGTTGGGCTGGAGCTGGCCATTGTGCTCAACCCTTCCTTTTTTTTCCCGTCTGGTGTGGATAGTCCTGCTGGAAGACATGGGAGAAAAGTGGGATTAGCCTTTGCAGTTTGTCAGCAATGATAAAAAGTAACACGTTCATTGGAGTCGACAAAGAGACCATGTCAAGAAGGGGCCAGATTGTCAGCAGAAGCAGTGAGAGTGGGGGAAAGAAAAATAATATTCAATATGAATAATATTCACTGTGGTTAGCAAGTGGAAATAACCATAGCAATAATTTCAGAAGGCTGGCTAATATGCCCACAAGCTTTGGCTGGCTGGCTCACAAATTAGTAAGAATATATATAACCCCAGTAGGCTAAACTACCCAAGCTGGCTGCTTCGTGTTGTTTGTTTGTTGTTAGCAATTTCTAATGCTTCTGCTGCTGATAGTAATAATTCTTAGCAATGAGAACAGAATAAAAATATATTTAAAAATGCAAAATGTTTTGGATTTCTTTTTCTTTTTTTTAAGGATGGGAGAAGAATTAATTTGGAAAGGTTAGAAAGCAAACAGAAGCTGGACAAATGACAACAAACACTTTCTAAGAGACAGCATTTGCAAAAGAATCCTGCATTTTAAAAAATTAAGACTTCACCACCTTACCCCAAGTACTGTGACTGGAGAGTTTTGGGTAAGGCGATAAGACTTTTAAGCTGGTCTTGCAGATCTCAACAATTATAACAATAATTAATTTGATTTTGGGTAAAGGCACGTAGATTTATTTTGTTTAGGATAAAGATGAAGAGGTCAAGCCGAAAGCTTTTAGAGGAAACACTGGCTTTGAGAAGGGGAGTGAAGGAAAAGAATGGAAAGTGACCTCCAAGGTGAGGAAATTGTGCCATCAGGAAAAGATCCTCTACAAAACATTCCCTACCTTATTCCAACCTCAGATGTTTGCTCACAAGGTTTGAGATGTTCTCTTGTTCTTCTAGGTTATCAGTTGATCTCTCTTCTCTGTGTTCAAAATAAAATGCTCATCCAGAAGTCAGCACACATTCTGAGCAGAGAATGTCAAATGGAAGAGTTGTTTGTTCAGCAAGTGTGGGGCAGATAACGGAAATCCTGTTAAAAAGTACAAATCCATTAGTTCGTGCCCAACTTAGGCACGGATTCTCTTTTACTTCCTGATTCTTCAAGAATCTCCTGTTGGTGTGTGTTACTTTATAACTTACAAAAAACTCAGGTTATATACGCACTTTATGCTTTCAAGTGTTTCTAGGGTCACAGCTGATAGTAAAATTTGATAGGGTCTTAAATTTTTGGACTCTGGACAATCAACTGGCAGATGAATGAACTTTACAAGTGAACTTTACTCTAGTAAACATGCAATTTCTTCTTTAGTCAATATATGCATGTGCCTAAGGGAGGGGGAAGTGGATTTAGAGTGAGCTGTTTCTATGCCATGCCCTTTGCCGGACCCCAAGAAGACATATTGGGCAAATGCTGAGATTCTGAAAATGAACAGACGCAGGAATCATTCGCTGAGATTCCTGCATTGCAGGGGGTTGGACCAGATGACCCTTGGGGCCCCTTCCAACTCTACAGTTCTATGATTCTATGAAATGCACCATAACATTTTAACCACAAACTGCCAAGCTAGCTCTTTTAAAAGGTAAACATGCTAGTGTGGCCGAGGGCTGAAATATATACAGAGAGACCAATAGCTGGGTTGCATAAGGTCCATTTCATTAAATGTTAGACGTAAACCTGCAGAGAAGAGTTATAGGTGAGGGAACTGACTATGACTAGGAAATCCCACAACTATTAGGGCAAACAACCCCCTGCTGGGTCAATGGCAAGCCTATCTTCTTACCCAGCCACACTAGGTTCTGTGCCAACCACCACCCAAAAGTCAACTATTAAGAATAAACCAGGTACTGGCTAAGGCTACTGCCTGGTGAAACTATAAAGCCTACAAGACCTAACCAGCCATAGGCCATAGGTTTATTAACATCTGGGCCTGATGTCTTCCGCTCAAAATGATCACAAAGCCAATGCCCCCCAAGTGTCCCTATTTTCCAGGGATATTCCTGGATTTACAGATGTCGGTCCAGTTTCTGATTTGATCCCAGAATGTCCCACTTTTCCTTAGGATGTCCCTATTTCCACTGGATAAGTGTCGGAGGGTATAGGGTTATGTGATACCCAAGGCAAGGAGATAAGTAACTATACAACCTTTAGAAGACATCTGAAGGCAGCCCTGTATAGGAAGGGCAGAATATAAAAAACTTTGAATATAAAGGGCAGAATATAAAAAAGTAATATAATAATAATAATAATAATAATAATAATAATAATAATAATGTTTTAATTATGTTGCATGGGATAATAATAATAATAATAATAATAATAATAATAATAATATAGAATAGGTCATCCTATTTCTATCTGAGAAATGTTCAAGGGCATGCTCAATGTGCCGAAGCCAGGCCTGCTCTAACATGGCTGGCGCTGGGCTCTATAGCTGAAGTGGGTCTAAAATAGCACAGCCACGAACCAGAGCTAATAGGGAAGTTCAGGTGGCTGCAGTGGTAGAGCAAGCCGATTGGGCACCTGAGGCGGTGCGCGTGCCCTGCACCCAGGGGCGGGGAGAGCCAGGGCAGGATGCTCCACGGGGCCTCCGGACTCTGCCTGCCTCCTCCCTCTCAGCTGCCTTACAGCTGAGCGGTAGGCGGCGGGCGGACCATTTGGGAAAGCGCGGAGCCTGCGGGCACTCAAGCCACTGCGTCACTCCCAGGAGAGATGCGTGGCTCGGGCGTGCTACAGGCCCTGCGGTGAGTGCCACCCGGCATTTTGTCACCCCCTCAGTGGTGACACCCGGGGTGACCCACCCCCACCGTACCCCTCTTCCTCCGCCACTGGGTGGCTGATGCACACACTCAAATCAGAGAGCGATGGCCATGGAACCCTAAACTGCAACACTCGTGGCACAAGCCAAACCAGCCACCAAGGGGACAGCTCTTTGGGGGGGGGGGGCCTGCCCAAGTCCCACATTGTTCTTTCGACCAAGCTGCTCAGCAGGGGCTCACATGCCTGAAAGACACAGAGCTGGAGAAGGTAACCAAGCTCAAGGCTTGCCTATCTGCCAACTCAGAAAGTGTCCTGCCAGCTTCCCACGCTAAATGGAGCTCAAACGCCCCAAGAGACACCAGCAGTAAAAACAGAGCAGTGGAGTCAGTGATTTTGAATAGCTATTTTATTAGCAAGCAGATACCTATATAAGCACAACGTCCATCAAACACCATTTAACACTCTAACTGAATAAGCTAAGCGACTGGCTTGTTCTCAATAGTCTATTCATCCTAGAGATACATTAATATATACCAGCAGTGAGTGCACATGCAAATGGTGCTTCAGAATAGGACAGAGGAGGGTGTATGGAAATGGGGCATGTCTGTGTGCAAGGGAGAGTTGAAAAGAGGAGGAAAGAAGAGGTAGAAAAGGGGGGGTGAACATGATACTGGTGTGCTTGCAAAGGGGGCTGTGTTTGTTTGTTTGTTTGTTTGTTTGCCAGCCTTCATCTGAGTATCACAGTGTGGTTTACAGTATAAAAACACAAAAAATACATAAGATAATGACACAAAAATGATGCCCCCCCACATACACAATTCAAAAGGCCGTAGATTGTTTAATTAGCCAGAGGTCTGGGAAAAGAGGAATGATCCCTCCCTCTCCCTCCAGGCACCTGATGATAGTAAGGAAGGCACCAGGCAAGATTCCCTGGGGAGAAGTTTCCACAAGTGGGGAGCCATCACAGAAAAGGTTCGTTTTCATGTTGCCACCCTCTGGACTGCTCATAGGGGAGACAAACAAAGAAGGACCTGATTATGATTTCAGGGTCTGGGTGGGTTCATATGAGGAGAGGTGGCCCTTGAGGTATTGCAGTTACAGGCTGTTGCTTCTTTCTTTCTCTCCCTCCCCCCTTTTAAATCCTGTGCCTGGATGCTTCTTTAGAGGCCCTCAACCTCTTATTTATGTCCCTCTATGTGCACTCTGTGAGCAGGATGTGCAATCTATGAGCAGGATGGAATGCATCCCAAGAGTTCCTCTTCTTCTCTCCAGCTTCTCTCAGATTTCCTCTTTCTGCATTAGGCACAGAAATGGGTTGATCTCTGTGAAACAGAGACTGGGTGGGGGGGGGGGAGGAAAACGGTGGAGGGGAAAGGGGTGAATGTAAAAAATGGGGTGCTAAGGAGCCTACAACAAAGCAGGGAGGAGGATGCATGGGGATGAGGTTGAGGTTGAGAGCAGGGGCATGAAAAGGGTGGAGAATAGGAGGGGTGTGTGTGTGAAAGAAGGAGGTGCAGCCTCTACTTTACTTATTAGATGGTGACATCTATCCCCTGCCCCATTCCTCTCTCAGCTGGTTTCATGGTATAGCCCCAATTCCTGCAGAGGCAGGTGGGAACCATCTTGAAGAGGCAAGCTCAATGTAGGCTCTACTACAAATCATCCCGTATTCTTTGAAGAAACGGAAGGCGATTCTTGAGCACAGGGGCTAAGAATGTGTGATTGCAGGGTTGATAAATCTTCTGGAGCCATCACAACTTTGTTTCAGCAGAGGGTTCCACTTCATCCAGACGGCTTTCTTCCTCTTTAAAAACATTCTGAAGTATGACTTTCAAGCTCCTCCTAGGCTTGCCTCTCTTTCGTCTCCCAACCAGGAAATAGATAAAAGGGTTAACGCTGCTGTTCAGAGTGGCACACAAGTAGCCATATTGTAAGCGATGCAAAGTTAGCGACTCAAAAACGTAATGGCTTATGTAAAAGGCATTCATTGGAAAAGAAAAAGAAAGAAAGAAGAGGAGTGTGAGCAGGATGACCGTGATCAGCTTTCTCCGCCTTATCCGTTGTGTTTTAAAGCAGAACTTGATAAAAAGGATCAAAGTGGAGAAAGTCATGAGTGGGAGGCAAATGAAGCCATTCACAATATACTGGTAGCACCTTATATACTTGTGTTCCTTCTTAGCAGCCAGGAAGAGAATGAAGTGAATTCCAGGGAAAATGAAAGAAAATATCCATATCAAGGCACACAAAATCTTAGACAAATGTGGCGGCCGGTGGCATCGATACCAAAGGGGGAACAGGATACAAACACACCTGTCGATGCTGATGGCTGTCAGCAGAAATTGACCAGTGTTGTACATGGATTGGAAAATATTTTCAAAGAATTCAAACACCATGCCTTCATCCTCTTTACGGTTTTGAAGCCAGCGTATTTCTAAAATAAAGTCAACAGCGAGTAAACCAAAGTCCGCAATGGCGAGGTTCAGGATGTATGTGGTGAAGGGATTCCTCTTAATATGGAAGCCAAGCAGCCAGATGACAGTTCCATTCCCCAAGAATCCCAATATGCAAACTATAATGATTGACACACACACTATATACATTGTTACTGTCCTATATACAAATTCTGCGTCGTCATTATTGTGGCTGTTGTTGGAAAAAACACTTGCATTGGATGTTCCATAGTATTTCTCTCCAGCATTCAAAGGGTACAGGAGTGTTGGGCTGAAACTTGCCATTGTGTTCAACTTTGGCTTTTGTGTTTTTTCTGGTGTAGAGATTCCTGCTGGGAGAAGTGCGAGAAAAGGTCACGTTAGCCTTTTGCTAACAAGGTGAACAAACCTTTTCAGTCTAGTCTTTCTTGCTTCAGTCTGAGAAACCACTGTTAAGGTGAAATGCTTCTTATTATACCCTCTCCAGTTAAAGTTGCATTTTCAGAAAGACACACACAGACAATAAAGTTATCCTACCACTTTCTGTTGTTTCATTTTTCTACCCCATTGTTTGCAGAGGACATGAAGCTATCCCAATTGGACTTGCTGGTCTACTTTGAATGTGGCCAGCCAGAGCAGTAATGGAGGCAAGGCAGGTGAATGAATGGAAGGTTCTGAAACAGAAATCATGCAGTGATAGACGACAGTTTCACTCTTGCTGTCAATGTGTCCTTTCAAATAGTAGAATTTAGTTTTATTTTCTCCCTCTTAAAAAGTGTGTGTGTGTGTGTGTTGTTTTTGCTTGCTTGCATTTCATACTCTCCTGGTTCTAGTAGAGTTCAGGTTTTTTCCTCTGTAAGCAGTGAATTTTCTCCCTTTAATAGTATCCTGGTTCTATACTTGTAACCCCCAAACCAGCTCTCTCTTTTTGCACTTAATCAACTGCACATAGCTGAACTGGAATGGAGGTGCCCCAACCATCTCAAGAGTGCCCCATCCAAAAATACCCTGAAGCAGCAATATCACTGGGGAAAACATGGGGACTGCAAGGGTGACAGTCACCATCCTGCCGTGACTTTGATCCATGGGGAAATATCAGAGGAACACACTGTTTAAATGACAACAGCAGAGAAGGCAATGTGGAAAGGAAGAGATGAATATGAGCAAAGGCATTTGGAAATAATTTCCCTTCATTCTGGATGGAGGTGAAGAGGTTAAGCCCAAAGCTTTTGTCTTTAAGGTGGGGTGTGGAGGAAGGGAGAATTGAATGTGGCCTCAAAGAAGAGGAAAATGTGTCATCAAGGGGTGAAAATCTGGACAGAATGTCCTACCTTAATTCCAAGCACAGATGTTTGCTCTCAAGGCTGTTCTCTTAGAATTCTAAGGTCTGAGCCAGTATTTCTTCTCCGTTTTCAAAACAAGTTGCCGATCCAGATGTCAGCACTCAGCTTTGAGCAGAGAACATCAGATAGAATATCATGTTGGTTCAGCAAGGGTGGGGCAGGTAATTGATATCCTGTTAAAATGTGCAAGTCCATTAGCTGGTGTTCCAAAAAAGGCGAGGTTAGGGTTAACTTTCTTTCCCGGGATGCATCAGCAAACCCCTGTGTGTGCTTCAAATTGTTTTGGTTGTAACTTAGCAAAGCCTCAGAAGATATTGGCAGTTTGTACTTGCAGATGTTTCAAGCTTAGTGGCATGTTGCATTAATAGTCAGATTCTGTGCTGAATCAACGATGGCAATGGAGCTTTTCAATCTGTTGCATCTTCAGGCAGAGCTGTAAAAGGCTGTTGCCAGAAATCCTGGAGAACACTGTCAATCAGTGTTAACAGTACTGAACAAGAACCATAGAGTGGTAGAGTTGGACTGGCTCCCAAGGCCCATGTAATCCAATCCCCTGTGATGCAAGATAACTAGATGGAGTAATAAGTTTAACTTAGTATAAGGCAGCTTTCCTATGTTCCCACATTCACAGACTTGCACATATACATAGCCTAAGAATTGAGCTGTGGACATGATGGAGGCCAAAACAGACTGAGATCAGGACAAAGAAATCAAACCAAGGGCTTTTCTGCAAATGCTGCTTTGGAAGAGGAGTGTAACAAAAGAGAGAGAAGCAGAGGCAGCACAGAGAAAAGAGCAGCGAGGAAAGATGCATCAGTGCCAGCCCATTAAAAAATGTTGCTTTAAAAGGATTCCAAATGATACTGGAAATGCTTTCTTGCTGCCTTGTTAAAGCATCAGTTCCTGATTATGCACTCACATTGCTGTAATTCTATCCCTGCAAGCAGCTGCTTTATGCTCTTGCCCAATTTTATATACACTGCATCTGGGATGAAAGAAGCCTGAGGGATTTCAAGCCTCAAACATCCCACTTTCAACCAATCATTTGATCACCGATGAGAACAGGCAGGTTTGAGATATTCAGAACTTCATACAAGACTCCCCTCTTGCAAGTGTGTTACGTGTCAAATGTAATGTGATCATACACTTGAGTTGGCAGAAACACACACCCCATAGGAACATGGACTTGGTTCCTTAGAGCATGCAAAGGTTCCAGGTTCAGTCTTAGAATTTTCAGGTAGGGCTGGGAGAACACCAAGTGGTGATGGGGGTGTCTTCAATTGTGTCTGTCTCCATGTGCACCCAATGTTTCGTCTTGTCCTATAGGATTATGCGGCGCACTTGGTTGGCGATGTAGTGGTGCCAGTGTGGTGTAGTGGTTAAGAGTGGTAGACTCATAATCTGGGGAACCGGGTTTGATTCCCCGCTCCTCCACATGCAACTACTGGGTGACCTTGGGCTAGTCACACTTCTTTGAAGTCTCTCAGCCCCACTCACCTCACAGAGTGTTTGTTGTGGGGGAGGAAGGGAAAGGAGAATGTTAGCTGCTTTGAGACTCCTCAGGGTAGTGATAAAGCGGGATATCAAATCCAAACTCTTCTTCTTCTTCTAGTAGAGTTCTATATTGGGAATCCCCCACCCTCCCCCTCACGCATGCTAACTAAACTCACTGCCGTCAACTGAAGGCAAGCAACCATGCTCTGGGCACCCCACAACTTCTTTCACTGCCATCAAAAACTATTAAATGAATGGAAAAAGAACCTGCCCACACAACGGTGACACAAAAACCTTGCACATACATTATGTCAAAGAATGAACGTTCTTTGCCTCTCTCCCATCCTCATACGGTCTATAACATTAGTGTCTCCCATTGAATATAACTGATCTGTAGAAAGGAAATGAACTGAAAACAGAGATGCTGCATGTACTTTTGTTACCCAAAGAAATCTTAATAAAAACTATTTTTAAAAATCTGGGCGAGCCACTAACAGTCAGAATAATAATAATAATAATAATTATTATTATTATTTCATATTTGTACCCCGCCCATCTGGCCGGGTCTCCCCAGCCACTCTGTGCGGCTTCCAAAAAATATCAAAATACATTAAAATATCACAGATTAAAAACTTCCCTAAACAGGGCTGCCTTCAGGTATTTTCTAAATGTCAGGTAGTTGTTTATCGCTTTGACCTCTGCTGGGAGGGCGTTCCACAGGGCAGGCGCCACTACCGAGAAGGCCCTCTGCCTGGTTCCCTGTAGCTTTGCTTCTCGCAGTGAGGGAACCGCCAGAAGGCCCTCAGCGCTGGATCTCAGTGTCCGGGCTGAACGGTGGGGGTGGAGACGCTCCTTCAGGTATACAGGACCGAGGCCGTTTAGGGCTTTAAAGGTCAGCACCAACACTTTGAATTGTGCTCGGAAACATACTATAGACAATATTGAGAAAGATGGACCAGTTATCTGACTAAGTATTATTGCTGTCTACTTTCACCACCCTCAGACGTTCGGGCTGAGTGCAAGGAGAGATAGCTTCTCTGTTGCACACACTAAGTTGTGATATTGCCTCCCTACACAGATGCATCTGGTACCTTCATTATGCAGATTTTACCATATACAGATCCTGCCCCTCTTTATCCTGGCCTTTGGCACCTGGGAGTCTGGTGTCAGGTGCTTTTAACATGCTTTATTAATAGTGCTCTTCCACAAATGCTTTCAGTGAAAAGTCTATTTGATCCAGATGAATGCAATTATGCAGTACTGATATTAATATAAACATTTGAAATCCTTAATCAAGAAACAAACTGGTCTACAGGATGGCACTCAAGATGGATCTCTGTTTCACAATTAATATTGCTTTTACAGTACTTTGTTCTTCGATTCAGGAAGTTTACCTTTCTCTAAACTCTCATTCTTATCCCAACTAATTGTTGCATTAAAACAATAATATAATAATAAGGCAATCTCTTTCATGCATGAATCATATAATTCACATTACATCATGAATCACGTTGCAGGATCTCCAGATAGCCATTCTTGCTGCTCTCTGGGTAACCATAGTATAGCAAGCATCACAATCTAAAAACATCACTCAGCAGTTGAAAAAATAAAATAAGTGGACATCTCTGAAGCTCTTCAGACACATACACTCTATGGTAAATACATTTGTTTGAATAAAAAGCTGAAAGGAGCATGCACTACAGGTATAATCAGAAGAGAAATGCAAAAGTTTCTGATTACTTTGAAGACATCATACCAGGTTTTGCTCCTGGAACTCTAGCTCCTCTGTATCTTGCTTCTCCTTCAAAAGAATCTGGAGTATGACCTATATGTTCTGCTTAGATCAACCCCTTTTCTTTCTTCCAAACAGGAAACACATCAGTGGATGAAATATGATATTTAGACAGCTGCATAAGAACTAAAATTGTGTAAGAGTCGAATGAAGAAATGATCAGTTAAGAAAAACAAAATTAACAGGAAAGCTAAGTTAAGAAAGAAGCAGAGTACAAGCAGAATGGCTGCCTCCTCTGTTGTCATCTCAAAGATAGTCTTATGAACAGGATAAGAGTGGAGATAGCCCTTAGTGAGAGGCCACACACAGTGCTCTTTTTCTAGACAAAGAGGTGCCAGAACTTGCCATGAATTCCTCCCTTGTTCTCTTATAATGGAAATGGCACCCATCTGTGTGGTGCCAGAACTGAGTTCCAATGAGTTCTGATGGGAAGAAAAGCCCTGACCACACGTAATAAAATTAAACCCACTTTTCAGAAGAGTCATGGAGGAGGCACTAGAGAGGTCTTTGTTGTTTTCCTGACCTGTAGATCACTGCTATAGTAACTTCATCAGGATAAATCTCTTTATTGATTATAGTTATGCCTTGATTTTATATTTCCATGCTTAAGCTGCTTAGCACAGCGTTTCCCAACCGGTGTTCCGCGGCACACTAGTGTGCCGCGAGACACCGGCTGCTGTGCCGCGGGCCTCTCCGACGCGGGGAAAAGCCCCGCCGGGCCTCCCCAGCGCGGGAAGAAGCCGCGCTGGGCCTCGGAGGCCCGATTTAAAAAGTTGTGTCGGAGTCCTCCCGGCGTGAGCAGAAGCTCCGCCGGGCCTCTCCGACACGGGGAAAAGCCCCGCCGGGCCTCCCCAGTGCGGGAAGAAGCCGCGCTGGGCCTTGGAGGCCCGAAAAAAAACTGTGCCGGCCCCCCCCCCATGGAAAAAAATCCGCGCGCTGTGGGTGCTGTGCCGCGAGATTTTTTTCAGGACACAGGTGTTCCGTTGCCCAGAAGAGGGTGAAAAACACTGGCTTAGCAGAATCATGGATACACAACCCAAAACCCAGGATATCAGATAATGTACAGGTACAGTTTCAGATAGTGCCACAAATAGCACTTCTCTCTGTGTTCGATGGGGATAATAAAAGCACGGCATGTAAAGAACTTGCGACATTTTTTCTTGGTAACTGAATATTTTATCTGTTGTACAAAAATGGAAAACTTTACAGGATTTCTGTGATGCTCTTGCATAAGAAATGTATGGAAGACTAATCCTTCTGAGAATATTATATACTACTTTAAGGCTGCAAAGATTGGCTAAAGGTACTCCATTTCAGGATATATGGCAGCATTTTATTACATGTGTAAACATGCATCTTTTACACCAACAGCTCCCAACAGTAACATTAAAACTTTGGAATTCCTAAATCTACTGGATTTATTTCATGAAGCAATATGCTACTATACATCTCTCCTCTTATTAAGATTATTACTTTTGTTAAATAAAAATGAATTATTATTTTTTTTAAAACCACTCACATATATACATACAAGATTACAACCTAAGAATCATCATAACAAAATCCGTTCTGGCAAACTGGAAAGTGGGAAAGATATCCCTCCCTTTCTGACATTTTCGGAGTTGTTCGTATAGCAGCATCAGTGGAAAATGGAGGAAGAATTGGCAGTGTCCCCCTCAACTCCATTATTCCTTGTACTTTGCTTCCCGTGTTTAGTCAGTCATGGTGCTTCTCCTTGCAGAAATATCCTGCCATTCTTCTCCATCTCCTCAGTTAAAAAATGGTTCAAATTCTCAATGATCATCTCCTGCATGGTTTACTGTGACACTTCCATCTCTGGGCTTCCTCACTTTTCCACTTTATCCAAAACTTGGCTGCCCCAACCATTCACATCTCCGGCCATTCACACCCTCTGTTGTCTCTCCCTAATTCTCTTTCACCACTTCCCAGACCTTTCCACCATTGGTAAAACTCTGTATCCCTGTTGCTGGATCTGAGCCGGTCTATAAGACAGTCACATGTGAACTTCTATGCTAGTAAAAGCCATATTACTGTATATTTGGAACTGCACCCAAAAGGTCAGCAAGAGCAAAACTAGAAGCAACTTTGGAGACAAAACACAAAATGTGATTGAAGAGATTTATCAAATGGTTTCTGTGTGTCCCTAGGTTGTCAGTGGGCTTTTCCAGATGTGCAGTTCACATCTGGTAGCTTTCCCTTGAAGGGAATCAAAATGATTTTGATATGACTCAGAATGCTCCTTGGGAAGGTTCTTTTTTTAACATAGTCATTTTTCTCATGGCATGGGTCTTGTATCAAATGCTGCTGTAACTGCCTTCACCACAGAAAACACTCAAATCTAATCTGTACACGTCAAAGCCATGCTGATAGATCAAAACTTCCTAGCATTTAACAGCCAAGAGCATGTGCCCAGTATAGCATGTTCTTCATTCTGTTTGGTTTTATGGTGAATTATTATTATTGTATTCTCTATATTGTGTGTAGGGGAAGGGATGGAGTTCAGTGCTAGAACATCTGTCTTGCTTGCAGGGCATCCCAGGTTCAATCCCTGGCATCTCCAGATAGGACTGTGAAAGACTCCTGCCAGTCAGCATAGGTGCCAACTCCAAGGGGCCATGGGGGCTTCAGCCCCCACAATAAAATATTTGAGGGGACCGGGCCCCCGCAAAGTTGATGGGCATTGCCATTCAAATGGCGGGTGTGCACTGCGCCATGTGATTGATAATATGGGGCAGGGCTTACTTGGGCCCCCACAATATTTCATTCAAGTTTGCACCCCTGCCAGTCAATGTATACAATACACTGAAGGTTGGCAGTTTGAACCCTTGCGACGGGGTGAGCTCCCGTTGTTCTGTCCCAGCTCCTGCCAACCTAGCAGTTCGAAAGCACACCAGTGCAAGTAGATAAATAGGTAGTGCTGTGGTGGGAAGGTAAACAGCGGCATTTCCATGCACTCTGGTTTCCATCACGGTGTACTGTTGCACCAGAAACAGTTCAGTCATGCTGGCCACATGACCCAGAAAGCTGTCTGTGGACAAACGCTGGCTCCCTTGGCTTGAAGGTGATATGAGTATGGCAACCCCATATTCACCTTTGACTGGACTTAACAGTCCAGGGGTCCTTTACCTTTTTTTTTTTTTTTTTTTACAATACAGAGCTATATGGTCCAATGGTTGCTTAGCTCTCTATGCTCCTTTGGTATCTGATTAGCTGAACTATAAATGTCCTTAATACAGTAAATAAGTTTTCATATGTAGAATTTCTCATGTTTGGATCTACGTAGCCAAACCTCATCCCCTTGAACAAGAAAGAAATATCAGCAGATTTGGGATACATATCTAACTAAGTAGAAACTATAGTGTCTTATCGTAACTAGAGTGATACAGCTAAAACCTATATTCTTTGGCATCATCATAAGCGAATTTCAACAGAGGTCTCCACTTACTTTGTAGAGATTTCTTCCTCTTTGAAAACATTCTGGAGCCTGGCTTCCATGCTCTCCCTAGGTCTGCCTCTCTTCTGTCTCCCAATCAGGAAATATATCAAAGGGTTCACACTGCTGTTCAGAGCAGTGTTTAAGTAGCAATAAAGTAAGGAATAGGGCCTTGGTGAATGAAAAATATAAATGGACATGTAATAGGCATTCATTGGAAAAGAGAAAAAGATGAAGAAGAACAGAGTAAGCAGGATAACCATTAGTAGTTTCCCCCGCTTCCGTTGTTGTGATTTAAAGCAGACCTTGATAAACAGGATCAGGGTGGAGATAGTCATGAGTGGTAGGCAAAAGAAACCATTAAAAGTATACTGATAGTATTTTATGAGATCCTGTTTTTCCTTAAAAGTCAGGAGGGCAATGTAGTGAATTCCAGGGAGAAGGAAAGAAAACACCCATATTAAGGCACACACAACGGTGGGCAAATGTAGCGGACGGTGGCATCGGTACCAAAGGGGGAACAGGACACACAGACACCTGTCAAGGCTGATAGCTGTCAGCAGAAACTGACCGGCATTGTACATGGATTGGAAAGCATCATCAAGGAACACATTCAGAAGACTCTCCTTCAGACTTCCTACAGCCCAAACTACTTCTATTATCAATTGAACTGTGAGTAAGCCAAAGTCAGCAATGGCAAGGTTCAGGATGTACAGAGTAAAAGGACTCCTCTTAATACGGAAGCCAAGCAACCAGATGACATTTCCAGTCCCCCAGCACCCCAAAAGGCAAATTATAATTATTAATACAAACACAACATATATTTCTAATCCATAATGCACAAACGATTTTGGGTCATCATTACTGTTGCTGTTGTTAGAAAAAGCAGTTTCATTGTATGAAAGGGACCTAGATGTTAGGTTGAAACTGGTCGTCATCTTCAATCTTTGTTTCCGTGCTTCTTCTGGTGTATATATTCCTGCTGGAAGTAAAGAATCAAGGGTGGAATTAGTCTTTGCTAATGAAGCTGAGCAAATGAAGATTGAATTAAAGCTTTCTGTTTACTCTAGTCTTTCTTGCCTCATCCATTATAGCAATTTCATAAAATATTGTTGAAGTGAAATAATTCTTCCTTGGCTCATCTCCAGTTACTGTTGCATTTTCAGGTACTCACATAAAAAAGATAATGATAATTATTAGCCTGGATAGTTCAGTTGGTTAGAGCTTGATACTGGCAACGTCAAGGTTGCAGGTTCAATCCCTGTATGGGACTGCTGCAGATTCCTGCATTGCAGGCGATTGGAATAGATGATCCTCAGGGTTCCTTCCAGCTCTACAGTTCTATGATTCTATGACCTTATTCTATGTGCTCTGAATTGATTGATTTTTCTATCTTTCCATACATTCCTGTAGATTTTTTAAAGATTCCAGGTTGAAGCTGAACTGCAGATTGTTGCTGAGATAATCCCTCTTCCTTCTCCATTCCTGCAGAGCATGGAATCATAGAGTTGGAAACAGAGTTGCACCCTCAATACGGGTCTCCAATGAGGGTGACCAAGGCTGATTCAGTCCACAAACTGCACCTGAACCCAGATTGAAGTGCCCTGAAAATTCTTACAGCATGTTGCTATGTGTGCTAATACCAAAGAATATGATTTATCAGTAAACAAACATGCTTAGCTACAAGTGTGCTCTGAAATTTATTATTTATTATTATCTTTTATCAACTAAATTTCCTTCATTTGAGGACCACAGGGTGGTTTACAATATAAAAAAACAAACACAAAAATACATACCATCATAACAAACAAAAACAATATCCCACCCCAGGTTAAAAGGCCAACTATTATTTAATTAGCCAAAGACCTGAAGGAAGATAAATGTATTTTCCTAAAGATATGTAATGAAGGCACCAGGTGAGTCTCTCTGGGGAGAACATTCCATACATGTAACATTATTAATTGTGCAACATGCCCAGCTTGGGGGTGAGGGGAATCTGCTCTGAACAAACGTTGCTTAAATTTGCATAAAGGTAAAGGACCCCTGAGCGTTAAGTCCAGTCGCGGACGGGTTGCAGCGCTCATCTCGATTTACAGGCCGAGTTTGTCTGCAGACAGTTTTTCCAGGTCATGTGGCCAGCATGACTAAGCCGCTTCTGGCGAAACCAGAGCAGTGCACGGAAATGCCGTTTACCTTCCCGCTGGAGCGGTACCTATTTATCTACTTGCACTTTGACTTGCTTTCGAACTGCTAGGTTGGCAGGAGCTGGGACCAAGCAACAGGAGCTCACCTCGTCGCAGGGATTTGAACCGCTGACCTTCCGATCTTCAAGCCCTAGCCTTTGTGGTTTAGACCACAGTGCCACCCGCGTCCCACTTTGCATAAACTGCCCTAAAATGCTGAATAATCTTCATGTGAATTTTTTATTTTAAGAAATAGCAAGTTACTGCAGAAGTGTGGAGTACTGAATTTAAGGATGGAAAAAAAAGAGGAATGGGAAAACTGAAATTGACAGATTCTGCCATCCCCAGAGGAAACAAATGAGAAGATGTGATGGAAGATTACACAATTTATCTCTTTCTGGTCAGCATGGGGGAGACAACTGGGGAGAGTTGGGGGAGGGGAAGAATATGCCATCAAGAATATGCACACACCCGGATTGCAGAATTTTTGTCTTCTTCCCCATTAAATAATGGTTGCTTCCAGACTGAAGAAGTGTAAATGCACACGAAAGCTCATACCAAGAACAAACTTAGTTGGTCTCTAAGGTGCTACTGGAAGGAATTTTTTTATTTGTTACTTTGTTTTGACTATGACAGACCAACACGGCTATCTACCTGTAACTGGTTGCTTCCAGAGAACATGAAGTCCTGGTGGGACTTGGTCACCTACTTCATATGCAGCCAAGTGGGATGATCTGTTGAAGCCACTAGAGGAGTCCAGGCAGGCAAATGAATGGGTGGTTCTGCAACAGATACCATGCAACAATAGTTGTTTATTTATTGGTTTTTACCTTTAAAGCCCTTCGCGGCCTAGGACCCTCGTACCTACGGGACCGCCTCTCCTGGTATGCCCCACGGAGGACCTTAAGGTCCATAAATAGCAACATTCTAGAGGTCCCGGGCCCTAAGGAAGTTAGATTAGCCTCAACCAGAGCCAGGGCCTTCTCAACACTGGCTCCAACCTGGTGGAACGCCCTGTCTCATGAGACCAGGGCCCTGCAGGATCTGATTTCTTTCTGCAGGGCCTGTAAGACAGCTGTTCCACCTGGCCTTTAGCTTGGGATCAACTTGATCCCCTCCCCCCTCTTTCCTTTTTCCTCCTGTGATGGAACTCCTGTTTGGGGACTTCCCTGGCATTTTTCTGGCCCATGTAGGACCAGTCTGGATAGTTGGCCTTGGTGAAGATTTGCTGGTTTCTTCCCCAAACAGTTTTTGATTTGAGTTTCTACTGAAATGAGGCTGCACTTTAATGTTGTATTTTAATCTTGTTTTTAAGTTGTATTTTAACCAATTGTTTTTATACTTGGTGTTAGCCGCCCTGAGCCCAGTCTTGGCTGGGGAGGGCGGGGTATAAATAAAATTTATTATTATTATTATTATTATTATTATTATTATTATTATTATTATTTAACAACATTTACGCAGTATGATCATGTTCCATGGGCGGTGTGCATCTACAAAAAAATGCATATACTCGAATCACTTCTTTGGAACTGCCCCCATTCTAATCTTCCTAGGACCATGCACGGCGTGGGCCCTGCGTGAGAGCATCCTGGATAATGTTATGCAAGGCAGAGAGCTTGAAAGCTGTTTCTGCACCAGGAAAACCCTGTACAAAAAAAGAGTTTTTAAGCTCCCCGCCTTCCATGCATTTTGTCTGTGTGAGTTCTTGTTTCAACGGGCTTTTGGGATCTGACGGCTTTTAACAAAAGTGCTGGTGCTGTGTTGCTTTCATTGTAATTATTTGTAAGGTTTAATAGATTATGTGTATACAGTTTTAATTCTATCAATGCTTTATTGTTTTTTAATGATCTTTTTTCCTGCATTTTTAGTGGTTTGTATTTTTACCTGTAAGCCACCTTGAGTCAGGCCAGCGAAAAAGGTAGGGTATAAATAAATCTATAATAATAATAATAATAATAATAATAATAATAATTTACACTGGCTGGCCTTCAGCCACATAAAGTCCAATTCACACACGTTAAACGTTTGTAAGTTGCAATCATATGTATAATTGTAAAAAAGAAACACTCAAATTGGTTTACAAAAAAATAGCATAGATACAGCATGTCAACCTAAGGATCCAAGGATGCTTGATCCCTCTTAGAGAAGACATTTTAAGTTATTTTAAATAAGATATACTAGTTTATATTGAGGATGTTATGCTTTTTACTATGCTGGTCGGTGACCGTAATAAAGAATACCTACCTACCAGCATGTCAATTTCTCCTTCGGAATAGAATTTAGTTTTCCTTTTTCTCCTCCCACCCTGTTTTTAGTATTATCTTGCACTATGGTGGTTACTAGAAAACAAGCTTTCCCCTTGCAGTTAGTCATCTTTGCAAAGCTGCTCAGAGAGGGTACATACAAACTTTAAGGGATGTGCCATCCAAAATACCCAAGTAGTGTGGATCTCATTGAGGGGAAAGATAGAGATAACATACATATGTGCCAGTGACCATCCTGCTATTACTTGGGTCCATGTTCACACTTATAGAAATTACAGAGGAACCCACCACTTAAATGTCAAAAACAGAGAAGCAGATCTGGAAAGGAATACAGTAGATGAATATGAGCAAAGTCATTTAGAAATGGGTTCCTTTCATTTTTGGTAAGGATGATGACAAAGAAGTTAAGCCAAAATCTTTAGAGAACAGGTTTTCTTTGAGGAGGATGTGAAGGAAGGGAGAATAGGAAGTGGCCTCAAAGAAGAGGAAAATGAGCCACCCATAAAAGGTTCTCTGCACAAAATATCCTACCTTATTCAATCTCACCTGGTTTCCCCTCACAAGGCTTGGGATCTTCTCTTAGAATTCTTGGATCTGAATCAATATCTCTTTTCTGTTTTCAAAAGAGATGTTGCCCGTTCAGAAGGCAGCACTCAACCTTGGTCAGAGAACACCAGATAGATTTGTGTTTGTTCAGAAATGGTGGGGCAGATAACTGATATCCTGTTAAAATGTGCAAATCCATTAGCAGGTGCCTCAAATGGCACGTGCAGGTTCTCTTTCTGGGTTCTTCAGCAATCTTCTGCATGTGTGAGCTGATTCCCTATTTTGCATGGGTTGAGTTATGCAATGTATTGCTGGGTTGATATTGTGTATAATTTGAGGCATTGCATCATTCGTTATGTGCTATGTACCATTGTGCATTATGCATTACAGTGCAATCATCACCCACAAGAATTCTATTACAGGTGAAGTGTGTTTGTGCAAAACCCATACATAACCAAAAGCCTCTGGCCGGCAAGCTGGGCTGATGCCCTGCACAAAGGCTCTCCCTGTGTCTCCATTGCTTTACAGTGGTATCTCTGGTTATGAACTTAATTCGTTCCGGAGGTCTGTTCATAACATGAAACCGTTCTTAACCTGAGGCATGCTTTCGCTAATGGGGCCTCCCGCTGCTGCTGTGTCGCCGGCGCGCGACTTCTGCTTGCATCCCGGGGCAAAGAGTTCACTACCAGGAGCATCTACTTCCGGGTTAGCGGAGCTCATTACCTGAAGTGTTCGTAAGGGGGAGGTACGTAACTCGAGGTTCCACTGTATTGGGAGGGCATGGAGACCATCTGCGATCGCTACTCCCTTCCAGACTTCGCTGCCCTGTCCTCATGGGACAAAGATAAAATCCGTGAATGGATTTTAGCTAGGGATGAAGCCCTCGATCTAGCACTATCCAACGCGGCCAGATTACCCACGTGGTTTCCTCGCGTGAAGGCAGTCAGATCTCCGGCCCATTATCTGAGTGACGTGATAAATCCCACGTTAAGAAGGGCCTTCACACTAGCACGATTCCACGCCATCCCTACAGCATTCCTACAGGGTGTATTTTCCATTACTCCGCTGGATCTTCGACTCTGCCCATGCAACAAGGGAAAGATAAAGGACTTTATCCATTTTTTTCCTTTACTGCCCTCTATATGTTACAGTTAGACCCAGGCTTTTCCTCTTAATCCCGCCGACCATCGCCCGGGACGACGATAGCATGAAATACTTACTGGTAGACACCAACCCCCTGGTCACACGTGGTGTGGCTATCTACATTTTACAGGCACTGAAACACAGGGCCACCTCTTCGGCTAACTTGCCCTAGCACTAGACCTATGTAATTTCCTGACATAGTCACTGTCGACATGCCCTGTTATTGCTTCTTATTTTATCAGTTTCATTCAGCATGATTTTGTACTTAAAGTTTTCAAATGTATTTGTACAAAATGTATAAAATGCATCTGTTGTATTTTATGTACATTCGCGACAGGTTTCCGCCTGGTTTCTCATTATGTGCTATGGCCATATGGCTAATGCAATGAATAATATTTGATTTGTATTGGGAGGGAAGTAGCAAATTGCTTTTTCTCCAGTTTGTGAAAGCATGAAGGAGAGAGCAGGGAATGGCAACCAGACTCCCTCTGCTACACAATGTGTGTGGAAGTAGTGGAGGCAGGCAGAGGAGGAAAAAGAAATCTGACTCCCTCAGCTATGGAAGGGATAACAGAGGCACAGAGACACACGCACATGCAGAAGCTGAAACTCTATTCTAACTCCATTCCAGTCTTTTTTTCTGCCTGCATCTCTCTCTGCCTCTCCCCTCCCTTCCACAACCAATGGAGCCTGGGTTTCTTCTGCCTCAGTCTGCCTCTGACACTTCCATGATCATCTTGCAGTATAAGGATCCAGAAACCTTTTCCCTCTGTCTCTCTCCCTCTTCCATTCATATTATAAGCCTACCTACCTACCTGCCTAGGGACGCGGGTGACGCTGTGGGTTAAACCACGGAGCCTAGGGCTTGCCGATCAGAAGGTCAGCGGTTCGAATCCCCGCGGCGGGGTGAGCTCCTGTTGCTCGGTCCCTGCTCCTGCCAACCTAGCAGTTCGAATACATGTCAAAGTGCAAGTAGATAAATAGGTACTGCTCCGGTGGGAAGGTAAACGGTGTTTCCGTGTGCTGATTTGGTTCGCCAGAAGCGGCTTAGTCACGCTGGCCACATGACCCAGAAGCAGTACGCCGGCTCCCTCGGCCAATAAAGCGAGATGAGTGCCGCAACCCCAGAGTCGGTCACGACTGGACCTAATGGTCAGGGGTCCCTTTACCTTTACTTACCTGCCTACTTAATATACAGACCAATTATGTAATCGTTTATCCAATTCCTCCTCTACCCTGTGAACTGTTCTTATTTACTGTAAATGATTCTAACTCCACATATTTCAGTGATTTTCCTCCATAGGGAAGAAGGGTGAGACAACAATTTAAAAATAAAGTCTAATTCCACATCTTTAATTGCATTCTTTATCTCTGTTAAATGATAATTATATATCATTTAATCATCAAATATATATAATTGCTTTTCACATTTCTGTCCTTAACTAACACATTCTATCTAATAGCTACAGCTAAATAAACATATCAGACATCTTCAGGGATTGGGGGATGAGAGCTCCTTAGAATACATTCATTGTCCCAATGTTACTTCCTACTGCAGAGGAGGTTTGGATTTTCTTGAAAAACGGCCCATGTAGCCTGACATGAACATTGCTGGCCCCACCCCAAAATGTTCCACACATTACTGAGATTGTCTGTCCTGCCCTGAAGAAGTCTACATCTACTTCTGCAAAGCTGTTCAGATACACATGTAAATCCTTCCCCAGTATTTACATTGTCCAATGTTTAGATGATACTGACACCAAAACTAGGATTTGCATGAACAACTCCTTCAATGAAAAATGTTGTTTTCTTTTGGTTAGAATGCATTGGATAAATTCATGGGTTCATTTAAATTGTCACTGATAGCTGAAGGGAAGTAAATACAAGCTGTGTTTGGATGAGAATTTAAGTCTTTGTAAATTGTTTATGATGCTATAAACAGGCATTGAGGCCAAACACTTCTAACCATCCTTCACTCTTGCGAACCAAGACTGGGCCACAGTTTCTTGGTGTGAAGAAACAGGGGACTCTAGCACAATACAAGCCAGTATTTGCACCAAAGCTGACATGTCATGTAAGGAGGGAAAGTAGAGGGCAAAAAGGCTGGTTCACCCCAGACTTCATGAACACTGGCATATGGAGCCTCAAAAGTATGCTGCCGTCCACACCTTAAAATGTCCCACACATGGTATGGAGGTCTGCACTGCACTGAAGAAATCCTCTGTCTATGTCTGCAAACCTGTTTGGATACACATGTAAATGCTTCCCCAGCATTTACATTGCCCAATGTTTAGATGACATTAAAACTAGGATTTGAATGAACAGCTCCCTGAATGCAAAATTTTGTTTTCCTTTTGGTTAGAATGTATTTGATAAATGCATAGGTTCATTTAAATTGCCACTGATAGCTGATAGATTTGTATATTGTCATTATGATATCGGCAGCTTTATTTCCAATTCCTTTCCTAATGATCCCTAGCATGGAATTTGCCTTCCAAAGCACATTCTCTTGTATACGCCTGTTTAGAGCTATGCAAAGCCAAACCCACTATGGTTTTCAACACACCTTTGAAGAGAAACAAAGCCGGGAGAATATAGTCTTTGGTCTTTCTGGGATAGTGGTGGTCTGGAAATAAGAGGAGTGGAATGTCATGGTCAGACCACTTCATGGTGTGGTTTGGACTTGCAGCAACAATTCTCTCCTGCAAGGCCAGAGGATCAGATAGGATCATCTGCCCCCAAGGTTATGTCCAGAGTGTAGGACTGGGTGAGTGTTCCTCAGCCCCCTGGCATTTGTGCTATGGGGTTCCACAGGGTACTGTTCTCTCCTCAGTGCTATTTAATACCTATATGAAACCGTTGGGAGCCGTCATTAGGAGTTTTGGAGCAAAGTGCCACCAGAACATTGATGACACACAGCCCTACTTCTCCAGTACATCTGAACCAGGAGTGACTGTGAAAGCTCTGAACTGGTGTCTGAATGCAGCAGTGGACTGGATGAGGGCCAATAAACTGTGCTTGAATCCTGGGAAGATGGCAGCTCTTTGTGTGGGTGGTTGCCATGTTCATGTGACAGGCAATTTACCCCATCTGTTTTGGGTGGGGGTACACTCCCTCTGAAGGAGCAAGGCAGCCCTGTTTAGGGAAGTTTTTAATCTGTGATATTTTAATGTATTTTGATATTTGTTGGAAGCTGCCCAGAGTGGCTGGGGAGACCCGGCCAGATGGGCGGGGTACAAATAATAAATTATTATTATTATTAGTGTTATAGATTGGAGGAACCCCCCTAAACCCTGAGAATTAATAAATGGTAGGATTATGATTATTTGGGATGTGAATCAATATGGTGTCACTGGAGCCCCCTAAAGAAAAGTGGAAATGTTATAAGTAGAGCACAATGGCTAAAATTCTGAACCAAACACCCGCTACACTTCCAGCTAAGGGGTGGCCACAGGTGCCTTCAGACCACAATCCTGGAAAATGTCATTTTTCAGTTATGCAGAGCTGAGTATAGTACTCTCCTTGCTCCTGGCAGCTGACAGTGTCTTATACAGCAGTACTAGTGAAAAACAATGACTAAAAGAACTACTATTATTCTGTCTGCCTAGGTTGGAACCCCCGGCTCTCTCTTCTTGCTTATTGACTGCCAATGGCCTTTTGGTTTGCTTTATTGTCTAGGTTTACTGTTTCTGCTCCAGGTAGAAGTATCAGGAGGATCTGGGAAGATCTGCTTGAGGGTTAGCTGAAGGCTGAGTGTCTGCCAGCAATAGTGCAGCTGCAGGATTATTTAACTATGCTGGTCCTCATATATTTGCCTATCTTAAAAGGGACAAGGGTGGCACTGTGGTCTAAGTCACTGAGCCTTGGGGGCTTGCCGATCAGAAAGTTGGTGGTTCAAGTCCTTGCGATGGGATGAGCTCCCATTGCTCTGTCCCAGCTCCAGCCAACCTAGCACTTCAAAAGCACACCAGTGCAAGTAGATAAACAGGTACTGTTGTGGTGGGAAGGTAAATGGCATTTCCATGCACTCTGGTTTCCGTCATGGTGTTCCGTTGTGCCAGAAGTGGTTTAGTTATGCTGGCCACATGACCCGGAAAGCTGTCTGTGGACAAACACTGGCTCCATTGGCCTGAAAGCGAGATGAGCACCAAAACCCCATAGTCACCTTTGACTGGACTTAACCGTCCAGGGGTCATTCACCTTTACCTTTACGTAATAAACACTTGGGATGCTTGCTGATCCTGTGTCTGTCACAGGCTTGTCCTTCAGATCACCAAAGGTACCTTGTGATAGTGTTTTAATACAAGTGAAATTACATTTATACAGAAATATGTTAGCAGTTTACAAATCCCAACAAAAATAAATCAATATTAGGAATACTTTTTTTCCACGTGATGTAGACACCAGTTCAACTGAAACATGGAGGTTATCTGTGATCAATATGCCTAATGCTCTGAGAAGAATGTCAATCAACTCTACAGTAAGTCAGGTGCGGCAGGTGTGGCCATTTTCCACTGTCTTGTGGAATCACTTGCAGTTGATGTGGCCTGATGATGTGTACAAGTACTTGTGGCTTTGCATCTGACAATGTCTCTGTCCATCCTAGCTGGTGAAAGCCGGCTGGTGTGTGTGTGTGTGTGTGTGTGTGTGTGTGTGTGTGTGATTGGCTTCAGGGTTTAGCAAATCACATCATTGCATGATGCGGATAGTACATTCCATTTTGGGGTAAGGTAGCGGAGAGAGTCTTGGTAGACAGATTACCACAATTTCAATCTGGATCCAGGACTGAGACAGAAGGAGCATGACGCTGCTTCTCTTGGCAGCTTTTGATAACATCAAACATGATATCCTGCTGGACCAGCTCTGTGGGATGGGTCAGATTCTGATAGTCATATTGAAGGCTGCTCCTTCAGACAGCTACGCTATACATTTCTACAGGGCTATCCAATATCAATCTATTTGAGTTTTTACAAAGCAGAAACCAGAATCCTTAGCACTAGAATGTGGAGCACAGAAGCTCTATTGAAGCTCTTGAGAGAAAGATTGGGTACAAAAATACTGAATGAAGAATAAATAAACAATACAGGCATCATAACTAGTTTTCCAGTTCCTCTCTACTCTCTCCCTCCTCCACAAAGATTTTCTTTAGTATACTCTCCATGCTCCTCCTAGTTTTGTCCCTCCTCTGTCTCCCAACCAGGAAATAGATCAATGGATTAACACTGCTGTTTAGGCAGGCACAGAAGTAACCATAACGCATAATATGGGAGGGTAAGGGCTGATTAAGCATTTTCATACAGTGAAAAACATTCAGTGGGAAAGAAAAAATGAGAAAGAAGAGCAGATTCAGCAATATGGCTACCAAACGTTTTCCTCGCTGGTATGGTTGTGACTTAAAATAGACTTTGATGAACAGAGTCAGAGTGGAGATAGTCAAGAATGGGAGACAAATGATGCCATTTATGATGATCTGCAAGTGTCTTAGGAAATAATATTCCAATTCATGTGTCAGGAAGAGAGTGAGGTGAATTGCAGGGAGAAGAATAGACAGGACCCACAGCAGGGCAGAGACAGTGCTGGATAAGTGTGTTGGCCGGTGGCATCGATACCAAAGTGGGAAGAGGACAGACACACACCTGTCAATGCTGATGACTGTCAGCAGAAATTGGCCAACACTGTACATGAATAGGAAGAGGTCATTGAACAATACACTTATAAGGTCACGATGCGAATTAGATATGCTCCAGTATATTAGCAGAATACTTTCAACAATGAGCAACCCAAAGTCAGCAGCGGAGAGGTTCACAATGTATGTCGAGAAAGTGTTCCTCTTAATGCGGACGCCAAGGAGCCAGATGACAGTCCCGTTGCCCAACAGCCCAAACACGATGAAGGGAAGAGTGATGGTGAAAAAAATAAGTGTTTCTAAATTATATTTAGCAATCGATCCTGGATCCTCATTGTTGGTACCATTGTTTGGAAATTCAGTGCCGTTGTATGTCACTGGATATCCTTTGCTGACATCCAAACAAGGCAAGGATGGCTGAATGAAATTAGCCATTCTGTTCAAATTTTGCTTTCGGGTTCTTCTGCTGTAGAATCGCCTCCTAAAAGAACAGGGGGGGGGGGGTTGGAGTCAGTCCCTACTAGTGAGCTGGACAAATAGATGTCAGCAAAGGCTGGCATGTTTTGTCTCATGTATGAAAATCCATAACTGATATTCTTAAATGGAAGTACTGGTGGGCAAGAGAGAGGGGGGGAGCTTTTCCCCTGGTGGTTCCATGTCTCTGGAACACTTTACTTATTGGCTTTGCTCCATTGTTTTTGGAAGGCTATGTCAGCAACATTTTAGAAAAGCAACATTAGGAAAAGATGAAAATGAGCAAAGGGATTTAAAACTGGTTTTATTCTTCTCTTAGTAAGGAAAATGACTAAGGGATTCAGACAAAAGTTTTAGAGAACTTTCCCCCCGCCCCAGAGGAGGGGTGTGGTGGAACAAAGAAAGGGAGAATGAGATAGAGACAAAAGACACTGCAGAAGGTAATTTCCCAAGAAGAAAAGATTCCATGCACAGAATGTCCTACCTTTGTCCAATCACATCTGTTTTCCAGGAAATGGGAGCAGAGAGACTTGCGATATTCTGTTTCTAGAATTTCAGGGTCTCTGTCACCACCTCTTCTCTGCATTCAACAAATATTGTACATCCACCACTGAACACAAAATCTTGAGCAGATAATGTCAGGGAGTGCTTTGTGTTCAATAAGGGCAGGGTGCAGAATTCATATCCTGTTAAAATGTTCAAATCCATTAGTTGGTGTCCCAATTAGTCATGGGCAGGTTTCTATTTCCTCAACATAGAAACTTCAGCAATCTCCTGCATGTTCAGGCAATCACTTATCAAAGTCTCAAGAGAAATATACACTTTATGCTTGCAGGTGTTTGTTTGTTTGTTTGTTTGTTTGTTTGTTGAGGGCTCTTGCTCATCTGCAGAGCTTTGACTTAGCACGCAGAAAGTCCTGGATTCAGTCAGTGGCAGCTCCAGGTAGGGAAAGGATTGATTCCTGCTTATTTCCCTGCTGGTCAGTGTCAGCAATCTGAGCTCGGTAGAATAAAGGTCTGACCTTGTACAAGAATGTTTCTTATATTTATTTATTCAGAGTTTTGAACGTATGCATGGGAACTGATAATTAATGTATGTATGGTTGGGCTGGGTACCAAAACAGACTGAAGGAGAGATGAAGACAAAGGAGTCCAGAGACGTCACAATAAAGGTTGCCTTTGAGGAGGAGCATGAAGGAAAAGAAATATGTGAGGACACCAAAGAGAAAGAGAAAAAATCAAGTAGAAAAGATGTGATGTGTTAGTGCTGGTGCAAGACATTTTGCTTCCTGAAGCAGGGAACCCAATGTCACTCAAAACTCTTGCTGCACTTTTTCCAGCCTTCATCCTTCCCATACACCCCAATTTTGCCATGAGAAGTGCCTTCCTTACCTTCCTGCTCTCTTTCCTGCCATGCATAGAATTTTTGTAGCTTGCACCTGGGAGCAAAGAGGCTTGAGAGATTTCAAGCATCCTACTTTTATCCAAAAAGGACTCTTTACTTACAAGTGGGAGTAGATTGACTATATGTATTCCCTTCTAGGAGGTTTCCCAGAAAAGAATGAGCTCTACCATCATCCTGCTCTTTCCAGCCCATTAGCTGGGCTCTCTTTCCCCGGGTGTTTTGGAAATCTCCTGCATGGGGAGCAAAATGCTTCTCAGTGCTTAAGACTTACTTGCAGGCTTTTGAAGTGTAATGGAGACTTTCAAAGCACTTTTGTATATTTTACAAATGGAGCTGTTAGTGCGTATGATCATCAATTTGTCCTTTGGCGCTGGGACATTCCCAGGGGAATTGAAAGAGGCAGTGGTGCATCCGCTCTTAATGAAAACATCATTAGATCCTTTAGATCTATCCAATTACCGCCCAGTTTCGAATCTTCCGTTTCTGGGCAAGGTGATTGAGAGAGTGGTTGCTGAACAGCTTGGTGGATTTCTGGATGAAACATTGGCTTTAGATCCATTCCAGTCCAGCTTTCACTCTGGTCATGGGACCGAGACCACTCTGGTCACCCTAACTGATGATCTCTGTAGGCAGCTGGACCGAGGCGGGTCAGAGCTGTTGATTCTCTTAGATCTGTCAGCAGCCTTTGACATGGTCAATCATGAACTTCTGGACCGCGCCTCACCGATGTGGGGATTCGGGGCACAGTCCTTCAATGGCTGCACTTGTTCCTTTCTGGTCGGGGACAGAGGGTGGTGCTGGGGGGGGGAGCTGTCGTCATGCTACTCCTTGGTGTGTGGAGTAGGGCAGGGCGCAATTCTCTCCCTGATGCTTTTTAACATCTTTGTGCTCTCCCTCGCCCAGCTTGTCCAGAGCTTTGACTTGGGTTGCCATCAGTATGCTGATGACCCCCAACTCTATCTGTTGATGGACGGACACCCTGACTTGGTCTCAGAAACACTGATCAGATGTTTGGAAGCCGTGGCTGGATGGCTACGTGGGAGCCGGTTGAAGTTAAATCCTTCGAAGACAGAGGTCCTTTGGCTGGTTCGGGATGATATGGGGTTGGGGGGCCACCTCCCATCCCTTGCGGGGGTGCAATTAGTGCCAGCGCCTTCCATCAAGAGTTTGGGTGTAATCTTCAAGCCTCCCTTACTATGGAGGCACAGGTTACAGCTACAACAAAGGTGGCATTTTTTCATCTCCATCAAGCTAAGCAGTTGGTCCCTTATTTCTCTCGCCCTGACCTCGCCACTGTGATCCATGCGATGGTCACCTCCAGGCTTGATTATTGTAACTCACTCTACGTGGGGCTGCCCTTGAAACTGATCCAGAAACTCTGCCCTTGAAACCCAGTGGGTGCAGAATGCTGCGGCGAGACTCCTCACAGGGTCCTTGCCACGGAAGCACATTCATCTGGTGCTATGCCAGCTGCACTGGCTCCGAGTGGAGTACAGGATCAGGTTTAAGGTGCTGGTTTTAACCTTTAAAGCCCTATACAGCCTAGGACCCTCATACCTACGGGACTGCCTCTCCTGGTATGCCCCACAGAGGACCTTAAGGTCTGCAAATAATAACACCCTGAAGATCCCAGGCCCCAGGGAAATTATACTGGCCTCGACCAGAGCCAGGGCCTTTTGGGCCCTGGCCCTGGCCTGGTGGAACACTCTCTCACAAGAGACCAGGGCCCTGCGGGATTTGACATCTTTCCGCAGGGCCTGCAAGATGGAGCTGGTCCGCCAGGCCTTTGGTTGGGGTTCAATCTGATTCTTTTCTTTCTGTATACGAACAAGCATTAAAGAGGCCTCCTAGCCCACTCACAGGTCCTTTATAAGACCAGTGGTAACAGTTGGCCCTGGAGAATATTAACCACTCTCAATTTTACCTGTGGAATGCCATCCTCAGATTTTAATTTGTTCTGAACTAATTTTAAGATGTATTTTAATTAATTGATTACCTGTTTTTATGTTCTTATGTTCTTTGTACAGTCATACCTCGGGTTACGATAGCTTCAGGTTGCGTTCCGCATGGGTTACGAATGCACTGCACCCAGAAATAATGGAACGGGTTACTTCCGGGTTCAGCGGTTCGCACATGCGCAGACGAGTCAAATGATGCCACGCGCATGCGCAGAAGCGCCAAATCGTGTCGTGCATATGCGCAGGCGTGGCGCTTCATGATACAGACTGCTCATGAAGTGAACGTCCGCTTCCAGAGGTACCACTGTATACTGTGTTAGTTTTATGATGTCAGCCGCCCTGAGCCTGAGCTCTGGACAGGGAGGGCGGGGTACAAATAAAAATTTATTATTATCATTATGATGATGATAATGATCACAATACTTGGTTTCTGCAAATTTTCTGATTGCAAGCTATTCCAGCATAGTCCCCCCCCTCTCTTGATCTCTCTGATTCATAATACCTGATCCAAAGTTTGTCACAGGTAAGTGAACAACTCAAATTCAAAGTTCTTCATTTTCAAGTGCAGGAGGGAAGTCATTGCTCAGTGACAGAATTATGCAGCCATTTCCCCCCTTGCAGACAGGCACAGGTTCAGGCTCTTGGGGTGAAGTGGATGCCAACTTGAATAAAATATTGGGGGCCCAGGTAAGCCCTGCCCTGTGTATTCGATCACATGGTGCTGTGCGCACACACACTGTTTGAATACCAATGCCAATCAACCTTGGGGGGGGGGGCCTTAAAATTTTATTAAGGGCGTAGTTGGCTCCTATGACTGGTTAACAGGTGACATTGGTTCATCTAGCCCAGTATTGTCTTCCAGTTCTGGTCTGCCTTAATGGAGGCAGCTCCCATGACAGTGGGAGATTGTTGGTGAAGGAAAAACAAGGATGATTGAGGGAAATTATTCTTGCAATTCCCCCCCAGGGACGGGGGAGGGGGGGAATGGCTTCACTTGCAGTTCATCTCGGTACCTGGCTCTCCCTCTGGCATGGATGCGGGAGGCAGGGAGGCGCTGAGTTCAAAAGCACTCAGCCTGCTGAAAATCTTCCTATGCCACCATTAAGAAGCAGAGGTTCTCCTGTTAATTGGAGCTTAATTTGGACTAAAATACAGGCACATGCTAGAAGAAATGAGATCATAAACTGCAGATTATTTATAACATTGTATTGGTAGTGTAGAAACCTAGTGAGGCAGATGGCTAGTCTGCATAGCCCAGTATTTCCTACTTGGACTGGTTTTGGCTCCCATACAGAGACCTGATATCCCAAGACTCCAGGGATTCAACCTGGGTCTTCCTGACTGCAAACCACTCAGCTATCGTTCCCCTCCTGCTTTTGCAAATGAACTACATCAACTTGAGATGTTCACATACGTGTGAGATAATGCTGATCAGCATTCTTCTGACAGCAAGTGCAGCACTCAGCACTGTAATAAGTAGATGGTCAAAAGACTTGCAGAAATGAATGCAACCCAACAGAAATAAAACCAGATATGTCCTCAAGTTCCCTGTGTGAAGTTTAGGGCTCCACCCACCCTTTTTAATAATTCTGCCCACATCATGTGACAAGAATATTCTTTTCAACGGTTATCAATATACCGGTAGTGAATATAGGAGGAGGTTCTTACCTTGGAAGGGTTGATGTCACAGAAGGGCATTCTTGAGAAAAGTGGGTTAGCAAATTGCAGGGAATGAGGAACTAGACAACACTCTGTGATGCAATTAGGAGAACTATTTTTACTGAGTAAAAATGTCATGCCTTGCCTTCATTTTGCTATGCTCTAGCTGGTTAACATGGTAGTGAGTACACAAGAAACTCAAAGATAGACATGCAAGTGTATCTATTTATTATTTCATAATATTTATATACTGCTTGATGGTAGAAAATCTCAAAGAAGTTTACAGAAATGTAAGAAGCAACACACACACACACACACACACACACACACACACACAAACAACACACACACAATTTTTAAAGGAATCCTGTACAGTTGGGATGATCTCCCTCCTTCATTGACTGTACAAGCCAATGTTCTATCAGAGACCAGGCGGAGGAGTACAGCCCTGATGAGGAATTGTGGGAGCCTTCCCCTCCCCCTACTCCTGACCAGGATGCTGAAGCTGCCCAGGAGCAGTGGAGCAGTATAGATCTGGAACAGTGGTTTGCAGAGGGGCATAGTTCTGAAGACAAAAGTTGGGAACAACTGGGGGGGGGGTGAACAGCAAGGTGAAGAAGAACTGGAAGAACGGGAGAGCTAACAGACTCTCTGTTGCTTGAAAGTGTCAAGCCTATCAGTCCAAGGTCACGTAGAGCAGATAAGGTGGCTATACAAAAAGCAAACAAACCACTGTGTTTGCGAGATCAGGTTACACGCAGTGGTAGTGACTAAGGGGGAAGTGGGTGGGAACCTTAATTGGGAGCACCTTTCCTTTGAGAAGGACTCTTTATTCTTGAGCTGTGACCACTAAAATCTCTTTAAATGGTAAGAGACTCTTTTTGCTTTATTCTGCTTATCCGTGGCCAAAGGGATGGACGAAGTCGCTCTTCCGAAGCCTGACATGTCCTATAGCAGTAGCATCACTGGAAACTGGAGGAACTCTGTTTGCACCTGCTCAGGGGGGGGGCAGGTTTGCCACACCTCAGTTCCCCTAAGAGGAAGAGTTACTGTCCTGTAGCAGCAGCAGCAATGGGATGTAAAGGATAGAAGGGTGGGCTATCCAAAACTCAGCTGCCTGAACCAATCACTTCTTTCAACACTCAAATATTTGGATTCCCCCATCCCAGAAATTCATGGGATTTCTAGACCTTCTCGCCTGCAGCACAAATGCCTTAACCTTGATTTTAATGCCTCCTCCCCTTACCCTTACTACCGTGTAAGTTAGTGGCAATTATCTCCTCCTCTTCAAATCTATCAAACTCAACTGACTAAAGCTTCAATAAAGAGCTCTGCTCATTCTCTGTTGATGAGCTCAAAATATGGAACTCCCCATCCCTAAGTATCTATCCAGGAAGGAAGCTTTTTCAAGGTTGCAGTACAGAAGTAGATGGGCACGGGAAACTTCTTCATGTTCCTGGGGTTTCATTTTTCAGGTTTCCTCCTCATCCAAATGTAGAAGGCATATGGTGGCTTTTCAGGGATTGGACTAAATGACTCTCAGAGTCCCTTCCACCTCTACAATTCTATGATTCTATTATTCTAAGTCAAAATAATTTTGGCCATACTAGTGAAGTTTGTGCCAAATGCTTTCGGAATTGTCTTCAGTCACAGGAAAAGACTGACAACTCATCTGTATAAGCTCAAGCAAGACGTGAATACTGAATACAAATTAAGTAGGCTACAGGAAATGCAACCTGAAGTTATGGACATTTGCATAGTAGAAACTAGAATGTCATTGTATAAACTAGATAAAAGCGATGGTCTTCAGAGCCCATCAGAATTTTGTTTCAACAGAGGTCTCCGCTTCCTCTGTTGAGCTTTCCTCCTCCTTGAAAACATTCTGGAGTATGGCTTTCATGCTCTTCATAGGTCTGCCTCTCTTCTGTCTCCCAACCAAGAAATAGATCAAAGGGTTAACACTGCTGTTCAGGCAGGCAGATAAGTAGACATAATTTACAGAAATGGTAGAGGGTGAATCAAAAACATAATCATTGATGCAATAGGCATTCAGTGGAAACGAAAAAATAATGAAGAAAAGAAGAGCAAGCAAGATGGCTATCAAAGCTTTACCCCGCCTTCGCTGTTGCAATTTGAAAGAGACCTTGAGGCACAGAATTAGAGTTGAGGTAGTCATGAGCGGGAGGCAAAGGATGCCGTTCACAGCATACTGATTGTTTTTCATTGTATAATTGGCCACCTTTTCAGTCAGGCGGAGGGTGAAGTTAATTCCACAGAGAAGGCCAGAAAGTACCCATATTACAGAACACAAAGTGGTGGACAAATTTGTTGGCCGGTGGCATCGATGCCAAATTGGGAAGAGGACTGACACACACCTGTCAATGCTGATGGCTGTCAGTAAATACTGACCAGCACTGTACATTACTTGAAAGACATCTTCAAGAAAATGATACAGAGGTCCATCATAAGCTCCTCTTGCATACAAAATTACTTCCATAAAAAAGTTAGCTGTGACTACACCCAAGTCCGCAACAGAGAGGTTCAGGATGTAAATGGTGAAAGGGTTCCTCTTAATGCAGAAGCTAAGCAGCCAGACGACAGTCCCATTCCCTAAAAGCCCCAAAATACAAATTAAAATTGTGAATATAGACAAAATATATCCTTCTATGTCAACATTTGAAATCGATTCTGTATAATCGTAACTCCTATTGTTGGAGAACCAAGTTGCATTGTCTTCTCCATAATATTCTTCTCCAGCATTGAAAGGAGACAGCGGCATTGGGCTGAAACTGGCCATTGTACTCAGTTGTTGCTGTTGCATTTCTTCTTGTGTAGATATGTCTGCTGGGGGTGGAGAGGGTGGGATTAGTCTTTGCTAATGAATAAAGATTAAGCTAAAGCTTTTCAACCTACTCTTCCTTGTCTTTGTGAGTTAACTCTTGAGTTAATTCCTAATATGAGAGTTAATTTTTAAGGTGAAATGGCTCATCTGTTTCATCTCCAGTTCAAGCTGTGTCTTCAGTAACAAACCTAATGTCAGGGACTGGCTGGATGAGGAGGACTGGTGTGAGCTTCCTGCCCTGTAGCCCCCACCCCACCCCACCCCAGGAAGACACATACGCTGAGGACATTTTTAATCCAGCTGACAACTGTACTGCCACATGGCAACTGAAATGATTTCTCTCCCATCTCTGTCCCTGCAGAGCACAAGGGATGGGGTGGTGTTAGTCCACTTGTCAATCCCCTGACATCACAAGTGTTTGTCACCTGCTTCGAAAGTTACACAAGGGCCTTTGCAGGTACAGTTAGTTAAGCCCATTTTGGCCAACCTCTCCCTTTTCTTCCCCACACAAGCTCTTCCTTTTCTTCCCCCCACAAACTGAGCTCATGGCATAAATGTGGAAGGTTGACAGGCCATATTTGGCCCATTGGATGGAGTCCCCCCCCTTTTTTGATAGAGGTACAAAGACGTTTGGGCCATGCATTGGAGCCATCTCCACTTGCCGATGAACAATGGGGTGTTTGCTCCAAGGCTCCTGGTTGTTCCTTTGCAGTTTTACTGGCCAAATTAGGAATCTGGCTAGGACTAAATTCGTCCATGGGTTTGGAGATTCTCAGTGCTTGATCTGGTACAACATCAGGCTCAGTGCAGTCCCTGTCCTACTGGAGAAGGCAAGACAGAAATGGGGAACACAGAACAAGATGAAAAAAGTGGTGAAACTGGTTTACTGAGATAAGCAAGAGACTGCTAGAGGTATTCATTTTATTGTAAAAAGTGGAAATAAGCAGGCAAGAATTTCTAACTTGATCTTTTCGCTTACCTGTGACAAACATTGGATCAGATATCATGATGGACAGAAAGAACCAGAAGTAGATATTCTCGTGTTGGAATAAACAACTAGAAAATTTGCAGACATCAAAGCAACTCCCAAGTCTTGAGGAAACATTCAATGCATTTAAAAGCTCATGGCAAGATGTACAGGAATGTGCCTGTTTGCTTCATTTATGCTTAATCAGTTTGCCAGTATCATGTGACAAGAGAAAAACGATTATCACTGGATTGCCAATACAGTCACCTGCCAATTTAGGAAGAGAAATTCTTTTTGCAATACCCTAGGATATCACTCTTGCAAAAAATGGGCTTGCAAGTAGTAGGAAAAAAATGACTCTGAATTGATCAAGTGAAATGCATTTATTGAATAGAATCATAAAAAGGTTCTAAATTTCCATGTTGAAACTGGAATTATGGATGTACAAAAAACACTAAAAGCATGAAATATTATAGCAAATGTAAGAACTTAGGGTGGTATAGGTGAGTATAGGGTAGTATGCAAATTTAAATTAATAATAATAATTTATGATGCCATATTATTACTGTATATTCCTGCATATAAGACTACTTTTTAACCCAGGAAAATCTTCTCAAAAGTCGGGGGTAGTCTTATATGCCAGGTCGTATTTCTTATACGGCAAGTATATCCCAAACTCTATATTTTAACTGGAAAAGTTGGGGGTCGTCTTATACACCCAGTCGTCTTATATGCCGGAATATATGGTATTTTTCTTACTCTCCTATAATACTAGAAATCAGGGCCATCCAGTGCATCTGAATACTGGACAATTCAAGAGAGTAAAAAGAAAATACTTATCTGAAAAGTAGATAGATAAACTGTGGAATCCACTCCCAAAGTATATACTAATGGCCACCAACTTGCATGACTTTAGAAGAGGACTAAACATATCGATGAATGATCAATTTATATTCTGCCTCCTGTGTGTGATGCAGCATGCCTCTGAATTCCAGTTGCTGAAAATCACAACTGAGGAGAAAGATGCTCTGCTCAGGTCCTGCTTGTGAGCTTCCCATAAACATCTGTTTGACCACTGCCAGAAGAGGTTGCCGGGATGGATGGTTCTTTGGCCTTCTCCAGCTGTTCCCTTCTTATGGTGTGTCCTTATAGCATCAGCAGAGAAGGCAACATGGAGGATGTGGCTTTATTTTGCATTCTTCTCTTTAGTTGGTTGTGCATGTTCCATCAGGTATGTTTTTTCCTCTGGCACAACATGAAAACAAGCCCTACATTCTTCTCCAATTCCAGTGCTGAAACTTAGTTCACCATCTGGTCATCTCTTGACTTGGCTACACTGACTTTTTCTGCTCTGGACTGAGCTCTTCATTCACTCCTCTGTCCTCTTATTGATTCACTCCTCTGTCCTCTTATTGATCATTCACTCCTCTGTCCTCTTATTGATCCTCTGTCCTCTTATTGATCCAGAGCATTCACCTCTGCTACAAGTAGTTAGAAATATCCTGTGTCAGCCATTTACCATTCAGCTGTTGAGGCAACAGCTGTCTGGCATGTGGGATTATAGCCCAAAACATCTGGAAGCAACCACACTTGTTTTTCCTTTCTTATGTCCCTGATGACATAAGAAGAGCTCTTCTGGAGAGGAGCAGAGGTACTGTAGATCTAGTCCATCATTATGTTCTTGCTGTCTAAAGGAAGCCCCCAAACAAGATATGTTCCTTCACCACCATTGTCAAATTCACTCAGTGAGGCTTTGCAGTGGACGTATGGAATTCTAGGAGTGCAAGACTCTGCAAAGATCGCATCCAGTTAAGTATGCAATGCTGGACTTTGAATCCTTGCTATTCCACAGACTGGGCAGAGGCAAACAATCTGCATTGGCAAAGACCAACTCATGTTTAGAGGCACAATCTGAGTGTCATTAAAAGCAAACTTTGATGCCAGATTGGAGATTCCTTCTAGACCGAAGCAGGATTGCCCTGCCCACAAGGCAAGGTGAGGAGACCACCTCAGGTGGCAGGATCCACAGGGACAGCAGATCCCAATGTAGATTTTTCACGACTGCACTGTTTTCAGGACTTCTTCATCCACAGGAAACCACCCATATCTCATCTGCATATGTCCAAGATAGACCATAACATTTAACTGCCAAGATCATGCGGTCAGTATATGTGCATGTATCGATATATAGCAGGATGTAGATATTGCTGTCTGAGATCTCTGTGTTCCCCAGAGACTTTCTGCATCTTTGCATTATAATGTGTCAAACTGGAAAAAGAATTGACCCAAAGGAATGTCAGCTTCATATTTTGCTTTAATACAGTTTGTACGGGGGGGGGTGAGGACTTGGCCCCATTACTTTTCCCTTCCTATTGGATAAATTCTTCTTCTAAATAACATTTTATACTTAAACAGTGTATCTCATAATAAAGCCTTCCTACCAGGATGTCAGAGACATGGCCAGCAGAGAGGACTCTGCAGAGGGGGAGGAAGAGGCAGAGGAAAACAGGAACTTGGTTCATTCACACCACAAAAGTGGAAGAAGAAGAAGAAGAGTTTGGATTTGATATCCTACTTTATCACTACCCAAAGGATCTCAATGCGGCTAACATTCTCCTTTCCCTTCCTCCCCCACAGCAAACACTCTGTGAGGTGAGTGGGGCTGAGAAACTTCAAAGAAGTGTGACTAGCCCAAGGTCACCCAGCAGCTGCATGTGGAGGAGCGGAGACGCGAACCCGGTTCCCCAGATTACGAGTCTACCACTCTTAACCACTACACCACACTGGCTCTTCTCGCTCTGCATGGCTGCCTGTAAGTTTTCGCAGCAGCACAGAGATGAAGGAGCAGGATGCAGGTAGGGGGTGGATTCAGTTCCAGAGGAGAAAGAATTGGCTGCACCTGAGTCTCCAAGGAGGTGGAGCAAGCGATTAGAACAAAGGAAGACCAGCAGGAAGCGGGGGCGGGTTTGAAGTAAATATGGCCTTGGAAGGGGCCAGAAGCCAGTCGAGTCAACTGATTCCAACAGTGAGGTATGAGTTGTGGGAAGCTCGGATTGCTGAAAGTCTGTTGTGGATAGTAAACCTCAAGTAGTCGCACTGCCACCGTGTCGTGTCTTCTGTGGGAGAAGTGCTAAACCTGAGACAGGATTAATGGTGCAGTAGCCATTCACCTGATAAATGGAATCTGTGTTAGAATAAAGTCCTTATGAATTCTAAGAAATATTTATTCATATATTTGTATTTTTTGACATTTGTTAGTCTCCTTTCTTCAAAAATAGAACTCAAGATGGAAAACAAAGTTTGTTCTTGTATAAGCTTTTGTGTGTATGCACACTTCTGAAGAACAAACTTAGTTGTTCTCTAAGGTGCTACTGGACATATATATTTCAACTTTTATATTGTCATGGAAGTGACTAAGAAATAAAAAATAAATAAATAAATAAATAAAGTGATATTGATGGTGTCAGAGTGCTGTTTGTCGAAATTAAAGTGGAGATTACACTCTAAAGTCTCAGTTTTACAGAAAGAAATTACTGAGAAAAGTTAGTTTGCAAGTGGTAGGGAAGGGAGAACCAGCTAATGGCTCTGTGACTTGATGAAGTGAAATTCATTTATTGATTAAAATCATACCATGCTTTTATATTTCCATGCTCAATCTGGTTAACGGAATCAGAACGAACGTACAAAAAATAAAAAGGTACAAAAACACATTTTAGCCAATGTAAAAACTACCATAAGGGACATGAATAGTTGCAGCTGGTAATTTGTGATTTCCTTTAATTTTTCTTAGGCACTCATAATACTAAAACTTGAGATTGAAATACAGTATACCTGTAGTCAACCATGTCCTACTGGTTTTCTCGATTCCAACAGGCTTCTTTTATGCTCCCTATGAGATTGAAATACAGTACTCAAGCAAGGTATTTCTTCACACAACATCTGTGCCTTTTTGGTTTTTTACCATGGTCGTCCTTTTGTAAAGTTTATACCTGTAGTCAACCATGTCCCACTGGTTTTCTCCATTCCAACAGGCTTCTTTTATGCTCACTATGTGAATGCCATTTGGACATATTGCAGCAGGTAGGTAGGACAGTCACATGTGCTCTTCTTCCGTATCAGTAATGAGCAGTAATGAGTAAAGAGCACATCTCGAGCTGCAACCAAAATGTCAGCATAAACAGAGCTTGAAGCAAATTTGGAGACTTCAAAGATGAAGCATGTGAAGAATTTCAAAGAAAGCCAAAAGATGGGATGAAAGGGTGTCTGGTTATCCCTAGGTTGTCAGTGGGTTTTGCCAAAGGGGAATTTTAGAACATGGTTGATGGCTCACTGACATTTTTTCCCAAATGAGTCAAAATAATTTTTTGAGAAGTTTTTTCCCCACCGGAGAAGTTTATTGTTTTTGATATAACAATAATTCTGCATCAGGCAATGTAAACAACAGTAACTAGACTGTGTAATCAGAATTACAGTGATAAAGATAAAAGTGATTATCTTTTGGAGCTATCATAACTGAGTTTCCACAGGTGCATCCACTACCTCTTTGAGGATTTCCTCCTCCTTGAAAGCATTCTGAAGTATGGCTTTCATGCTCCTCCTAAGTCTTTCTCTTTTCTGTCTTCCAACCAGGAAATAAATCAAAGGGTTAATACAGCTATTCAGACAGGTGTATAGGAAGGCATATTGTAAGAAAGAAGGAGGCTTTAAATGAAGAATATAAAAAGTGATGACAAGGGCATTAACTGGAAAAGAAAAAATGATGAAGAAGAAGAGAGCAAGCAGGACTATAATTAGAAGTTTCCCCCTCCTCCTCTGGTGTGATTTAAAGCAGACCTTGACGAAAAGGATCAGAGTGGAGATAGTCATGAGTGGGAGGCAAAGGAAGCCATTCACAATAAGCTGAATGCTCTGTATGCTATAGATATTGAAATCAGCCAGAAGGAGAGTGAAGTCAATTGCAGGGGAAATAGAAGAAAGTACCCATATTGAGGCACACACAGTGGTGGACATATTTGGTGGCCGGTGGCATCGATGCCAAAGTGGGAAGAGGACAGCCACACACCTATCAATGCTGATGGCTGTCAGTAGAAATTGACCAGTGGTGTACATAAATAGGAAAATCAATGAAAGCATGCTATCTGCAAGGTAAGTGAAGGGGTCTGCTACCACTACCAAACATATTCTGCTAATAAACACAACTGTGAGTAAACCAAAGTCAGCCACGGAGAGGTTCAGGATGTAAGTGGTGAAAGGAGTCCTCTTAAGGCAGAAGCCAAGCAGCCAGATAACAGTACCATTCCACCAAAGTCCAAAAATGCTTATTAAAAAATAACTGATATGCCATATATATTGTCCTAATGTCAATCCAGAATCATTGTTAGAGAGAACAGTTTCATTGTATGTTCCATTATATTCCTCTCCAGCATTTAAAGAGGGCAGCGGCGGGAGGGTGTAATTCATCATTGCAATAAACCGTTGCTTTTAGGCTTCTTTTGGTGTAGAAACAGCTGCTGGAAGAAATGAGAAAATGGTGGAACTGGTCTTTGTTAATCAAAATACATGAATAAAGAGGAAGGTAAAGATTTCCAGCTTCAACTTCTAAGCCTTTATCTATGTCAGTGAAATGATTCTTCCTATTTTATTTCCAGGAAAAGATGCTGGTGGAACTAGCACAGCTATGGAAATATATGCAGGTCCAGCCCAAGATATTTAAGGAAGACCCAGAAATGTCCCTCCTCCCTACCAGGAAAGAAGAGGGTGTACACCAAGAACACATGGGGGGGGGAGAAAGACTGACAGTGGGGCCTGCTGCCCTGAGTGAACCTTGCCATTTGAGGTGGTTGCCTCATCTTGTTTCATGGGCTGGCCAGCCATGAATATATAAGAGATTTCAGAGAGTCTCTATGAAACTCACCATCACCTTGAACTTCATAGCATAAGCCTTCAGTTCCCATGCCTATAACTCAGGCTAAGTATAGGTAATTGAAATAACTGGCTAATCTTTTCTTCTTGTAGGGCATGTGTTGAGGAAAACTATCTGTATTCCATAGGGCACGTTTTCAGCCCATCTGGAAGCAGGATTGGCACAAGGGTGTCTAGAAGTGGCTAATCTGAAACAAGAAGCGGGGACGTGGCATGCGTCCCGGGGGTATGATGCGCCGCCCACGGGGGCATGGCACCCTGCGCGGTGGGGGGTGCATGGTGCATGTCGGGGGGGCGGACGCAATGGTATCCCCCTCCCCGATGGTGCTGGAGGAGGTGCACTCCCCCCGTTCCCTCCACCAGTGGGTACGACACTCATCTCACTTTTCAGGCCGAGGGAGCCGGCGTTTGTCCACAGATACCAGGTCATGTGGCCAGCATGACTAAACCACTTCTGGCACAATGGGACACTGTGATGAGTGCCAGAGTGCACGGAAATGCCATTTACCTTCCCGCTGCAGTGGTACCTATTTATCTGCTTTCACTGATGTGTTTTCGAACTGCTAGGTTGGCAGGAGCAGGGACCGAGTAACAGGAACTCACCCCATGGTGCGGATTCAAACTACTGACCTTCCAATTGGCGAGCCCAAGAAGCTCAGTGGTTTAGACCACAGCACCACTTACTTTGCTTTGAAACAAGAGTTACATCTAGGTGGGCATATGTGGTTGACTGACATCAATCAAGGAACGTCTCAATTTTCTTTTGATTTATGAGCAGGGGAAGATCCTTGGAGGAAGGGTTCCTGAGGGACATTAAACTGGATGAACATATGTGATTGAATATATGACGATGTGTCATTAGTCCTCTTCCCATAAAAGACTATGCATATAAGTGCATAGGAGGGGGCAGGATAGTGAAAGCAGATCTTTACTGTGACTGTACATTCAGCTGAATTTGTGCATAGAGTCCGGCACATTTATAATTATGCACAGTTAGGCTCTGCCAAGCATTCAGGAACTCTGCCTTTTGATGTTTCCCTAATGACATGGATGGATATACATGTAACCCAATACTTTGGATGCTATTTGATGGAGCCATATTCTGAATTGACCCACTGAAATCAAGGCACTTGGTTGTGACTTATTTAAGTCGGATGATATTAACTTAGTTAAGAAGTTGGCTTACACCAATTCAGATCATTTGTTGAACTAGTTTAGTAATACCTACTGAGCTAGGGAAAGCATCCTGAAAAGACTGGTAATAGAAGCTCACATTTCAGACAGGGCCACTCCCAACCCTACCTGGCAGAGACGGAATCTGGAATCTTCTGCATGGAAACCACTAGACCTCAGATTTTGGATAGAAAATCCATACTTCCATTTGAATTGTGATTTCTATGCAAGGATATGAGAGGTTATTTTTTTTTTGTGCCATTGCTTATTCCCATGAAAACCTGCTATTTACTGTTGATTTGGGACAAACATCAGTAGGGTTCTGGAAGGGACATTCAAAGCCCTAGTGTTGGACCTGAAGCTACTAAGGCTGTCAGGCACTGAGATCTCCAGAACTCATTCTTTCCTAGTCTTGCCACCTGGGATCCCTATAACTCCTGCCACCCTTGCAGATGAAATATGTTCACATACCTGTGAGAATCTGTGTCTCAGATATCATGAGCGGAAGGAAGCAGGAGCAACAGCGTTCTGTGCTGGGAAAAGTAGGCAATCAAAGGATTTGCAGGAATCAATGCAATCCCCAAGTCACAAGGAAAACTTGTAAGTCTGACCAAGCTGGCTTCAAGATGTCCTGTAAATTACTGGTATCCTCTCCTCTTCATCTGCTCTTAATCAGTTTGCCAACATCTTGTGACAAGAAGAAACCGTTTCTTTACTGGTGATCAAGATAGCCATCAGCAAAATTAGGAGGAGGTTGTTGCCACCTTAAGTATCACTGTGGTAGAAAGTACACTTGAGAAAAGTTCGTTTCCCAGTCATCTGGAAGCAGGAAGCAGCTAACAACTCTGTGACTTGATCAAGTGATATTCATTTATTGATTAATAGCATAGTATGCTTCTATCTTTCCATGCTCAACTTGGTTAACATAATAATGTACAGATATATACAAAAAAGTTCATAAATACATTGAACATTGCAACCAACGGAGCCATGAGAGGTTTCTTCTGGAAAGTGGCGATTTCCTGTAGATTTCCCCCCACTCCCACATGTCACCCTCTGCTAACTACTCAAAACTCTGCCATTGTTTAAAACCTCCACTTTCCTCATATCAGATTCCCCCAAGGATGCAGCATCCTCAAATATACCTTTGCTTGAAGGTATTTAACTCAATCCATTGCTTTATTTAAAATTGCCATTTCCCCCCCCCCCCTCCGTTCCTTGCTTTACTCAAATGTCCGCTGTTGTTTTAAGTCACTATTTCCCCCTTGAAAAGTGCCTCTTCTTTCGTTGGTATCTCTTCTTGTTTCCATCTTTGGGCTAATAATATTCTTGCTGCAGTTGTTGCATATAAAAACAATGTTATATCTTGCTTATGTATTTCTCTACCTACAATACCTAATAAGAAGGCTTCTGTTTCTTGTAAATAAATGTATATTTCAATTTTTTTAAAAGTACATTATATATCATTTCCCAGAAAGCCTTCACCTCCTTACACACACACCACATATGATAAAAGGTACCATCTCTTTCTTTACATTTCCAACATTGGTTATTTATTCTATACATTTTTACTAGTTTCACTGGTGTTAAATACCATCTATACATCATTTTCATTACATTTTATTTGAGCACATTGCAAGCAGTAAAATTTATTTGATCTTTTCCACAATCTTTCCCAATCTTCTAACTGTATGTTATGACCAATATCTTTTGCCCACTGTATCATTACAGATTTAGCTTCTTCATCTTTCGTATGCCATTCCAAAAGTAACTTACACATTTTTGACAACATTTTAACTTTATTACTTAATAAATCCAATTCAAACCTAGATCTTATATATTCACATCCATTTTTCTTTTTGTCTTCTTTAAACACTTCATTTATTTGATGATAATGCTTCTTAATAAGTGTTGACTAGAATGATGTGTCAAGGTGAGTCTTTATCCATGGTGATTTTGGTTCTTCACCATGCAAAGGAGTCTAGTGTATGCATCAAGATATAGGCTTGATGGCTAGCATTGAGTGGAATGCATTGTGACATGATATGAAACCATATCCCCCCCCCCCCCCGTTTCCTCTGGTGTTTTAAAAAAACAAAACAAAACAAACTTTATTGGAAAGATAGAGAATCATTGATGTCATGAATCACTTCTGCTAATTGTCACATTGCCCTATAAAGGTGTAGCTGGCAGAATTTTGTGGATTTCTATATGCACATAGTTATAATTTCTATATCACTACCTCTATATAATAACCAGTGCTCTTTTTCAGCTGGAACTCACCAGAACTCAGTTCCGGCAATTCTCAGGTGGGGGCCATTGCAATTATAAGAGAACAAGGGAGGCATTTATGATGAGTTTCTGCATCTCATTTCTAGAAAAATAGCACAGAAAATAGAGATTATAGTGGTGGAATGTTCCATCATGCACTTTTCTAAAAATCTGGGAGAAATCTTTTATTTTGTTTTCTTCAAACATTTGGGCTCTAAATGTGAAGATTTCTTTACTTCATTCCCTTTAGCAGTGAATCTGTTTTCTATACCATATAGCAAGTCATCCCACTCAACTCACAGTCTGTTGAAGCGGCATTTATTTTTATTTCATTTTTAAAAACATATAAAACATTTATCCTGCAAAATAGGCAATCCTAGGGGCTTTTAACGATACTGCTAAAATGAGGACAGAAATCAACAGAGTAAATGAATCCAAAATAATAAAATAGTGGCTACAGAGGAAAACAAGTACCAAGAAATACACCAAGAGATAGAAAATGAAGCTTTCTGAGCTATTTTGAGGTCTTCACATCTGGGTTTGAACTGAAACTTCTTGCTTCTCTCTGCAATCTTCCTCTTCTTTGAAAAGTCTCTGGAGTATGACCTTCATGCTCTCCCTAGATCGAGCCCTCTTGTTTCTCCCAATCAGGAAATAAATCAGTGGGTTAATACTGCTATTCAGGCAGCTGCATAAGTACCCAACAGGTATTGCAACATATTGCACTTTGTAGTCTATATGTGCAGTGAAAAAACCGATAATGAAAATGCAAGTAAATGGGAAAGCTAAGAAGAGGAAGAAGAGAAGGGCAAGTAGGATAGCTGTTAAAGCTTTTCCCTTCTTCCTCTGTTGTGATCTAAAGTAAACTTTTATAAACAGGACCAGAGTGGAAACAGTCATGAGTGGGAGGCAAAGTATAGCATTCATTAGAAGGTGGTAGACAAGGGTGTCATTGTTACGGAGAAAATGAAAAAGAATCCAACAGATTACAGAAAACAGCAAAGAAATTATCAATATTAAGGCACAAACAAGGGTGGAAAAGTGTGGTGGTCGGTGGCACCTGTGCCAAAGGGGGAAGATGACAGAAACACACCTGTCCATGCTAATGGCTGTCAACAGATATTGACCAGTGTTGTACATGAAGAAGAAGAAAAAACTGAACAACTCTAAAACAAACTCAATATTCATAGGTAAGCATGCAAATGACATCAGAAGACTTGCAATGGACAAAGTAAATAAGCATATGAGTGTTCCAAGGTCAACAACAGCCAGATGTAGTATGAAAGTGGTGAAAGGATTCTTCTTCATGCAAAAGCCAAGAAACCAGATGACAGTTCCATTCCCCATAAGTCCAAAAATGCTAATAACTGGAATTAAGACAAAGAGAACAATTCTTGCTATAAATTTTAGTGATAATTCATGATCAAAACCATCCTGGGAGGTTAGGAGGTCAGTTCCATTTTCTGCTTCAATATCTTCCCATGAAGCATTCAAAGTGGACGAGGATCCCATCTTGCTGTATCTCTACTTTTGAGCTTTTTCTTGATTGAAATTGTGAATATTGAAAATGTGAGCTTACTAGCAGGAGAGAATAAACAAATGTGGAGTCAGTTTTAGCTATAAAGACCAACCATATTAAACTGAGAAACTCAAACAATAATAAAAGAGAAATGCTATTGTGGAAATTCATGACCGAGAAACAAACAAACAAGCATGCCCCCCCCCCAACATTCCTCAGATGAAAATAGGGATATTTTTCACTCCTCTCTTTTTGACCCTCCTTTACCCCATTTCTTTGCCTCTCACATATCATTTACTAACTTAAGAAAGACAAGTGCCACCACCAGTAAACTTTTTATGAAAAAAACAATATGAAGTATAACAGAAAAATAAAACACAAGTTAAAGTGAATTCAAACAGCAAAAATGAGAACTAGTAAATGTATATATAGAGAGAGATGCTGATGAGCCTGACCTTGAGATTTTTTATAAAATAATGTTGTATCCCTATTGTAGAGCACTTGTGAGGCAGATGATTGGTATGTCCAGCCCTGTATTCCCTTCCCCAGGGATTCAACCTAGGATTTTCTGCCTTCAATGCATGTACACTTCTGTCTATGGTTCCCCAAACCCTTTTGCTAATGAACTATGTCAACTTGAGACATCTACATACCTGTGAGCAACTGCTGATCAGCAGTCTGGTACAACATCAAGTTCAGTGCAGTCCCTGTACTACTGGAGAAGGCAAAACAGAAATGGGGAACACAGAACAAGATGAAAAAAGTGGTGAAACTGATTGAGTGAGATAAGCAAGAGACTGCTAGAGGTATTCATGGTATTTTAAAAAGTGGACCTAAGTGGGCAAGTGACAGCAATAAAGTCTTTTCTCTCATTTGCTTTGATTTAAGAAAAGAAAACAGATCCAGGTAATTGAAAAGAAATGATATACTTGAACATATGCCTTATATTAGCCCCCTCTTCACCCGTCATGCATTCAGTGAGTGCATAGGAGGGAGAGCATATTTGTCAAAGCAGATCCTGCCTGTGACCTCCACACAGCCATCTGGAGACCTTTGTGGAGCCATTCAGATTTACAGGAGTGAACACATAGGCTCTGTCCATTCAAAAAACTTTATTATCAATTGACACTTATTCCACCAGCAAATCATCAATAGAATTTTACATGTACACACATACACAAATAGTTTCCCCCTTCCTTGGCAGCCTAAGTGGTAAGTTAATCGTGAATGCGACTAATTCAAGTTAGTTGATATCAGTGGATCTTTTGTGAGAATGATTTCATTGGCACCACTTTTTATGTATTGCTTTAGATATCACATGAAGGTCAAGATATGGGGGAATAGGCACAATCAGTAATCTCTCTCTCTTAATAGAAAAAAAAAGGTGCCGATACTCAGCATGAAGTTGTTACAATAAGTGCCACACTTTAAACATTTGCAGGGAAAAGGGGCTGGTACTGTGTACCTTTGAGTTACCCCCAGAAAAAAGCACTGGTCATAAGCCTCCAATCCTCTGCACAATCCTAAATGTGTGCAGACTCCTAGGCAGACCAATAAAATGGATAAATTTATTTATTGTCATTGTCCGTATATACACAGTATACACAACAACGAAAATCAAACACCCAAAGACCGGATTTACCGGTCTTCCCACTTAACAAGTATTGAGTCCCCGAAACCTCATACAGAGTGTTTACCACTCCTGCCACCTTCTACCCTATTTAACTCTGGGGGTTGAACCTAGTCCTAGTCTGAGTGTGTCAGTTGCTTCATAGGGCAAGGAACCTGGCTCTGTGGTACAGCATCTGCCTCATGTGCAGAAGGGTTCCATCCCTGGCATCAACAATTACGGCATACCCTTATCTGAAACCCTTGAAAAGTGCTGTCAGCCAGAGTCACAGAATCATAGAATCTTAGGGTTGGAAGGGACCCAAAGGTCATCCAGTCCAATCCCATTGCAATGCAATAACAAAGTAGTAGTAGTAGTAGTAGTAAACTTTAATACGGTCAAAGACCAGCAATACCAAAGCAATACTGGGCAAGTTGGAAAGAGCCAATGTGGCATTGTGATTCCAATTTTGGAGTAAGATCTGGGAGATTAGCGTTCAAATACTCACACAGACATAAAACTCGCTGGATAACCTCGGACCAGTCAGAGTCCTTCAACCTAACCTACCTCACAGGTTTGTTGTGAGGATAAAAAGAGGAGCAAGACAAACCATGTATGCCCCCTTGAACTCCTTGGAGGAAAGGTGGGGTGTAAATAAATAAATGGACTGAATTTTAGAAGGCAGCTTCCTATACTTTTCTGTTCCTAAAACCTCATACAGAATCTTTCACAGCTGTGTTATCTTTTAACCTTTTAACCCCAGGGGTTGAAGCTGTGCATGTCAATCATCATCATCATCATCGTCGTCATCATCATTGGTGCTTAATTCTGCCACACCAATTACTTGTCTTTCTGCTCTTGCAAGCGAAGAATTTCTAACTTGAGCTTTTCGCTTACCTGTGACAAACGTTGGATCAGATATTGTGATAGAGAGAGAGAGAACCAGAAGTAAGGAATCCTGTGCTGGAATAAACAACCAGAAGATTTGCAGACACCAATGCACCTCCCAAGTCTTGAGGAAACATTCAATGCATTTAAGAGCTCATGACAAGATGTGCTGGAATGTGCCTGTTTGCCTTCATTTATGCTTAATCAGTTTTCCAGTGTCATGTGACAAGAGAAAAATAATTATCATTGGGTTATCAATATAGTCTTTAGAGGATTGTGATCATGTACACTTCTGCTCCATTTGTACAATATACAAAAGTCCTTTGAAAGACTCCATTACACTTCAAAAGCCTGCATGTAAGTTTTAAGTACTAAGAAGCACTTTGCTCCCCATGCAGGAGATTTCCAAAACACCTGGGGAAAGAAAGCCCAGCTAATGGGCTGGAAAGAGCAGGATGATGGTACAGTAGGGATACAGAACCTTTTTCCAGCAAGAGGACCTCATTCTTTTCTGGGAAACCACCTAGAAGGAAATACTGTACACATAGCCAATTTACTCCCACTTTTAAGCAGAGAGTTCTGTTTGGATAAAAATAAAGGTAAAGGTAAAGGGACCCCTGACCGTTAGGTCCAGTCACGGACGACTCTGTGGTTGCGGCACTCATCTTGCTATACTGGCCGAGGGAGCCGGTGTACAGCTTCCGGGTCATGTGGCCAGCATGACTAAGCTGTTTCTGGCGAAACCAGAGCAGCGCACGGAAACACCGTTTACCTTCCCGCCGGAGTGGTACCTATTTATCTACTTGCACTGTGTGCTTTCGAACTGCTAGGTTTGCAGGAGCAGGGACTGAGCAGCGGGAGCTCACCCCATCACGGGGATTCAAACCACCGACCTCCCAATCGGCAAGCCCTAGGTTCTGTGGTTTAACCCACAGTGGCACCCGTGCCCTTGGATAATAGTAGGGTGCTTGAAATCTCTCAAGCCTCTTTGGTCCCAGGTGCAAGCTTCAAAAATTCTATGCATGGCAGGAGAGAGTTCAGGAAGGTAAGGAAGGCACTTATCATGGCAGAATTGGGGTGTTTGGGAAGGATGAAGACTGGAAAAAGTGCAGCAAGAGTTTGTGAGTGACATTTGGTCCTCTGTTTCTAGCTGCAAAATGTCTTGAACCAGCACTAACACATCACATCCTTTCTTTTTGTTTTTCTCTCCTTCTCTTTGGCATCCTCACATATTTCTTTTCCTTCATGCTCCTCCTCAATGGCAACCTTTATTGTGAAGCTTCTGGGCTCCTTTGTCTTCATCTCTCCTTCAGTCTGTGTTGGTATCCAGCCCAACCATACACACATCAATTCTCAATTCCCATGCATATGTTCAAAACTCTGAATAAATAAATATAGAAAACTGCCTTGTACAAGGCAAGACAGTTAATCTACGTAGCTCAGATTGCTGACACTGACCAGCAGGGATATAAGCAGGAATCAATCCTTTCCCTACCTGGAGCTGCCACTGACTGAATCCAGGACTTTCTGCATGCTAAGTCAAAGCTCTGCAGATGAGCAAGAGCCCTCAAAGCATCTGCAAGCATAAAGTGCATATGTCTCTTGAGACTTTGATAAGTGTTTTCTTTTTTTCTTTTCTTTTTTGAAAATAATTTTTGTTGTTGTTATAAGTTCATTTCCTGAACACACAGGAGATTGCTGAAGTGTCTAGGCTGAGAAAAAAGAAACCTGCCCATGACTAATTGGAACATCAACTAGTGGATATGAACATTTTAATAGGATATGAATTAGCCCTACCTGACAGAGTATGAATCTGTAATCTTCTGCATGCAAACTACTCAGTCTCAGATTTTGGATACAAAACTCTATGTATAACTCTATAACATAAATTGAACTGTGATTTCTATGCAAGGATATGAGAGGTTATTCTTTTCTTCCATTGCCTTTCCCCATGAAAACCTGCTGTTTACTGTTGATTTGGGACAAACATCAGAAGGGTCTTTGAAGTGTTAGACCTTAAGCTACTAAGGTTATCAGGCACTCAGATCTCCGGAACTTGTTCTTTCCTAGCCTGCCACCTGGGATCCCTATATAACTCTGTTCATGTCAGTGTGCAAAATGCTTGCTAATTATCCCACTGAGGAATTGCTCTCCCGCCACCCTAGCAGATGAAGTATGTTCACATACGATACCTGTGAGAATTTGTGGCTCAGATATCATGAGCAGGATCTTTTAAGTTAGCCAGGGCGAGTGTGAGGTGAATTGCAGGGGAAAGGAAACAAAATACCCATACTGAGGCACACACAGTGGTGGACATATTTGATGGGCGGTGGCATCGATGCCAAAGTGGGAAAATGACAGCCACACACCTTTCATTGCTGATGGCTGTCAGTAGAAATTGACCCATGCTGTACAAGAATAGGAAGATAAGAAAAAGAATGTAAACTGGAAGGGGTTTGTGGACATCTACTTCTAACAGGAACAATACATCCCAAATAAGATTTACTGTGAGTAAACCAAAGTTAGCTATGGAGATGTTCTGGATGTAAGTTGTCAAAGGATTCAATGCAGAAGCCCAGCTGCCAGATGACAATCACATTCCACCGAAGTTCCAAAATGCTGATTAAAAGGTAGCTGATACTCAATATATACTGTCCTAATGTAAAGCCTGAAACATTATCAGTGTGGCTATTGTTTGAGAGAACAGTTCCATTGTACGTTCTGTGAAATTCCTCTCCAGCATTCATAGGGGACAGGGATAGGAGGGTGTAATTGATCATTGTGATCAATGCTTGCTTTTATACTTTATCCAGTCTTCTCCTCCTGGAAGGATTTAGAGAAAGGTAGAATTAGTCTTTACTAATGTAAATAAACAAATACAAAGCTAAAGCTTTTCAGATTAGTCTTTCATGCTTTGTAGTTCTCTTGCTCTTTAATTGCCAGGTAAAAGGGCCAGTGGTGGCTTGCAGCTACCTGAATATATTTGGGGTTTCAGAGAGTTTCTATGATAGGGTTCCCATATTCCCAAAAGTAAAAATGCAATATTATAGCAAATGTAAGAACTTAGGGAGGTATAGGTGGGTATAGGGTGGTATATAAATTTAAATAAGGAATAATAGTAATAATAATTTATGATGCCATATAATTATTTTTCTCTATTTCCTATAATACTAGAACTCAGGGTCATCCATTGCATCTAAATGCTGGACTATTCAAGACAGACAAAAGAAAATAGATAGATAAACTGTGGAATCTACTCTTGAAGTATACAGTGGAACTTTGGGTTACGTACCGTCCTCCTCATGAACACTTCGGGTAACAAGCTCCGCTAACCCGGAAGTAGATGCTCCTGGTAGCGAACTTTGTCCTGGGATCGAAACAAAATAAAAAATAAAAAAAATCCTTCCAGTAGCACCTTAAAGATCAAATAAGTTTGTTCTTGGTATGAGCTTTCGTGTGCATGCACACTTCTTCAGATGCCAAAGTTAGTTGCTCTTTAAGTTGCTACTGGAAGGAATTTTTTTATTTTTTATTTTGTTTCGACTGTGGCAGACCAACATGGCTACCTACCTGCAACTTTGCCCTGGGATGCGAGCAAAAGTCGTGCGGCGGCGGCATGGCGGCAGCTGGAGGCCCCATTACCGAAAGCGTGCCTCATGTTAAGAACTGTTTAGAGTTAAGAACAGACCTCCGGAACGAATTAAGTTCACAACCATAGGTACCGGTACCACGGTATGCTAAATGGCCACCAACGTTTGTCCTGTAAATTTCTGTGTGAGATGTTTACTTTCCATTTGTTTCTTCATTATTCCTGTTGTAATTCAACATATACAGCATCTCTGCTTCCACTTCCACTCTTTTTTTCTCTCCCTGCTGTTCTCAAAGTCTGCATTTTTTTCTGTGTCACACGCCATCTGTGTTTGTCAAAGTCTAACAAAAGGTCTGGCATCCGGCCAAATGCCCGGGCAGGTCTCCAACTTATCTTTATCATCCAACACTCAGCTGATAACGATCTGGTGTCCCTCTAGAGCTGTGGTTGATCTTCAAAAGCCATAGCCCTAATTGCAGTTCAGTGGCAGATCGGTGCTTTAAATCTTATCAATATTCTCACACAGTTCTATTTTTGTAACAATCCATATATATTATCATTAATTTCCTTTTGCTTTTTGTCAATCCCTTAGCACTCAGGGGGAGGTTTGCCAAATCATTAAAGCAGCAAACATGATGTATATTAAAAAAGGGTAAAGGCTCCCCTTCCCCACATAGCGCACTTCACCACGAAGAAAATCTTCTCTCCAGGTCGAAATGTTGCTGGTCACTGGCTGATTCATTTGGCAGATTATCTTGTCCCATTAGTCCAATACACGTATGCAAATTAGATCCAATTTTATTCTAAAAAACAGAAGAACTTCTGCCCACAATGGCTGCATCAGAGGGTTACCGATAAGCGAACTACTTTGCACGCAGCTCCTCCTGCCTCCCGTAATCCATTTTGGAATGAGAGCCAGGTATCAGACGATCTGCGAATGGAGCTCACCCCCCCCCAAACAGGACAATTACCCTTAAATCGTCCTTGTTTATGATCCACAACTGATCTCTGCTAACATGGGAACTGCCTTCATTATGGCAGAAAGCACCGGAAGTCTCAGGCTTCACTCATCTGAGACCTCCGGATATAGGGCAGTAGATAAATTCAATAAATAATAATAATATATACATTCAATAAATAATAATCTGCTGATGAAAAGATATGGAAAGGGGGGGTTACCTCTATGTCAGCGTTTCCCAACCGGTGTGCCGCGGCACATGAGTGTGCCGCAAGCCACCGGCTCCTGTGCCGCGGGAAGACACCGGCTGCTGTGCTTCCGGGTCGGTCCGGGCTTCCCGCGCCGACCGCCGCCTTCGCGGGGCTGCCGGGCGCTTCGCCCGCTGCCTCTGCTGCCCCGGTCGCGGTCGGGGACAGGCGGGAGGTGCCGGTGCCACCGGGCTCGCTCGGGGCCGGGTGGAGGTGCTGCCGGGGGGCTGGGCGCTGGAGGGGGGGCGGGCGCCTGGCCCGCTGATCTCCCGCTCCATTTTCGCCCGCCTGGGTCCTTCCCCTCCCTCCCGCCAGGGCGCGCGGACACCCCGCCCCCCGGGTCGGGGTGCATGTGGTGGTGGTGTGCCGCGAGATTTTTTTCGTGGGGCAGGTGTGCCGTTGCCCCGAGGAGGTTGGAAAACACTGCTCTATGTCTCTCCAGATATATACAATCTGTGGAAATTAACAAATAGATTTATAACAAGACACACTAAGTAGAATAGAAGCATTGCCACCCAACCCTACCTCACTCACAGTTACCCCCTCCACCTCTTTCCCCTTTTTCTTCCTAATATATCACTAATGTCTCAACAAATGAACTTTGGAAAAAAGAGACATTGCACATACTTTTGTAAACCAAGAAATCTTTACTAAAAAGATATTTGAAGAGGAGGAGGAGGAGGAGGAGGAGGAGATACTGAGTTCAGTGAAGAATGATACCAAGATATATAAGAAGCTTTCTGGGGGGAAATTAACCAGTCTTTTTTATTATTATTAAAGTATTTGTGTTACAAAGCAAATAGATAAACAGGGAAATGTATATCTGTCGTCTCCACTTTTGGTTTACAATCTGTGAATATTAACAAATAGATTTATAATAATAAGATAGTGAGTTCATAGTAGAACAAGTACCAATAATATAAGAAGAGATAGAAAATGAAGCTTTCTGGGGGGAAATATAATCAGTTTTTTTATTAAAGCCTTTGTGTTACAAAACAAACTATATAAACAGGGAAAGATAGATCTATCGTCTCCACTTTCAGTTCATAGTCTTTTTCACGGCTTGATTCTTTTTTGCAGTCGTCAGATCCGGGTTTGGATCTGAACGTCTTCCTTCTTTTTGCAATCTTCCTCCTCCTTGAAAACCCTCTGGAATATGACCTTCAAGCTCTCCCTTGACCGACTGTGTTTCTTTCTTCCAACCAGGAAATAAATCAATGGGTTAACACTGCTGTTTAGGCAGCTGCATAAGAGCCCAAGAAGTGCTTCAGAATTGTCTTGAGCATTACGGGACAAATGGATTAATAAAATGCATGTATATGGGAAAGCTAAGAAGAGGAAGAAGAGGAGGGCAAGTAGGATGGCTGTTACAGCTTTCCCCTTCTTCCTCTGTTGTGATCTAAAGTAAACTTTTATAAACAGGACCAGAGTGGAAACAGTCATGAGTGAGAGGCAAAGTACAGCATTCATTAGAAGTAGGTAGAAAGTGAAATCCATTATATTAGTAAAAATAATATGAATCTGGCAGATTACAATGAGCAGGAAAGAAATGATCCATATTGTGGCACAAACAAGTGTGGAAATGTATGGTGGTCTGTGGCATCGATGCCAAAGGGGGGAGATGACAGAAACACACCTGTCCATGCTAATGGCTGTCAACAGATATTGACCAGTGTGGTACATGAACAAAAGAGGGAAAAGGCCCCACAAATTATACAAATCATCATCAAACAAAGGTAAGGGTAAAAATGACCCCAAAAGATATATAATGGAAATAATAAATAAGCATATGAGTGTCCCAAGGTCAGCAGCAGCCAGGTGGAGGATGAAGGTGGTGAAAGGAGTCCTTTTCATGCAAAAGCCAAGAAACCAGATAACAGTTCCATTCCCCATAAATCCAAAAATGCTAATAAGTAAAATGAAGAGGGAGATAAGAATGTTTGCTATATGATATTGCGGTAATCCATTATAAAAACCATCCTGGGGGGTTAGGGGGTCTGTTCCATTTTCTGCTCCAATATAGTCCCCTGAAGCATCCAAAGTGTACCAGGATCCCAGGCCATCATTGCTCATTTTGCTTAATCTCTGCTTTTGAGCTATTTCTTGTATGGATCTTCCTACCAGGAGAAAACAAAAAAATGTGGAGTCAGTTTTGGCTATAAAGCTCAACCATATTAAACTGAGACATTCAAACAATAACAAAAGAGACATGCTATAGTGGGAATTCCTGACTGATAAAGAAACAAACAAAGAAAGAAACTCTTTAGGAATATTGTTCTTTGGAATGTTTTTCAAAATTTATCAGTTTCAAAGTCTTAGGGGGGAAATGGAGTTCGCCGATGGGTTATGGATTTTTCCTCCAAATAAAGAATCTGCAGGCACAGCATCAGTATGCATATCATTTTTGAACTAAAATTCCCCCTCTTCTGCTCTCTGAGTCAGACTTAACATCTGAAATTAATGTGTTGTGTGCTATGCACTGAGAGTTGGGCGGTTGGATTTGGTCAATGTTTCAAATCTGGAGTGGAGAAGAGGGACGGGAGAAGGAGTTGAAGCAAACTCTTGGGTTTGGAAATGTGTGAGGGTTGGAGTGGGATAAAGAGGATATATTTTGATTTGGTTTTTCCTTTATAACTGGCTAAAATGAATGGATCTCGATACTGGCATTAAAGAATATATGTTAAAAAATTAGGAGGATAGAGGTGGGGAAAATACCGGTAGCTAACAATTTTGAGACCAGAGGGAGGAAGGGGTGTAAAAAGAAGAAATTTAGGAGTTTAAATTTAGGTTGGAGTAAGGGAAATTGTTAAGGAAGGGGGAGGGAGGAGGGTGGAGGGTGGAGGGAAGGGGAAGGGAGGAAGGAGAGGTAGATTTATGGGAGTGTATGGATATGTAGGTATGGTGGTATGTTTTGATGTGGTATGTATGTATGATCTTTATGATTTGCTTATCTGTTTTAATTCTCTTAAAATTCAATAAAGATTTAGTAATAAAAAAAAGGAAATTGTTAAGTGTTAAGGAAAGTATCAGAAGTAGTTAGGAGCCAAGGTATAGGAAAATAATTAGATATGTTTCGAATTTGGGAAACTGATAAAGAGGATTGACAATGAATTCAAAAGGGGGGACTTGAGGAAGTCAAACGAAAGATGACATTGAGGAAAGGGAAAATACCTGGCCTACAGAAATGGGCCAGACTCAAGCAATGATATGGACTATATTAATTACGTTAAATGTGAAATGTTTCTTATCTTTCCCGGTGAGAGAGGGGATTGGAAATATGCTTCCCCCAGTGAGAGGGGGGAAGGATGAAAATTTAACGATAATTTAAAGTGCTTAAAATTGTTAAAATCAATAAAAAAAATTGAAAAAAGGAGTTGAAGAAAACAAAAGCCATTATTATTAGTAGTACCCCAGCCACAGGGGAAAGCTTCCAACATATATAAAAACATAACAAAACAATGAACTGGGAAGGCATGTGTAAGTATTTATTATTATTAAAATGTGATTTTTAACAAAACCAGATTAAATAATACTCATATCATATCCACTGTCCTGGTCTTACAGTCACCAAACATATGATTAAGGGAAGCCTACAAACAGCTTTAGAACACAAATGTCCTCTCCTCTGCTATGGTTTTCTGCTGGACCACTAGTTCTTTGATTTCCCAACCCCACTCAGGGCAACTTTGACATTTGTGGGAGATCAACCTGCTTTTTTACGAGGGTTTGGGGACACTTCTGTCCCATCCCAGATATGTTAACACACCACCCAACATTACTCAGATGAAAATAGGGACGTTTTTCACTCCTCTCCTATTGACCCTCCTTGACCCCCATTATTTGTCCCCCACTTAGCATTTCCTAACATAAGAAGTGTCACCACCAGTAAATGGTTTATGAAAAACAAATAATATGAACTATAACAGAAAAATAAAACACAAGTTAAAATGAGTTTAAAGCACAAAATGAGAGCGTGTGTGTGTGTGTGCTTGCTTGTTTGCGTGCGTGCGTGCGTGCTGATGAGCCCGACACTGAGATTTAAAAATAATAATGTTGTACCCCTATGGTAAAGCACTTGTGAGGCAGATTATTGGCTTGTCCAGGTCTGTATTCCCTTCCCCAGGGATTCAACCTGGGATTTTCTGCCTTCAATGCATGTACACTTCAGCCTATGGTTCCCCTTCCGTTTTGTGAATGAAATATGTCAACTTGAGACATCTACATACCTGTGAGCAACTGTTGATCAGCAGCCTAGTACAACATTAAGCTCAGTGCAGTCCCTGTCCTACTGGAGAAGGCAAAACAGAAATGAACAAGATGAAAAAAGTGGTGAAACTGATTGACTGAAATAAGCAAGAGACTGCTAGAGGTATTCATGGTATTGTAAAATGTGGAAATAAGCGGGCAAGTGACAGCAATAAAGGCTTATCTCATATTTGCTTTGATTTAAGAAAAGAAAACAGATCCAGGTAATTGAAAAGAAATGATATACTTGAACATATGCCTTATATTAGCCCCCGTCATGCATTCAGTGAGTGCATAGGAGGGAGAGCAAATTTGTCAAAGCAGATCCTGCCTGTGACCTCCACACAGCCATCTGGAGACCTATGTGGAGTCACTCAGATGTGCAGGAGTGAACACATAGGCTCTGCCCATTCATTCTGGGATGCTCCCTTTTGAAGTTTCCCTTAGCACATGGATAACCAAATACTCTGGGTGGTTTTGTTTGTTTAATGGACCTGTTAGCTGCTTGTTACCCAAAGGCCTCAAAGTGATGCACAACGGGCTTCAAAAACTTTATGAACAATAGGCAATTATACCACCAACAAATCATCAATAGAATTTTACATGTACACACATACACAAATAGATTCCCCTTCCTTGGCAGTGGTAAGTTACTCGTGAATGCGACTAATTCAAGTTAGTTGATATCATTGGATCTTTTGTGAGAATGATTTCATTGGCACCACATTTTATGTATAGTTTTAGCTATCACATGAAGGTCAAGATATGGGGGAATGGGCACAACCAGTAATCTCTCCCCCCTCCTCTCTCTCTCTGATAAAATGATGTCTCATAGGGCAAGGACCATAGCTCTGTGGTACAGCATCTGTCTCATGCACAGAAGGGTTCAATCCCTGGCATCAGCAAGTAGGGCATACCCTTATCTGAAACCCTTGAGAAGTGTTCTCGGTCAGAGTCATAGAATCATAGAATCTTAGAGTTGGAAGGGACCCAAAGGTCATGCTACAGTTTAGTCACTCACATGACAAAGAAAGGAATTAAAGAATTAAAGAGAGTGTATATGTTTATATATTAAGCTGAATTCCATGATTGTGTTTGCTTCTAGGAACATGAATATGTGCTCCCTTCCTATTACCTTAATAAAACCAACTTTCCCAAGACTTCACTGATCAGTCATGGGTGAATTGCCTTCACTGGACTTGGTTCACTTGAAATGACCCAGTCTATTCTTCAGTACCTATTAAGATACATTCATCTCAATGTGTCTGGATACAATGTTTGCTCTCTCTCTTGGCAAAACCTCAGGAAGTGACTTTATACTAAGTCAGACTATTGGTCTATCAAGAACAGGACTTATCAAACTGACTCTCAGTGCCACTCTCTAGCATTTTAAAAAGTGGTCTTTCCAACCCTACATGGAGGTGCTGGGAATTAACCTTCCGCAAGCATCTCAGCTATAGCCATTCCTGTAAATGTTTCACCCATCCTTGTGACTAACTGCAGATCAGCAATCTTCAGAGATGGTGAGTGCAAGAGAACAAGGACACAGCATCTTGCACTTGGGATGGTAGGTCCCAAGGACTTAAGAGACAGAAAAAGTGGCCCCACTCATGCCCCAGGGGAAAATGTAAAATCTTACCAGTCTCACTCAAAGGTGCAAAACGGTCCCTCCTGTTCTTCGTCTGGGTTTAATTTGATTCTCTGCCTCATAGCACGAGGATGCTCTTTAATTGGATATGAAGATAATTATCAGTTCACCAAGGAGGAGGAGACTATTGTCACTTATGTCCCAAAAGGCTACAGTCATGAAGACTAGGTTTGTAATTGGTTCCGGAGGAAGCAGCTCATGTCTCATGTACTTCTTTATCTGTACCAGACAAATGGGATAAATCAAGACCTCATCTCCACATTTCTAACCAAGGCTGTCTAAGCAAGATAACAACTTCCTGATCTTTTAACGGCCAAATGCATTTATCCCTATGTGCCTTTTATTGGGTGGGGGAGGAGACTATTGGTGGGGAGAAATGATTACCTAGGGCGAGAGGGAAGGTTGCTCTTGAGTACCCAACTAGGTGGAGGGGGGCAAGGAGTCAGAGCCATTTGCCGTGACTCATGGAAGGGAGCTGATGCACCAGGTCATCCGTCATGCCCCCCTTCATTAGCAGGCAATTCCATGGTGACCAATGTAATGTTTATTTCTTTTCACTTATTTCATAAAATTTATACACTGCTTGATTGTAAAAAGAAGAAGAAAAAAACACACTCCAAAGCAGCTTACAAAAGAATAAACAGGAAAATCAAGAAAAATCACAACCATACTTTAAAACATGCAAAAGTTAAAATACTGAAGCGGATTGAATAGATACTAAGCTTTGTTATGATATATTGTGCTTATGGTAATATTATTTGATCTCCAATTAACATTAATATCTATTTAATATCTATATCAAGCCATTGGATGTGGTCATTAGGAGTTTTGGAGCAAGGTATGTTAAAACATAACTCTCCTTTTCCATAACATATCAATCGGGAGAGGCTGTGAAAGCTTTGAAACAGTGTATAGATTCAGTAGTGGTCTGGATGAGGGTTGATCAACTGTTTTTGAATTGCAGGAAGATGGGCTCTTTGGGTGTGTGGTCCCCATGTTTTGGAAATTGGCAAGTTTCCTTTTCTGAGTGGAGTTGCAGTACCTTTGAAGGAGCGAGTATAAAGTTTGGGGGTGCTTTGGATACATCTCTGTCACTAGATGCTCAGATGTCCTCTGTGTCCACTGTTCACAACCCTTTTCAATAACCAACTTACGATCCAGTTCCTGCTGAGGGATGATTCCTCTGCCCTCACTAGAGCTATGGCTCAATATCTGACTAGGGTTTTTGAGATTAAGACCAGTATATTTAGCCTTTCCAATAGTGACTAATGAGGATCTTTTTATCTTTTTCTATTTATTGCATGCTTTTAGAAATATTATATTATATAGAAATATTATATAAATAGATGGTTTGTATGTCTCCTTTTTATATATGCCAATAAAGGTGTTGAGTTGAGTTGAGATGTACACACATACACAAATAGTTTCCCCCTTCCTTGGCAGCCTAAGTGGTAAGTTAATCGTGAATGCGACTAATTCAAGTTAGTTGATTATCAGTGGATCTTTTGTGAGAATGATTTCATTGGCACCACTTTTTATGTATAATTTTAGATATCACATGAAGGTAAATATGGGGGAATAGGCACAACCAGTAATCTCTCTCTCTCTCTCTCTCTCTCTCTCTCTATAGAAAAAAAGTGCCGATACTCAGCATGAAGTTGTTACAATAAGTGCCACACTTTAAACATTTGCAGGGAAAAGGGGCTGGTACTGTGTACCCTTGAGTTACCCCCAGAAAAAAGCACTGGTCACAAGCCTTCAATCCTCTGCACAATCCTAAATGTGTGCAGACTCCTAGTGAGGCAGGCCAATGCTTCGCACTTAACAAGCATTGAGTCCCCGAAACCTCATACAGAGTGTTTACCACTCCTGCCACCTTCTCCCCTATTAACTCTGGGGGTTGAACCTAGTCCTAGTCCGAGTGTGTCAGTTGCTTCATAAGGCAAGGAACGTGGCTCTGTGGTACAGCATCTGCCTCATGTGCAGAAGGGTTCAATCCCTGGCATCAGCAAGTAGGGCATACCCTTATCTGAAACCCTTGAGAAGTGTTGTCAGCCAGAGTCACAGAATCATAGAATCTTAGGGTTGGAAGGGACCCAAAGGTCATCCAGTCCAACCCCATTGCAATGCAATACCAAAGCAATACTGGGCAAGTTGGAAAGAGCCAATGTGGCATTGTGATTCCAATTTTGGAGTATGATCTGGGAGACCAGCATTCAAATTCCCACACAGTGATTTAATCCCTTGACATAAGATCTGGTTTTCCTGCACATTTTACCAATTTCGTGAAAATCCAGCTGGACGTCATTATGCTGCCCAATTCCTGGACGTGTCCTGTAAAATCCAGACATATGGCATCCTTACTCTATGAAAATCATCATCTTCCTGAAGTCCTTGGCATAAGCCCTCAATTCCCTTTCCCCGTTAAGCTTGTAACCCAACCTAAATCCATCTTATTGAAATAACTGGCTAATCTTTCCCTGTTCACCTCACCTCCCATTATTTTTTTTGTTTGGTTCTACATTGTTCAATTTTAGATTGAACACAGCCTCTCAAGCTGTGTCCAATCCAATGTGAATGCAATTGTTTTGTTCCCCTTTTCTATACATTTATGAAAAGTTGCCTGTTGAGAAAAAGGCTACATTTTTAGTCCAGCCAGAAGCATGGCTGTCACAAGACTGCATAAATACCCCTCCATTCTCTGTCTATGCAAAGCCATGTCTATGTAAATCTATGTTTCATGCCATGTGTGTAAAATACATGCATAATTCTTCCACTGAACCATGGCTCACCTGCCAAAAGAAGTATGTTCACATATGTACTGTACCTGTGAGAAGCTGTGGATCGGATATCATGAGAAGGAGAAAGCAGGAGTCACAGCATTCTGTGCCAGGAAAAGTAGGCAATTGGAGGATTTGCAGGAATTAATGCAATTGCGTTTCAAGGCCCCCAGGCCACAACTTTATCTAAATACAACCATGTGAGCGGTATTGGCTTAGGCATTGGCTCCAAACTATAACTGACTCTACCTTCTGATTGGTAGTCTAATAGGGTAAACCCAACGAGGGAGCAACATCGATGAAGGCCAACCGAAGCTCACCCTGGGGTTCCTGTGGTCCTGGCATGGCCCTAGCCCCTTGAGTGGACTTCAAATGAGATCCAGGACCCCCAGATTCCTTTACCAGAATACCCTGTTCCTGGAGGAGCAGGTGATGGCCGCACCTCCCCTCCCCCACATTTCAATGAGCCAATGCCTAACCGCCACCTTACAAGTTGTGATGATTGCTGAGGGGTAGGCGAAAACCAAGTGGCTATAGCTAATCTGCCAAATGGAAAAATTCCTACCCAGCCCCTGTTCCAAAACAGGCGACCCAAACCAAAGCAAGGCCAAAGCAAAACTGCCTAACACATGGGAGGGAAGGTGGGTGTTCGGCAGAGCGATGAAAGTGCCCCAGTTGCATCGCGCTGCCGCCTTTAACGATCCCTGGAATCACGCCACCCCAGCCGATTGGCTCAGACAGCCTTGCGTGATTCCAGGGACCAGGCTCGGGCTCGGACTACACCCCTCTTAACACATTAACCCTTGGTGTGCCCTGTGAGCCCGCGCGCCACCAGGACCCTCAATTAGGAGGATCCCATTTCCCAACTCACAAGGGAAACTTCTAAGTCTGACCAAGCTGATTGCAAGCTGATTATTATCTTCATCTGTGCTTAATCAGCTTGCCAACATCTTGTGACAAGAAGAAACTGCCTTTACTGGTGAACAAGATAGTCATCAACAAAATTAGGAGGAGGCTGTTGCCCTCTAAGTCTCACTGTTGTAGGAAGTACTCTTGAGAAAAGCTGGTTTGCCAGTGTTAGGGAAGGGGGAAGCAGCTAACGCCTTTCTGACTTGATCGAGTGTAATTCATTGATTGATTAAAACCATACTTAATTTGCACCACCTCCTGGTGGTTAGTAATGCTGGATCACATTCACACTACTGCTCGACGAGTGTTATGTCCAATGGGAGAAAGAGGAAAAGAACAGAAACACAGGAAAAAAGATGAAGAAAGTGATGGAGCTGGGAAAAAAGACATTATAAAAGAGGGAGAAAGAAGCGGAAAGATGACTGATTGGTGTATCAGCTAGGGCCATACAGCAGATTTGGCTGAAGCCCTACAGTGAACTGAATTACACCGATTTTGGCAGAACAGGACTCTGGCTGAGTGGGATGAAGACAGACCCCAATTTTCCCTAGTCAGAGCATTCAGAGCAATATCCCATTCTGAGCAATTTGAGGCTGTCAGAAATGGGAGGCATCTGGGGAGTGGCAGAGAAGGGGAGGCAGGCAGCCTTTGCAAGGTTTTAAGAACAGGGTCAGATTCTTTGCCAAAACCGTCTTGCACGGGAATGCATACATGCAACCAAGCGGAGAAGGATTGAGCAAGAGGCTTCAATACTTCTGACTTCAAGACATATGTGGACAACTGACAACAACAACGGCATATTTGACATTCACTTTGATTTAAGCGTGAGTGTGAGCCAGGGGCGGGGTGGTGATGGTGGTATGCAGCCAACTGCACAACCCAAGTCAGGTTAATGATCTTATATGCTTGAACATATGAAGCCATCCACATTTTAAACTCAAGCATTCAGTAAATGCATAGAAGGGGGACCAGGATTTCAGCAGCAGATCTTTCCTATGAACTCCACCTGTTCAACCAAACATCCACATTTGTACACATGCAACAGTGCACACATAGCCTGTGCTTTAGCATTAAAACTCAGTCTTTTGAAGTTTCCTGAATCACACCGAGACAGCTGCCTGCCACTAAGTATACTGAATGACTTCCTACTAAGTCATACCCAGAAATCAACCCAGAAATATAACTTAAGTCCACTGAAATCAATGGACTTAAGTTATATTCAAATGATTTAAGTCTGTTGATTTCAGTGGGGCTGCTGTAAGGCAGCAGGTACAACCCTTCTAAAATATTAAATATTATTCCAAAATATCCACATATTCCCTTAATGAATCAGACCAATGTTCCGTAGCCCAACTAGCAATGCATGTCCAAGACCTCATACAGAGTCATTCCCAGCCCTGCCCGCATGGTATCCTTCTATCTCCAGGGGCTGAACCTGAGCAAAATGGGGGCCTACCTCTGCAGCTCTACTGTGGCTCCAATCGAATTCTTGCAAATGAATTACCTGAACACGAGATGTTCATATACCTGTGAGAAATTGCCTCAGATATCATGAGCAGAAGAAAACAAGAGGCGGAGAATGCTCTGCTTGAATAAGTAGGCAGTCGGAAGATCTGCAGAAATAAATGTAAATCCAAGCCCTGATTCAAGATCTCATCAAACTCACTGCATGACTGACAAACTCTTCTTCCTATGCTCTTAATCAAGTTGCCAGCATCATGCAATAAGACGAAAACTGTTTTTCATTGGTTATCTAGAAGAGCACTGGCAAACTCAATCACTTCCTTCTAGGTCTTGATGTTATTAGTAAGCACTGCTTTAAGCCGTTTACAGACTGTCTTCTCTTGTATATCATTTACTACAAAGATTTTGACAGTAAAGTCCAGCTCCAATTTGATGGATGAATTCATTCATTATATTTATTCATTTAAATACATTAAATTAATTTGTATCTCACCCTTCCTCTAGAGCAGCCCAGGGTGACACAACTGAAAAATTCAAAGGAGCAGAGCTAGTGGAGGAGTCAGAAGCTTTTATCGCTTTCCTCTCCTTTAAGGCATCCATTATACAGTCACTAATGCCTGTTACCTGAGTGAGAATCCAGCGATATTCTGCATTAGGGTTGAGTACCTGTGAAAAACGTAGTCTTCAGATACGGTGCGTGGGAAGCTGCAGGGCTATTGTAGTCTGTGCCAGAATGATGAATGGTGGACAGACATAAGGGGAAAACATTGCAACTATGAAATTTACATGATTTTGATTAAATTCACTGCAAGATGCACAGCTGATTCCATTGATCTCCACCTCTTCTTAGCTTGCCAGCCTCATACAGGGAGAATAAAATGTTACTTTATCACCTGTCAATATAGTCATTGGTGACCTTAGAGGAGGAGCCTCTTGCCATATGAGGTTTTCTCTCCGAAAAGAGCAGATTGGGTTTTCTGCTTTAGGCAGCTGGTTTTTGGTATCCTGTATTTGCCCAGGCAGGTGCATTACGTGACCCAAAGCAAAATGGGTGTGAGCTCCAGGGGAAGCAGCCTTACATAGGCTTTCTCCTCCCCTCTTTGCCCAGTATTTTGCTGCAATCTATGGGCCAATGTGCCACTGGGCAAAGGCGCCCCATGCTTATCAGACATGGAATGGGACTTATCAGATTCACATCCTTTTCTGCCATTAGCACAGCAGATAACAAGCCCACTACTGTAAAGGCCAGTTACAGGAAATGAGAGTCATCATATGGAAAATAAACCTTATTCTGAAGTTGGTGAGCTGGTTTTAGACACTTGCCCTGTTCTCACAGTAGTACATTTGAGCTATGATGATGTGCTATGGCAGCCTTGGAGTGAAAGTCTGCATGGTTTTCCTGTCCAGAAACTGGCTTGCATTGAAGTAGTACTGCATGTTGACCAGGGTATAGTCCTTTCTGTAGTCCTTTCTTTGGTAACTTGGAGATTGGATTACTGTAATGAAGTCTATGTGCAACTGACCTTGGCATGGGCTGTAAATGTCAGCTGGTACTGAACTCAGCAACTTGACTTCTGATGGGAACAAATGGGGACTCCTTCCTTGCTAAGCAAGTCTTGGGTATGTGAACCCAACAGGCTCATCTGGGACCCCATTCACCAAGGTGACCCAATAGTGCCCTTAAACCTAATAATGCCTCAGGGTGCCTGCCAAGATCCATTCCTGTAGATGAGACCAATTTATGTCTTCTCCAAAAAAAGGTTTTGTGGCAAATTCACCCCAGCTATATATCTTTTTCTCCTTTTTTGGGAATCATTTTTATTTAGGATTTACAAAGAGAAGAGGATTTACAAAGAGAGGGTGTATGGGAAGGATGAAGGCTGGGAAAAGTGCAGCAAGACTTTATGAGTGACATTTGGTCCTCTGCTTCAGGAAGCAAAATGTATTGCACCAGCACTAACACATCACATCCTTTCTTCTTGCTTTTTTTCTGCTTCTTGCAAGGACAATTACCCTCAAATCGTCCTTGTTTATTATCTGTGATCAATCTTCGTTAACATGGGAGCTGCCTTCATTATGGCAGAAATCACCAGAAGTCTCAGGCTTCACTCATCTGAGACCTCCGGGTATAGGGCAGTATATAAATTCAATAAATAGTAATAATATATACATTCAATAAATAATAATCTGCAGATAAAAAATGGAAAGGGGGTTTACATTTATGTCTCTCTAGAGATATACAATCAGTAGAAATTAACAAATAGATTTATAACAAGATAAAGTCATACCTCAAGTTACGGCTGCTTCAAGTTGCGCAATTTTGGGTTATGAACCCGAAAGTACCAGAACGGGTGTACTCCCGGGTTTCGGCACTTACGCATGCGCGCCGAATTGCGACCCACACGTGCGCAGACACAGCGCTGTGGGTTGGAAACGTGCCTCACACATGGATCACGTTCGCAACTCGAGCGTCCACTGTACACTAATTAGAATAGAAGCATCCCACCCAACCCCACCTCACTCATGTTTAGCCCTCCACCTCTTTTCCCCTTTTCTTCCTAATGTGTCACTAATGTCTCATTAAATGAAGTTTGAAAAAGAGACATTGCACATACTTTTGTAAACTAATAAATCTTTGATAAAAATATTTTAAGAGGAGGAGGAAGGGGGGAGATACTGGGTTCAGAGTAGAACAAGTACCAAGAAATATACAGTAAGAAGCTTTTGGGGGGGGATTAACCAGTCTTTTTTTATTAAATACTTTGTGTTACAAAGCAAAGCAAACAGATAAGCAGGGAAAGGTATATCTGTTGTCTCCACTTTCAGTTCATAGTCTTTTTCATGGATCAATTCTTTTTCGAAGTCATCAGAACTGGGTTTGGACTTGAACATCTCACTTCTTTCGCCCATCTTTCTCCTCCTTAAAAAGCCTCTGGAATATGACCTTCAAGCTCTCCCTTCACCAACTTTGTTTCTTTCTTCCACCCAGGAAATAAATCAGTGGGTTAACACTGCTGTTTAGGCAGCTGCATAAGAGCCCAAGAAATGCTTCAGTATTGTTTCTACCTTCACGGGAAATATGGATTAATAAAATGCATGTATATGGGTTTCTTTGAACTTCTGAACAGCCCGAGGACCTTGCCAAAAGTATCAGAATAGCAAGAGGAAAAAAGTGAATCATTCTGATTCTTTTGAAGCATCATACCTGTAGGCTGACCCGGAGTTCTACCTCCTCTCTTCCATGTTCCTCCTCCTTGAAAACCCTCTGGAATATGACCTTCAAGCTCTCCCTTGACTGACTGTGTTTCTTTCTTCCAACCAGGAAATAAATCAGTGGGTTAACACTGCTGTTTAGGCAGCTGCATAAGAGCCCAAGAAATATTTCAATATCATTTATATATATCCTGGTAAAATTGATTAATAAAATGCAAGTAAATGGGAAAGCTAAGAAGAGGAAGAAGAGGAGGGCAAGTAGGATGGCTGTTACAGCTTTTCCCTTCTTCCTCTGGTGTGATCTAAAGTAAACTTTTATAAATATGACCAGAGTGGAAACAGTCATGAGTGGGAGACAAAGTATAGCATTCATTAGAAGCAGGTAGAAAAAGGTAGGCCATACAATGTCAGTAAGAGAAAGACTCAAGTTGAGCAAGAAAGAAATGATCCATATTGTGGCACAAACAAGGGTGGGAAAGTGTGGTGGTCGGTGGCATCTATGCCAAAGGGGGAAGAGGACAGAAACACACCTGTCAATGCTAATAGCTGTCAACAGATATTGACCAGTGTTGTACATGAACAATAAAGGAAACATGCCAAATGTTATAAACAACAAATAATCAAAGGAAGGTAATAATAAAAATGAGTCCAGAAGATCTATAATGGAAAAAGTAAATAAGCATATGAGTGTCCCAAGGTCAGCAGCAGCCAGATTGAGGATGAAGGTGGTGAAAGGATTCCTCTTCATGCAAAAGCCAAGAAACCAGATGACAGATCCATTCCCCATAAGTCCAAAAATGCTAATAATGAAAATGAAGGCAGAGATAATAATTTCTGTTACAGGATACCATGAAAATATATAACGAGAATCATGGGAGTTGGGGAGCCCAGTTCCATTTTGTACTTCAATATCTTCCCCTGAAGCATTCAAAGTGGACCAGGATCCCAGGGTACTGTTGCTCATCTTGCTGGATCTCTACCTTTGAGTTTTTTCTTCTATGAATCTTTCTACCAAGAGAAAATAAACTTGTTAAGGTGAAATGACTTGTTCTTTAATCGCCAGGTAAAGGGGCCAGTGAGGCTTGCAGCTACCTGAATATATTTGGGGTTTCAGAGAGTCTCTATGATAGGGTTCCCATATTCCCAAAAGTGAAAAATGCTTCCTAGGGCAAGGAACATAGCTCTGTGTTGCAACATCTGCCTCCTGTGCAGAAGGGTTCTATTCCTGGCATCAGCAAGTAGGGCACAACCTTATCTGAAACCCTTGAGAAGTGCTCTCGGTCAGAGTCACAGAATCATAGAATCTTAGAGTTGGAAGGGACCCAAGGGTCATCTAGACCAACCCCCTGCAATGCAATACCAAAGCAATACTGGACAAGTTGGAAAGAGCCAATGTGGCATGGTGATTCCAATTTTGGAGTAGGATCTCGGACACCAGTGTTCAAATTCCCACACAGACATAAAACTCACTGGATAACTTCAGACCAGAGTTCCTCAGCTTGACTTACAGTGTACCTCACAGGTTTGTTGTGAGGATAAAAAGAGGAGCAAGACAAACCATGTATGCCACCTTGAACTCTTTGGAGGAAAAGTGGGGTGTAAATAAATAAATGGACTGAATTTTAGAAAGCAGCTTCCTATACTTTCATGTTCCTAAAACCTCATACAGAACCTTTCACAGTTCTGTTATCTTTGAACCTTTTGACCCCAGGGATCAAATCTGTACATGTTAATAATATTAATATTAATAGGTGCTTAATTCTGCCACACCAATTACTCGTCTTTCTGCTCTTGCAATCAAAGAATTTCTAACTTGAGGTTTGCGCTTACCTGTGACTAACATTGGATCAGATATTGTGATAGAGAGAGAGAGAACCAGAAGTAATCCTGTGCTGGAATAAACAACCAGAAGATTTGCAGACACCAATGCAACTCCCAAGTATTGAGGAAACATTCAATGCCTTTAAGAGCTCACGACAAGATGTGCTGGAATGTGCCTGTTTGCCTTCATTTATGGTTAATGAGTTTGCCAGTGTCATGAGAGTATCTGGGTCAAAATTAAAGGAGAGAAAAATAACAGTGATCTCATTGTGGGAGTTTACTATAGATCCCCAAGCCAAACTGAGGACACAGATGATGCCTTCCTGGAACAGATGACCAAGCATTCAAAAGGAAGTGAGATAGTAGTAATGGGGGATTTCAACTATCCTGATATTTGTTGGATGTCGAACTCAGCCAAGAGCATAAGGTCAAACAGATTCCTCACTGGCCTTGCAGACGATTTCATTGTCCAGAAAGTAGGAGAAGCAACAAGAGGATCAGCCATTTTAGATCTGGTCCTAACCAATAGTGATGACCTGGTTAGTGGGGTAGAAGTGGCAGGATCATTAGGTGGGAGTGATCATGCTCTTCTGGAGTTTATTATACATCAGAAAGGAGCAACCAAGCATACTAAGACTCAAATTCTAGACTTTAAGAAAGCCAACTTCAGAAAACTTAGAGAAACGCTGGGTGTGATCCCATGGTCAGTAATACTAAAAGGGAAGGGAGTTCATGATGGATGGGAGTTTGTTAAAAGGGAGATATTAAAAGCACAACTTCAAGCAGTACCAATGAGACGAAAACATGGAAGGTGCCTAAAGAAGCCAGGGTGGCTATCTAAAGAACTTTTAACTGAGTTAAGATTTAAAAGCGATATGTACAAAAAAATGGAAAAAGGGGGAAACCACCAGAGAGGAATTCAAACAAATAGCCAGCACATGTAGAGACAAAGTCAGAAAAGCTAAAGCACAGAATGAACTCAGGCTTGCTAGAGAGGTTAAAAGCAATAAAAAGGGCTTTTACGGGTATGTCCGTAGCAAAAGGAAGAACAAGGAAACAATGGGGTCACTTAGAGGAGAAGAAGGTGAAATGCGAACAGGGGACAAAGAAAGGGCAGAACTCCTCAAAACCTTCTTTGCCTCAGTCTTCTCCAAAAAAGAAAACAGTGCCCGACCTGAAGAATATGGAGCGGATGATTCAGCAGGGGAAACACAGCCCAGAATAAGTAAGGCGGTAGTACAAGAACACTTGGCTAGTTTAGATGTATTCAAGTCTCCAGGGCCAGATGAACTACATCCCAGAGTATTAAAAAAAAAACTGGCAGAGGTGATTTCAGAACCACTGGCAGTAATCTTTGAGAATTCGTGGAGAACAGGGGAAGTCCCAGCAGACTGGAGGAGGGCAAATGTTTTCCTTATTTTCAAAAAGGGGAAAAGAGAGGACCCAAACAATTACCGCCCAGTCAGCCTGACATCAATACCAGGAAAGATTCTAGAGCAGATCATTAAGCAAATGGTCTGTGAGCACCTAGAAAGGAACGCTGTGATCACTAAAAGTCAGCATGGGTTTCTGAAAAATAAGTCATGTCAGACTAATCTGATCTCATTTTTTGACAGAATTACAAGCCTGGTAGATGAAGGGAACACTGTGGATGTAGCCTCTCTTGATTTCAGCAAGGCCTTTGACAAGGTGCCCCATGATATTCTTGCAAAGAAGCTGGTAAAATGTGGGCTAGAAAATGCTACCATTCAGTGGATTTGTAACTGGTTGACTGACTGAAACCAAAGGATGCTCATCAGTGGCTCTTCTGCATCCTGGAGAGAAGTGACTAGTGGGGTGCCACAGGGTTCTGTCTTGGGCCCAGTCTTATTCAACATCTTTATCAATGACTTGGATGATGGGCTTGAGGGCATCCTGATCAAGTTTGCGGATGACACCAAATTGGGAGGGGTGGAGGACAGGATCACACTTCAAAATGACCTTAACAGATTAGAGAATTGGGCCAAAGGAAACAAGATTAATTTTAACGGGGAGAAATGTAAAGTACTACACTTGGGCAAAAAAAATGAAAGACACAAATACAGGATGGGTGACACCTGGCTTGAGAGCAGTACATGTGAAAATGATCTAGGAGTCTTGGTAGACCACAAACTTGACATGAGTCAACAGTGTGATGCAGCAGCTAAAAAAGCCAATGCAATTCTGGGCTGCTTCAATAGGAGGATAGCATCTAGATCAAGGGAAGTAATAGTACCACTGTATTCTGCTCTGGTCAGACCTCACCTGGAATACTGTGTCCAGTTCTGGGCACCACAGTTCAAGTAGGATACTGACAAGCTGGAACGTGTCCAGAGGAGGGCAACCAAAATGGTCAAAGGCCTGGAAACGATGCCTTATGAGGAACGGCTTAGGGAGCTGGGTATGTTTAGCCTGGAGAAGAGAAGGTTAAGGGGTGATATGATAGCCATGTTCAAATATATTAAAGGATGTCATATAGAGGAGGGAGAAAGGTTGTTTTCTGCTGCTCCAGAGAAGCGGACACGGAGCAATGGATTCAAACTACAAGAAAGAAGATTCCACCTAAACATTAGGAAGAACTTCCTGACAGTAAGAGCTGTTCGACAGTGGAATTTGCTGCCAAGGAGTGTGGTGGAGTCTCCTTCTTTGGAGGTCTTTAAGCAGAGGCTTGACAGCCACCTGTCAGGAATGCTTTGATGGTGTTTCCTGCTTGGCAGGGGGTTGGACTGGATGGCCCTTGTGGTCTCTTCCAACTCTATGATTCTTTGTGACAAGAGAAAAACGTTTATCATTGGGTTGTCAATATAGTCTTTAGAGGATTGTGATCATATGCACTTGTAAAATATACAAAAGTGTTTGAAAGTCTCAATTACACTTCAAAAGCCTGCAAGTAAGTTTTAAGCACTGAGAAGCACTTTGCTCCCCACGCAGGAGATTTCCAAAACACCCGGGGAAAGAAAGCCCAGCTAATGGGCTGGAAAGAGCAGGATGATGGTACAGTAGGGAAACAGAACCTTTTTCCAAGAAGAGGAGCTCATTCTTTTCTGGGAAACCTCCTAGAAGGGAATACATATAGCCAATCTACTCCCACTTGTAAGCAGAGAGTTCTGTTTGGAGAAATGTAGGGTGCTTGAAATCTCTCAAGCCTCTTTGCTCCCAGGGGCAAGCTATAAAAATTCTATGCATGGCAGGAGAGAGTTCAGGAAGGTAAGGAAGGCACTTCTCATGGCAGAATTGGGGTGTATGGGAAGGATGAAGACTGGAAAATGTGCAGCAAGAGTTTGTGAGTGACATTGGGTCCTCTGCTTCAGGAAGAAAAATGTCCTTGCTTCTCCTTTGTTGAATTTTAGGTCACTTCAGAGTCTCTCAGTTTCTCTAGGAAACAAGCATACAATATATGCTCGATTCTGCCTGCTTTGAATGTTCTTCATTTTTTATTTTTTGTTTTGTTATTTCACTCCTGAAGAGATCTCTGCTGAGGAAATCTATTTGCATGCAAATGTCCAACTGGAAGCATCACTGGAACCAGGCTGCTCAGGTGACCTCTCTCCCTTTTCCATCTCTGAAGGTCTGATAGGGGCAGCAGCCTTTAAAATCATAAACTTGCAGGGACCCAGTGGAACCAAAGCCAAGGACTTGATGCATCTGATGTCAGTTTTAAACATTCCTGAATTGAAACAAGGCTTCCAGATGAATAACTAGGAATGAACTTTGATGCTCCCGATTGTTCCTTAGCAAACAATCCTTTACTTGCATACTGATGTTATATATCATCAGCTGTAGGGCATGACTGGGGGGAGATAGCCTGATACTCCAAATTAAGACTGTTGCTCAGATTAATTTGCACCACCTCCTGGTGGTTAGTAATGCTGGATCACATCCACCCTACTGCTCGATGAGTGTTCTGTCCAATGGGAGAAAGAGGAAAGGAACAGAAACACAGAAAAAAAGATGAAGAAAGTGATGGAGCTGGAACAAAAGGCATTATAAAAGAGGGAGAAAGAAGCGGAAAGATGACTGATTGGTGTATCAGCTAGGGCCATACAGCAGATTTGGCTGAAGCCCAACAGTGAACTGAATTACACCGATTTTGGCAGAACTGGACTTCGACTGAATGTGGTCAAGAGAGACCCCAATCTTCCCAAGTCAGAGCATTGAGAGCAATTTCCCATTCAGAGCAATTTGAGGCTGTCAGAAATGGGAGGCATCTGGGGAGTGGCAGAGAAGGGGAGGCAGGCAGCCTTTGCAAGGTTTTAAGAACAGGGTCAGATTCTTTGCCAAAATTGTCTTGCACGGGAATGCATACATGCAACCAAGCATGGAAGGATTGAGCAAGAGGCTTCAATACTTCTGACTTCAAGACATATGTGGACAACTGACAACAACAAAGGCATATTTGACATTCACTTTGATTTAAGTGTGAGTGTGAGCCAGGGGAGGGGTGGTGATGGTGGTATGCAGTCAACTGCACAAACCCAATCAGGTTAATGATCTTATTTGCTTAAACATATGAAGCTGCCTTTTATTAGCCATCCACACTTTAAACTCAAGCATTCAGTAAATGCATAGAAGGGGTAGCAGGACTGCAGCAGTAGATCTTTCCTATGAACTCCACCTGTTCAACTGAACACCCACATTTGTACACATGCAACAGTGCACACATAGCCTGTGCTTTAGCATTAAAACTCAGTCTTTTGAAGTTTCCTGAATCAGACCGAGAGAGCTACCTGCCACTAAGTATTCCGAATGGCTTCCTACTAAGTCAGGGGTCAGCAACATTTTTCAGGAGTGGGCCAGTCCACCATCCCTCAGACCAAGTGGTGGGCTGGATTATATTTTGGGGGAGAAAGTGAACGAATTCCTATGCCCCAGAAATAACCCAGAGATTCATTTTAAATAAAAAAGCACACTGATTCCAGGACCATCCGTGGGCCAGATTGAGAAGGCAATTGGGCTGCATCCGGCCCACAGGCCTTAGGTTGCCTACCACTGTACTAAGTCATACCCAGATATCAACGCAGAAATATAACTGAAGTCCACAGGTACAACCCTTCTAAAATATCCACATATTCCCTTAATGAATCAGACCAATGTTCCGCAGCCCAACTTGCAATGCATGTCGAAGACCTCAAACAGAGTCATTCCCAGCCCTGCCCGCATGGTATCCATCTATCTCCAGGGGCTGAACCTGAGCAAAATGGGGGCCTACCTCTGCAGCTCTGCTGTGGCTCCAATCGAATTCTTGCAAATGAATTACCTGAACACGAGATGTTCATATACCTGTGAGAAATTGTCTCAGATATCATGAGCAGAAGAAAACAAGAGGCAGAGAATGCTGTGCTTGAATAAGTAGGCAGTCGGAAGATTTGCAGAAATAAATCCAAGCCCTGAGGGTAGATTCAAGATGTCATCAAATCCACTGCATGACTGACAAACTCTTCTTCTTATGCTCTTAATCAACTTGCCAGCATCATGCGATAAGAAGAAAAATGCTTTTCATTGGTTATCAAGAAGAGGGCTGGCAAACTCAATCACTTCCTTCTAGGACTTGGCGTTATTAGTAAGCACTCTTGGAAGAAGTTGATTTGGAAGCAGTAGGGAAAGGGGAGACCTTATTCAGGTGAACTGCCTTCACTGAGTAGGATCTTGTCATGGTTCTATATTTTCATGTTCAACATGGTGAAAAGAGTTATGAATATACAACACACACAGAGAGACAGAGGGAGGGAGGGAGAGAGGGAGAGAGAGAGGGGGGGAAAATATGGTCAATGTAACAAGTACCATGAAGATCATGGCAAGTTGTAGAGTATCACCCCACTGTTACATACAATTGGTAATGTCTTATAGCTTTTCTCCCTCTCTTATAATGGTAGAACTTGAGGCATTCAATTTTTTTGTTGCTGTCGTTGCTTTCTGCTGTTGTTGCTCTCTGCTGTTGTTAAATTTATTACCTGTACTTCATCAGCAGGTCCCAGGACAGATTACAACCATTTAAAATTAATAGCAGAATAAAAAAGAATGAAATCACATGAATGGGAATGTGAAGAGGTTTGTGTGAATCTGAACTTACGATACGTTTCTTCACTCTAGCACCAAAAATCTTATCTGCATGTGTCAAAGCAAGATAGCTATGATGATAGACCACAACCGACTAGCAGTGAACTGCTGAGGAGATATATAGATTACTATCTGAAAACTGCCTGTTTGTCTTGCTCTGTTTCCCCAGAGGCTTTCTGCATAATTCCATATCCATCTACAAGCAGAATTGTTCAGAAAGGAAAGCCTGCTTCATATTTTGGTTCAACACAATAGTTGCAGGATGAGAACTTGGCTTCATGACTGCTTCCTTTCATTTTGATTAACCCAAGAAATTATTTCCCTTCCAACAATTTGTATAGGGCCCCATCTCTTCCCAGTTTTCTCCATCAGTCTCCCTAAGCTTTGAGCCTTCTTTGGACAACCAGTAACAAACTTAGTAATGCTATTAGCAAAGACATTTGGAGATGTTGGTTAGGATGAGGGATAATAACTTAAATCAAAGGTTTAGAGAAAAGTTTTTTTGTGAGAGTTGTGCAGGAGGAGAAAAAGAGAGATGGTGCCGCAAAAAAAGGAATGTGATATGGGGAGGGGGGAGAATACTTACCTAGAATGTCATTCATTCTTTATTTCATTGATACCTAGAATGTCCTACCTACCTTCTTTGAGCCACAGCCAGTTTGCTCACAAGTAAAAGTGACAATAAAACAATGAACAGGGCGGTGATACAATGACTACTGCAATTGACAAAAAATATGGTGGACAGATATACTTCTGCTTTAAGCCGTTTACAGACTGTCTTCTCTTGTATATCATTTACTATAAAGATTTTGACAGTAAAGTCCAGCTGCAATTTGATGGATGGATTCATTCATTATACTGTATTTATTCATTTAAATACATTAAATTAGTTTGTATCTCACCCTTTCCGCGATAGCAGCCCAGGGTGGCACAACTGCAAAATTAAAAGGAGCAGAGCTAGTGGAGGAGTCAGAAGCTTTTATCGCTTTCCTCTCCCTTAAGGCATCCATTATACAGTCACTAATGCCCATTACCTGAGTGAGAATTCAGCAATATTCTGCAGCAGGGTTGAATACCTGTGAAAAAGCGTAGTCTCCAGATACGGTGCGTGGGAAGCCACAGGGCTATTGTAGTCTGTGCCAGGATGATAAATGGTGGACAGACTTGAGGGGAAAACATTGCAACTATGAAATTTACATGATTTTGACTAAATTCACTGCAAGATACACAGCTGATTCCATTGATCTCTACCTCTTCCTAGCTTGCCAGCCGCATACAGGGAGAATAAAATGTTATTTTATCACCTGTCAATACAGTCATTGGTGACCTTAGAGGAGGAGCCTCTTGCCACATGATGTTTTCTCTCCTAAAGGAGCAGAGTGGGTTTTCTGCTTTAGGCAGCTGGTTTTTTGTATCCTGTATTTGCTCAGGCAGGTCTATTACATGACCCAAAGCAAAATGGGTATGAGCTCCAGGGGAAGCAGCCTTACATAGGCTTTCCCCTCCCCTCTTTGCCCAGTATTTTGCTGCAATCTATGGGCCACAGTGCCACTGGGCAAAGGGGCCCCGTGCTTATCGGACATGGAACGGGGCTTATCAGATTCACATCCTGTTCTGCCATTAGCACAACAGATAACAAGCCCACTACTGTAAAGGCCAGTTACAGGAAATGAGAGTCATCATATGGAAAATAAACCTTATTCTGAAGTTGGTGACCTAGTTTTAGACACTTGCCCTGTTCTCACAGTAGTACATTTGAGCTATGATGATGTGCTATGGCAGCCTTGGAGTGAAAGTCTGCATGGTTTTCCTGTCCAGAAACTGGCTTGCATTGAAGTAGTACTGCATGTTGACCAGGGTATAGTCCTTTCTGTAGTCCTTTCTTTGGTAACTTGGAGATTGGATTACTGTAATGAAGTCTATGTGCAACTGACCTTGGCATGGGCTGTAAATGTCAGCTGGTACTGAAAGCAGCAACTTGACTTCTGATGGGAACAAATGGGGACTCCTTCCTTGCTAAGTAAGTCTTGGGATGTGAACCCAACAGGCACATCTGGGCCCCAGAGTCCACCATTCACCAATGTGACAAAAGGTGACCCAAGAGAGCCAGTGTGGTGTAGTGGTTAAGAGCGATGGACTCGTAATCTGGTGAACCGGGTTCGCTTCCCTGCTCCTCCACATGCAGCTGCTGGGTGACCTTGAGCTAGTCACACTTCTTTGAAGTCTCTCAGCCCCACACACTTCACTGAGTGTTTGTTGTGGGGGAGGAAGAGAAAGGAGAATATTAGCTGCTTTGAGACTCCTTCAGGTAGTGATAAAGCAGGATATCAAATCCAAACTCTTTTTCTTTTTCTTCTTCTTCTTCTTCTTCTTCTTCTTCTTCTTCTTCTTCTTCTTCTTCTTCAACCTAATAATGCCTGCCAAGATCCATTCATGTAGATGAGACCAATTCTTGTCTTCTCCCCCCCCCCAAAAGGTTTTGTGGTAAATTCACCCCTGCTATATATCTTTTTCTCCTTTTTGGGGATAATTTTTATTTAGTATTTACAAAGAGAAATACAAAGCTTTATATTTTCTATATTCACCCCTCTAAATCTAAAACATTGATCTGAAAACAATAAGAACATAGAGAAAAAGAGAGAAAAGGAAAAGCAGGAAATATAGAACAAGAGAGAGAGAAATAAAGAAGGAGGAACAGCCATATTTCTGATTACACCTTCCATAATCTGAGTCTTCAGGAAAAACACTTAGAGCAAGGGGGGAGCTTTAAGTTACCTCAGATATGGACAGGCAAGACACACAGCCAAAATCTGTGGAACATGAACCCAAAACTTGTGATTCTTTTCCTCAGTTTATATTCTCTTAGGATTATAGATAACCACACAATCATGCACAATCATGCACACAAGGCATATAACAAAAAAAGTCTGCTTTTATTACTTCGATTTTTCACACAATTTACAGTACAGTGGTACCTCAGGTGACATACGCTTCAGGTTAAGAACTCTGCTAACCCAGAAACAATGCTTCAGGTTAAGAACTTTGCTTCAGGATAAGAACAGAAATTGTGCTCTGGCGGCGCAGCGGCAGCGGGAGGCCCCATTAGCTAAAATGGTGCTTCAGGTTAAGAACGGACCTCCGGAATGAATTAAGTACTTAACTAGAGGTACCACTGTATATACTACACGATTGTAAGAAAAAAAACCTCAAAGCAGTTTTCAAAAAGAACAAAGGAATAAAATTCACAGAAAAAAACAATTTGATATGTCTATGATGCAGTAAAAGAATCAAAGATTAGTATAATTGGAAGGGATCTTGAGGATTGTCTAATCAAACCACCTGGTATGCAGGAATCTCGACTAAATAATCCCTGACAGATGGCCATCCAACCTCTATTTAAAAACCTCTAAGTAAGGAGAGTTCCACTGTTGAACAGCTCTTACCATCAGAAAGTTATTCCTGATGTTTAGCCGGAATCTCATTTCCTGTAATTTGAATCCATTTCCCATGTGACAGCACTTGAGATATTTGAAGAAGGATATGCTATCTCCTCTCAGTATCCTATGCCCCAGGCTAAACATGCCCAATTCCCTCAACCGTTCCTCATAAGGCTTGGTTTCCAGACCCTTGATCATCTTGCTTTCCCTCCTCTGCACACTTTCCAGCTTGTCAGCATCCTTCTTAAATGGTTTTGGACGCAGTGTTCAAAGTCTGTTGCAGTGACACCATCCCTTTTCTGATGGAATAAGATATTCTCTGTATCTTCTTTGATATGAAGAAATGTTTCATAACTTTATGAGACTTTTACTTGTATTGTTTTAAACTATGAAAGCCTTGATTCACTTGATGCTTTCATATTATTTGAACTACAATTTCCACCACAGTTGATGGAGGGAACCAAGAGTGGGAAGGCTGAACTATAAACTCAAAGGAGGAGAGCTTAAACTTCTATTTAGCCTATAAAATTTTGACTGGGGAACTCCATTTCCTCTCTGCTTTCTTCCTCCTCCTTTAAGATATTCTCAAGTATACTTTTAATTAACTCCCACAAACGACGGCCCTTCTGTCTTCCTACCAGGAAATAAATCACTGGGTTAACAGTGCTGTTAAGAGAGGAACATATGAACGCATATTCTAGGATGTAGGGATTTTCATGAAACAGGATCAGGTACTGAACAGCATCCATTGGGATAGCAAGGAGGAGAAAGAGCAGGAGAGTAAGCAAGATGGCTGTTAAAAGCTTCCTCTGCTTACACTGTTGTGGTCTGAAGTAGAACTTCCAGGACAGGGTTGCAGTGGAGAGGGACATTAGCAGGGTACAAAGCAGGGCATTGGCAAGAAACTGGTAGGAGCTTAGATAACAATATTCCCTAGTTAACAAGAGTGTGATGTGAATTACAGAAGGCAGGAAGCCAAGGATCCATATTGTGGCACACACAATGACGGACAGGTGTTTGTGCTTATGTAAGTGATACCAGATTGGGAAAAAGACACACACGCACCTGTCAATGCTGATGACAGTCAGTAGAAACTGGCTAGCACTGTACATGCATAGGAAGCCAGTGTAAAACAATGACCTTAGACGATCAAAATGCAAGGGATACGACTTACATACAATCCAATTCAAATCAATAGCAACTACAGCAGTGAGTACGCCAAAGTCAGCAATGGCGAGGTTCAGGATGTAGGTGCTGAAATGATTCTTCTTGATGCGGAATGCTAGGAGCCAGATGACTGTACCATTTCCCACAAATCCAAAAAGGCAGATAAGCAAAGTAAAGGTGATCATGAAAAACATTTCTAAAGTACTAGTGGCACAGCTGTTATTCGTTGGGGACTCCGTGATACTTTGCGTTCCATTGTGTTCTTTTCCAGCATCCAGCTGGGATAGGAGCGACTGGCAGAAATTTGCCATCCTGGTCAGTTTCTGCTTTGCTGTTCCCTGTGATGTAGAGAGACCTGCTAGGAGAAAAGAAACATAATTTCAAAAGTATTGAAATATTTATTATAGTATTTGCGGTGGTCATTTCCTGCCTGAAGAATTGTGCAATTACCTACATGTATACATGTCAATAATCATGTCTCTAAAACAGTCAACTTCTGCCTTAAATTATTTGCAGAGGTAAACAAATCGGTTGGACATATTCACAGCATTGTTGATGTACCTGCTCTTAGATATTAACGCAGAAAACTGCTATTAGATATTTGGTGGAAACTGCTTTGAGGTCAAGCTGAGAAACAAGTACAGTTTTGCCATGAAACCACAACAAGGTGAAACATGGCATTGCCTGAACAATTTAATTTTGTAAGAAACTGAGGTTTTATTTTAGGGAGGAATCTTCCAACTTCTTTGCCTTTATTGTTGCCAGAATAGATGAATTATGAAAATGCAGTTGAAAATCACCGAAGAGAAGATTTCAGAAAACATGCAAACAGAAGATCTGGGCAGAGGCTCATCACATTCTGCGTCTTGTTACCAAAGTAGCCAGATAAGTACCTACAGAAGCCCTCCAGCAGAATCCAACTGCAATAGCTCCCTCATATGAGATTCCTAGCAACTGGCATTCAGAGACATACTGTCTACAACAATGAAGGGTGAAACACAGCCAGCATGGCTAGAAGCTTTTGAGGCAACCATTATAGAGTCATTAGCATTCATCTCTGAGTTGGGAGTCCAGAAAATTTCTCCAGCAGGTTTTCATACCTGTGAGTAAGCACCGATCAGCAGTCTTCAGATGTGTTGTGGGAAGAGCAGCAATGGTGTTGTATCTGGAATGGGAGTGCTGTGGGGAGTCCTGAAGAGAAAATGCTGCAACCGTCAAGGGAATATGAGGTGATTGCCACCAAATTCGTTGCAAGATGCACCGTAGATTCTGCTTGCCTGCCAGCCTCGCTTTTTCAGCTTGCCAGCCTCATAGAAGGGAAATAATGTGTCGCTTTATTGCCGACGAAGATAGCAATCACTGATTTTAGGGGGAGGAACCTCTTGCCATGTAAGTCTTTCTTCCTAAAAAGGTCTAGTCCTTTCATTAGGCAGAGTGAGGTTGCCAGTTCAGGAAGCAGGGTTTTTCCCCTGTTTTCGTTCATCAGGTTCATGTGCTATCATTTCATTATCAGCGTACACACCCATGATTACGCACGTAAACTGTAGGAAACAAGAGTGTCATCATTTGCCAGCACACCCTTAAAGAAGAACCAAGAAACCATAACTGGTGTGAAATGATAAATTTATTCAAATATAATGAGATGGAGGATCTGCAAAGCAACAAATAAATATAATTATCCAAATCAAAATATAAGCCAGGCAACGATGTTTCCTAAAGCAGGAGTCATCAACTCGCTTCCCAATTCCTAGACACATGTTCAGGTGCCACCTGTGATCCAGTAGCAAAGGATGGGAAGTGATACTTCCCCTCCTCACTATGAGGACCATGTGGATGTGAATCGTGACCACAGACTTTTTTGGGCAGTTGCATGGCTTCATTACCAACCTGGGAACATTTTGCTGAAATTCTGGAAAAATATATGCCCCGACACAAATGCTCCAGCTTATTTTTTGTCCCGCTTTTGTTCAGCTCTAGCCCATCCTTGCAGCAGGGATATGGTAGCACTGGAGAAGTATCACAGAACAAAGTAAAGTACAGTAGAAAAACCCATTACTTATTTATTTAGATCTTTTGCAATCTGCCCAACACTCAGAGGTCTCAGGGTGACTGGGTAGGAACATATGCATATTGGAACAAAGTAGTGCACTAAAAGAGAATATTACACAGCCAATATAAGTCACCATAAAAATCACAGAACACTATTTACTGTGGGGGTGGGCTCGGAGTAGTGGGAAAGGTGGCAATGCATCAAAGGGATGTACCAGGTGTCCAGGCAGGTGTGTGGGTGTGGGTGGGTGCGCGCGCACAAGGTGTGACTGGACAATTTGGTGAATGGTCACAGAAATCGGACAGCAAGAAATATTTGAACATACAATCGGCATCGGAAACCCACAAAATGCTCTCAATTGTGTACAGAGATGAAGCTGTAACTCAAAAGACAGTTTATGAGTGGTTTTTAGCATTTCTGTGAAGGGTGGAAAACTATTGAAGATGACCCTTGGTCTGGAAGACCGCCGACGAGCAGAACGACAGCAAATGTTGACAGAGTTCGTGACTTATTGATGCAGGATTGGCGTTTGTCCATCCAAATGATGGCGGAAGAATTGCATCTTCCATGTGAAATCATTACTGAAGTTACTGAGTTGTCCCACCCTCCATATTCTCCCAATCTGGGCCCACCAGATTTCTTTATTTTTCCAAAACTGAAATCTGCACTGAAAGGGCACAGTCCAAGCTGCTGTGATGAGGGAACTGAAGGCAGTACGAAAAGAGGACTTCTCCAGAAGTTTCCAACAGTTCTACGAACGTTGTCAATGGTGCCTTATATCAGAGGGGTCTACTTTGAAGGCCTGTAAGGTATGTATGTTTGAATATTTCTCGTTGTCTGATTTCTGCACACATACAACTTTCCATAATCCAAGTCCTCACCTCAAACACTCAGTGCAAGGGGCAGCTTGTAGCTACCTCCAATATAGAAAAACAGACCAAGCAAAAGTCTGTGGAACATTCACACAAACATTGTGGTTCTTTCCTGATTTCCATGCACAGCATCAGTTTATATGTTCTTAGCATCACATATAACTGCACAAGTGTGCATGCACACACAGCGTATAATATGAAAGGTGCTCATGGCCAGCCATACTTCCAGTTTGAGCCCATATCAGTATGATCCCCTAGGGTATATTTTCAATGTTGCAACTCTGTGCTGCCGAGTTGCAACTCTGTGCTGCCAAGTTCAGAGTCTGTTGCATTAGAATCATCCCTCTTCAAAAGCAAGCAGTATCTTATTAGATATGAATAAATGTTTGGTAACTTTAAATAATCTGTACATGTATTTTTTTTAAAAAAAACACACAACAACAACTAGGAAAATCTTCTGCCACTTAGACTACAACTTCCATAACACCAGATAGAGGGCACAGACTGGGGGGAGGCTCAACCGTAATAACGAAAGGAGACAGCTTAAGCTTCTATGGAGGCTTCAATATTTATTTCCACTTTGGAACTCCAATTCCCCTTTGCTGTCTCCCTCCTCCTTTAAAACATTCTCAAGTATACTCTTAATTCTCCCCCGGGAAAGATGACTCTTCTTCCTTCCTACCAGGAAATAAATCGCAGGATTAACGGTGCTGTTAAGAGAGGCACATATGAATGCATATTCTAGGAGGTAGGGATCATTATGAAACAGGGCCACATACTGAACAGCATCCATTGGGATAGCAAGGAGGAGAAAGAAGAGGAGTGTAAGCAAGATGGCCATTATAAGCTTCCCCCGCTTACACTCATGTGGTTTTAAGTAGACCTTCATGGACAGGGTTACGGTGGAGAGGGACATTAACAGGGTGCAGAGCAGGGCAATGACAAGAAACTGGTAGGAGCTTAGATTACAATATTCCCCAGTTAGCAAGAGCGTGATGTGAATTCCAGAAGACACGAAGGCAAGGATCCATATTGCGGCGCACATGATGATGGACAGGTGTTTGTGCTTATGGAAGCGATACCAAATGGGGAAAAAGATGCACACGAACCTGTCAATGCTGATAACCGTCAGGAGTAGCTGGCTAGCACTGTATGTGAATAGGAAGCCAGTGTAAAACAATGACCTTAGAAGCTCAAAATGCCAGGGATGTGACTTACATACAACCCAATTCAAATCAATAGCAACTACAGCAGTGAGTACTCCAAAGTCAGCAATGGCGAGGTTCAGGACGTAGGTGGTGAAGTGATTCCTCTTGATGCGGAATGCAAGGAGCCAGATGACTGTCCCATTTCCCACAAATCCCAAAAGGCATAGAAGCAAAGTGAAGGTGATCATAAAAAACATTTCTAAAGAACTAGCGGCACAGCTCCTTGGATCACTGCTGTTATTCGTTGGGGACTCTGTGATGCTTTGCGTTCCATTGTGTTCTTTTCCAGCATCCAGCTGTGACAGGAGTGACTGGCAGAAATTTGCCATCCTGGTCAGTTTCTGCTTTGATACTCCTTCTGGTGTGGAGACTCCTCCTAGAAGAAAAGAGAAGAGTTGGATTTGTTTCTTGCTTTGGGGCTAAATGCATAATGATGCTGCTCAAGTTCTCAGCTAGGTCTTCTTTGCTCCCCGCTATTGATCAACTTTAAATGCCATTTAGATTATTTCAGGTCCGTGTTATTTTCAGATCAGTTCATATTCATACTATACTGCTCCAGAGAAAATTTCTCAGGTGCAGAGCGGTTGCAGAAAGAACCACAAAAAAATCAAAACAGTAGAAATGAAAGTACAGCTCCTTTCATTTAGAGAGTAATTCTACTCATAAGACAATTCAGCTGATGAAACTCAAAGAGTAATTTCTAACGCACCGTCCAAACATGAAGATGCATGCTGGAATTGCAACTTTCGTGGGGTTGGAAACATAGGAAGCTTTCATATTTGGAATATATCTTGCTTGTATTGTCTATACTAGGTTGAATCCATATTAAATGAGTTACAATTAGTTTCCATTGAAATCAGTGGGATTGAAATCAGTCATGGATTGGGTCAGCTTACTTGACTACCACTCCAATTACCTGAGAATAAATTTATTTGAATTCATTGGAACTTGAAGTGGGCATGGTGAGGATTGCATTGTGAGCTATTCATTAACTCTAGCTTTCAGAAATTTCTTCCAACCAACTATTTTTTGCACATACCTTTTGACTAAAGCACACATTTCTGCATTTTATTTTCATTGATATCTTTATTTCAATCCACAATTTCACTTAAACATATGTGTTAGTTTAAGCATTCTTCGGTTGAAGAACTGCATCACAAAATTCAGATAAGTGTGAATTTTGAAGGACAGTTCTATTTCAGTTCACTTATGGTTCCAGTAAGTGTTAATTTGATAAATTCGGCATAAAATGCACGTTGAATCAAATTCTCCCCCATTTCTAAGAATGAGGACTATGAGGATGGGCCAAAGGCGTTAGAGAAAATATTATCTTTGAATAGGAATCAAAGAAAGAGTAAATGAGAGCATGTTGGAACCACAGGAGAATTGACCATTAATAAAAGTTGTCACACGCAGAATGTCCTACCTTTACAAATCACACCTGTTGACTCACAACTGGGTATAGATATACTTCTGATGTTCTCCTCCTTGATTTTCAGGATCTCAAGCCATACGTCTCCTCTCTGCTTCAAAAAAGTGCTTTCCCAACTACAACACGCCCATGTACACTGAGCATACTACCTGGAGCCGGGAGGGTCAGGGATGGGCTTTATGTTCAGACAGGGTGGGGCACAATCTTCACATCATGATGAAATGTACAAGAAATCCATTAGTTGGTGCCTCAATAACCAAGGTCAGGGACCTGCAACTTTCTGTGTGGGCAGGAAAAAAAATGCTTCTCAAATGTAAAGTCTCAAGGGAAGTTTGCACTTATCTTTGCAGGTGTTTCAAAGCATGCTCCAACTCTCTAGGGTGAGAATTGAGATCTTATTTATTACACTGATTTTGACCACCATGCCCTAACAAAGAAATGAATTTTGCTCAATCACATTATTCAATCACATTCAATCAAATTACACATTCTAAAAATCTCAGAGTAGACAAGACCCCCTAAGACCTGATAAACTGGTGATGACCCCTTTCCCTGTACTTTCTACCTGGGCATCTTGTATTCATGGACAAAGGGCCCTTCATGAGGTGCTTCTGAAATTCTCCTTCTTCCAGAATATTGGACTTCTGAATCATCTGGTCTATTTTCTCGTTTTTGATCTCTAAACTTCCCCCACTATTTCCTGCACAGCTTCCTGTTCCATTCAGTTACTTCATTACATCCTCTCTCTATACCATCAAAACACGTAGGCCCATTGATTTATAAAATGGTTGTATGGGGAGAAAACTTAATACGTGATCATATGAAGAAAATTGTGAGCATTTGAGAAGTATTGCTCTCAAAAGCAAACACCTACGCTTGAATGCTTGGAATAAGATAAGTACAGCCTTGACTGTGTTATCATGAGGCAAATTGCTGAATCATTCAGCCCAGTTTTGTCTTTTTCGGGGCTGCTATCTAAGATCCTTTTAACTAGAGAGTGAACCCAGGAAATTATACTTGCCACATTTTTGCTCTATCATTGGATTAAGATCATTTTGCCCCCTTTGAACCACACATATTTCCTTTACAACACCATGTCCCCTTTAGCATGCTTTGCCTGGTAAATGGTTCTGAGTTACTGATATCTTCCTTCATACATTATGAGAGGAAATGATTTTAATTCCGCCATGTAAGTATTTCCTGACTTCTTTCTCTCATTAAATGTGCAGCACATAAATGAATTCCTCTCTCCCCCGCCCCATTGTACTTTTGCAGAAGCCAGTTGCAGCAAGTTCTGCTTATTACTTCTGCTAAAGCTTTGTACGAGGTCACAGAAAGAACTCCCCTTTGCCTTCCCGACTTCTCTTCAAACGCCCCAAAACTCAACAAGCGAAGATTCGCAACAACATGGATGCAATACCATCAAATATATGGCTTATTTAACAAAGATAATAGAGAAAATGGTTTCGAAAGAGAGAAATCTAAATTTCAAACAGAAGTAGTAGAAGGCAAAACAAAACACTTATCAAAAATGTATAATATATTGTTGGATTGGTATACGATGGACGAGGAGATCAAAGAATGTATGACGAAATGGGCCATGGACATTGGACATAATATTTATTTTGATAAATGGCATAAGGTTTGGAATCAAAGTATTAAATTTACAGCTTGCACACTGCTCAAAGAAAACATCATGAAAATGATGTACCGGTGGTACATAACACCCACCAGGTTAGCTAAGATGTACAGGAAAAAGGACAAGAATTGTTGGAAGTGTACAGTAGAAGAGGGAAATCTCTACCACATGTGGTGGAAATGTGAAAAGGCCAAATCATTCTGGGATGCTATATATAACGAATTAAAAAAAATATTAAGATACAATTTCCCAAAAACACCGGAAAGCTTCCTATTAGGAATGGTGGGAGGAGAAATTAAAAGAACTGACCAAAAAATGTTTTTATATGCTACTACGGCTGCCAGGCTACTATGGGCTCAGAAATGGAAAACCAAAGAGGTACCAACATTAGAGGAATGGAGAATAAAAGTGATAGGATATATGGAATTAGTGAAATTAACAAATAGAATAAGAGAACAAAAAGACCATGAGCTTCAACAAGAATGGAATAAATTTATTGAATATTTGAAGAAACATCATAATGAAGGAAATACATTCACAGGGTATGAAAAAGCACTTACAATGTAATTAATAAAAATATATAAATTATTTAGAAATGTTAGAATTATATATGAGGATTATATAGAAGATATACAGCCTATATAAAACCAATTTATGTATTAGAAAGCGTAGGAAAGAATCGACTTAGGAAACCCAGGGTGTGAAAGGAGGGAAGTCAGGAAGCTTGAGAAAGCTTTAGGAGATTAATGTTTATATAAACATGTGGACATTATTGTATAATATTTGTATTTTCATAGTTTTTCTTTTCTTTTTTATTATTTGTAATTTGTTTTAAATGCTAATAATAATTTAAAAAAAAACAACAACATTCAATAACGGATAGACGATGTAGTCAGAACTAATTTCAGCACATAAATTCTTAGAGCTTCTAATATTAATTATTTCCCCCCTTTAATAAACACTACTGTTCTGAATTCTCTGCACAATTGAGAGGAGAGAAGGTTATGTTGATATCAAATAATGGATGGAATCAAACTTTGCAGATATAACCACTGACTAATCAATGGATAAAAATAAATAAATAAATCACATAGCCATCTTGGTTGAAGGCCATCACTGCCTCCTGTGGAACTTGGATGTGAGGCTGAGGAAGGGCAAAGCTCTCTCAGATGAGAGCTAGAACAGGGGTCAGCAACCTTTTTCAGCCGTGGGCTGGTCCACCATCCCTCAGACCATGTGGTGGGCCGGACTATGTTTTTTGGGGGGAAATGAACGAATCCCTATGCCCCACAAATAACCCAGAGATGCATTTTAAATAAAAGCACACATTCTACTCATGTAAAAACACCAGGAAGGCCCCACAAATCACCCAGAGATGCATTTTAAATAGAAGGGCACATTCTACTCATGTAAAAACACGCTTCCTGGACTGTCTGCGGGCCGGATTGAGATGGCGATTGGGCCACATCCGGCCCACGGGCCTTAGGTTGCCTACCCCTGAGCTAGAAGGATTCAAGCCTCTGTATACGGATTGGCGATTAAGATAAAATGGTGATAAAGGCATACATATACTTATTATATAATTTTGTGTTTTATTAGGATCATTATGTTTGTTATTTTATTTTATTTATTTTATTCTTTCTTTCTTTCTTTTCTCTTTCTTTCTTTCATATATATATATATATATATATATATATATATATATATATATATATATATATTATTTCTTTCCAGACTAGTTTGGTTCTTTATTGTATAATAAGTTGAAGACCTTCAATAAAATTGATTTAAAATAAATAAATAAAATATGCCTCCCAAAGAATACCCTATCTTCTTCAGTTTGCTGTGTTTGCTGACAAGTGGGAGTAGACAAGAGTCAGATTTTCTCCTCCTAGAATGTAGGATCTTGAGTCTTAAGTCCCCTCTCTTCTTCCAAAAGCACTGGTCCACCTCTTTCCATCCACAACTGAGCACACAAGCTTGGGCAGAGGATTTCGAGAAGAGGCTTTATGCATTTACATCACGATGAATGTGCAAATAATTGGTATATGTTCAATTAGCAAAGCCAGGGCTCTTCTAATTTTCCTGGGTGCTCCAGAAATTGCCTGTGCACAGGAGAAATTGCTTCCTAAAGTCTCAAGAGTGGTGTGTGCCTTATACATGCACTTCATTCAAAGTGCTTTCCAGCACTTTGTGCAATTTGAACATAGTGCTCTTAGCACATGGATCTGATCTCTGGGCTCTGCAAAACACATATTTTCAGTAGAAAGCTCAATCATACAAATGCCCACTTTTTAACTCTGATGGCACAGAAGGGAAATGAACCACAAATTTGACCATCAAAAGATGGGCAGAAGTAGAACTATAGTCCTTTAACATTCTCGGTTTAATGGTAGCATTAGGAACCTGCATCATTATATTAGGATTATTATTAATTTCATTTCTATACTGCTTTATATTTTTAAGGGGAAAATATCTAAGTAGTTTCTAACCCACATTAAAACAGTCCAGCATAGGTCCAATGGGAGGGGGTCACTTTGATGGTGCACCCCACCCAGGGCACCATCGAGGAACGTTCCACCAATACAACTGGACAAAGTAAATTTATTCTTCATGCCCAAAGAGTGATATTGATGCACTGGAAAGAGAAATCTATGTCCCTCTTTAGTGAATGGATTGCATATATGATAACATTTGCAACTTATGAATGGATTGCTTACAGACATAGATTTTGTATGCAATTTAACAGCTTTTATAGAATAGAATAGAATAGAATAGAATAGAATAGAATAGAATAGAATAGAATAGAATAGAATAGAATAGATTTTATTGTCATTGTCCCCTTCGGGACATTTTGTATGGAGAAGTATAATATTATTTTAAATGCATTTATTAAAAATATAGTAGGTTATAAAGGTCACATGGATTGCAAGAAGATCAAACCTATCAATTCTTAAGGAAATCAGCCCTGAGTGGAAGGACAGATCCTGAAGCTGAGGCTCCAATACTTTGGCCACCTCATGAAAAGAGAAGACTTCCTGGAAAAGACCCTGATGTTGGGAAAGATGGAGGGCACAAGGAGAAGGGGATGACAGAGGACGAGATGGTTGGACAGTGTTCTCGAAGCTACCAACATGAGTCTGACCAAACTGCGGGAGGCAGTGGAAGACAGGAGTGCCTGGCGTGATCTGGTCCATGGGGTCACAAAGAGTTGGACATGACTAAACTACTAAACAACAACAAGGTTATAATGAACCACATATGTATTTGGATCATAATAAAACCTATATACAAGAAAGACATATATGAAATATTAATTTGCATGCATGCATGATGATGAAATAATATACCTTTTTCTTTTCTTTTTTCTTTTTATGCACTTTTAATTTTTATTTCATTTCATTTCATTGAAATACTTTCATTTTTTAAAGTATACATTCAAAGCAACATAATTAGCAGAAAAGTAATATATTATCTTCGAAAGCACATCAAAGTGCAAGTAGATAAATAGGTACCGCTCCGGCGGGAAGGTAAACGGCGTTTCTGTGTGCTGCTCTGGTTCGCCAGAAGTGGCTTAGTCATGCTGGCCACATGACCTGGAAGCTGTACGCCGGCTCTCGGCCAATAAAGTGAGATGAGCGCCGCAACCCCAGAGTCGGACACGACTGGACCTAATGGTCAGGGGTCCCTTTACCTTTACCTAATATATTATCTTAAAGTTTTCAAAATAAAACATTGCAAAGGAAGTCAGCTACAGAATGCACATTTAATGCAGCAACGTTAACAAAATAAAACTTTACTAAAAGAACTCAAATATAAAATGCACATTTAAAATGGCATACTTTGCAAGGGAATAAAATATTATCATAAACATAGAACAATGGTGGTTCGTAATGGTGGGTAATGTTTGTAGAAGCTTAGGCTTGATAATTTGGTTCTGCACTAGGAGACAGTCAAGACATCAAATAGATTGGTGAGCCTTTTTTAAAGCACTGTGCAGAAGTCATACCTGGGCTTCTGCTGGGGGGGGGGTTCTAATTCCTCTACTTCTACCTCAATTGATACAATCACTCTGTTTCTCACTGTTTCCTTGTATAGCATTAAAGTTTGAAGTTGCATCTGTGAAGAAGAAGAGGAGGAGGAGGAGGAGGAGTTTGGATTTGATATCCTGCTTTATCACTACCCTAAGGAGTCTCAAAGCGACTAACAATCTCCTTTCCCTTCCTCCCCCACAACAAACACTCTGTGAGGTGAGTGGGGCTGAGAGACTTCAGAGAAGTGTGACTAGCCCAAGGTCACCCAGCAGCTGCATGTGGAGGACCCGGGACGCGAACCCGGTTCACCAGATTACGAGTCCACCACTCTTAACCACTACATCACACTGGAAGGGCATCAAAGGTGACACGGGAAATAATCCTCCCTCTCTAGAGCATTCCTCTTCCTGGAAAAGTGTGCCCTCATGCTTTCCCTACAACAACCACTCTTCTTTCTACAAGTTTGGTAATAAACCAATGGTTTAATGCTGGCGTTAATGCAAGCACATAGGAAGCAAAACTCTGTTACAGAGTAACTGCTCATATAGAGTTCTGTAAAATGAAAGCGTGGAAACCTAAGGAGGTAAGAGAGTAGAGTGAACAAATATGTTTTTAAGAGCAGCTGGTGTTGTGATTTAAAAGAGATTCTGAGGAAAAGTGTCACAGAGGAGACAATCATGAATTTTGTGGAAAATAACATGTTGATAATAAAGCAGGGCATTAGGAAAGAACTGGCAAAGGGATCAGTAATATCCAGAGCAACTTGGATTCCAAAGAGTAGGAAAACAAAGACCCATATTATGGCACATGATTTGAAGGACAACTCTGGGGCCAGGCTGAGACTGTTCTGATTTGGAAACAGGACAGACTCACAGAGGTGAATGCTGATGCCTGTCAGTAGAAGTTGACCAATGGTGTACACAGACTGGACCAGCCCCCCAAAACACCAAGAAAAGCGCAGATTGGACAACATAACTTGTTTTGTAAATACTTAGAACACAAGATATAAGAATGAGAAAGGGGGGACAAGAGCACAGGCAAGTCAGCAACAGTAAAAGTCATCGTGTAGGTCTTGAAAAGATTCATTTTTATATGGAAGCCAAGAAGCCAGATGATGGCTCCATTTGCTAGAAGTCACCAAATGCAGATAATGATAATGATGGTCCAGATAGAAAAATCTGCCACGTTCTCATAGAAATATACAACGAAGCCAAGAAAATAGTGATATTCATGGAGGCCACTACTGCCATCCTTGTTCCGTTTAAAACTGGCCATTATTCTCAGATGTTTTCTTTTGGCACGTTGATTCCTCTTCCACTATAGATAGTCCTGCAATGCAAAAAGAGATGGTTGCATTCAGTTCCTGCTGTCACTCTAACAAAGGAATGCGCCACAAGGCTCTAGCAATCTATTTATTAGTGCTTTGCCCAAACCTGCCCTCCAAATTCTCTGTTCCCCTCACCCCCATCAAGGGGGAGGGGTGACGTCTAGCCCTTGGAATTGTGGGTGCCCACCACCGTAGTGCAGACAAGGTAGTGCATATGGTGTCAAGCACACTACATGCAGGTGTGTGCCTGTGACATCACATCAGAGAGCCAGTGTGGTGTAGTGGTTAAGAGCGGTAGACTCGTAATCTGGGGAACTGGGTTCGCGTCTCCACTCCTCCACATGCAGCTGCTGGGTGACCTTGGGCTAGTCACACTTCTCTGAAGTCTCTCAGCCCCACTCACCTCACAGAGTGTTTGTTGTGGGGGAGGAAGGGAAAGGAGAATGTGAGCCGCTTTGAGACTCCTTCGGGTAGTGATAAAGCGGGATATCAAAGCCAAACTCTTCATCACACATCTGCATTGCAGCAGTGGTGACTGGCTCCTCTTCCTCCTCCTCTCTGAAAGGGGCTTGGATTTGAAGGCAGAGAGAAAAGGGTGTCATGCTCGCTGGCTGCGGAGGGCAGAGCTGAACTGCTTCTCTCTCAGCGGCAGCGCTGCAGAGGTTGACTGGCTGCCTCTCTCTCGGAGGCAGTGCTGCTGCCACCTGCCAGCTTTGCTCATTTACTTTGTGGGTGCTCAGCCCCATAATTATATTATTGTCGAAGTCAACTCAGCATATATGACCAGCCCATGTACCTGAGGCTTATAGATGTCACTATCAGCTTATCTCTATAGCTCTGATGAATGAGAGAACCTTACCATCCCCACTGATCATCTCAGGCCGCCAAACTGGGGCCTCATTGACCTCCATATGATCTATCAGTACATCTATATACTTCTGTTCCTGACTGGTCGTTTTCCAATGTTTTTATCTGGCTTTTTCTGTATTTTAGTTGCTATGGCCTGTTGGCTATGTGAATAAAGTTTGATTCTGATATATTATTGTCGGTGCCCAAGCACCCATGGGCCGCTGGAGTTAAGGTGATTCCCTTTTTTCTTCCTTTTCCTCAGGGCACTTTAGTATTGTTTTTTTTAAAAAAAAATATGTGTGCAGGGTTTGAGATTCCTCTATCGTTGTGAGCTAATGTGTGTCTTAACCTAACCTAAATCATTATTTAGGCACCTAAAGATTCAAGCAACATGTCAATCAAACAGAATTGTTCCCAGGGTATGGTCTGAAACAATATGAGGCCACTACTTTGCTGAAGGTTGGTGCTAAGTCACAGTCATGTCACTGCAAGGATTTCACTTTGTTCAACAGGACTTTCCCCTGCCTCTCCTTCCTTCCTTGTGCCCTAGATCTGTTCTAGGAGTTTCCCCAATGCTGTGGAGCAGATTTGGGGTGTGTGCAGGATCCTTTGCTTGAAGCAGGGGGTATCAGTGTTGTTTTAATAAAGATCCTGATCTCCTTTTTTACTCCTTCGCCTGTTCCTCGAACCCTCACTGGCACGAAGGAGTCTTTGAGCAGAGTATCTTTGCAGAGTACTGCTTTTATTCTTAAGAGTCTTTGTCTGCAAACATGACTAACAGCTATTACACACACCAACACTACCAGCTCTCACCAACCAACCAACCCACCAACACCCATGCTAACATTTAACCACTTTATATACACAGGTACAATTAGGTGGGCAATAGCATGAGTCATCGTAGGCTGCTGACTCATGCTGACTTTCTTCTTTTGGCATTAAAGAAACAGCGGCCAATTTTTAGCCGTGACAGGGGGAGGCATGTTCGGAACCTCAAGAAATATACAGCTGTTTCTTGGCTGCTGAAAATGTAACCGGCTTATTTAGAAGGATGTTTTTTGTTCATTCTCCTAACCTCTGCTCTGCTGCTGCAGCTGCAACCTCACTCTCTTATGTATTGACAGAATATACCTGGATGTCTCACCCAGGGGACTACCATGACACATTCAACATTTGCTTGGCATATGAAAATGGTGCTGTCTCTGTATGTGTTCTTTCAGATAATAAATAAATAAATAAATAAATAAATAAATAAATAAATAAATATTTATACCCTGCCCATCTGGCTGTGTTTCCCCAGCCACTTTGGGTGGCATCCAACAAAATATTAAAATACAATAGTCCTTCAGATATTAAAAGCTTCCTTAAACAGGGCTGCCTTCAGATGTCTCCTAAAAGTCAAGTAGCTGTTTTTTCCTTTGACATCTGTTGGGAGGGTGTTCCACAGGGCGGGCACCACTACTGAGAAGGCCCTCTGCCTGGTTCCATGTAACTTGGCTTCTCGCAGTGAGGGAACAGCCAGAAGGCCCTCGGAGCTGGACCTCAGTGTCTGGGCAGAACAATGGGGGTGGAGATGCTCCTTCAAGTATACTGAGCCAAGGCAATATACTGAGCCAAGGCAATTTAGGGCATTAAAGGTCAGCACCAAAGCACTAGAAGCAAGGCTGTTCCCATCACTGTAGTTGTATTCTCGTTACTCAAATATATTAGAACAACCAGCTTTTGTCTACAGGGTTGTCCATAGCTAGGAGCGTGCAGGGGTGACGACTCCATCCTCTTGAATAGGTTCACCCCTTCTATGAGGTGAGGTGAGGTGAGGCAGGATTTGGTCAGCCAGGAGAGGTGGCAGATCTGGCTTCAACTCTTCAACCAACTCCTCCTCCTCCACTCCGTGCCCCCATCCACCTGTCTATTGCCACACATCTTCGTTGTCACACACACTCATTGCTGCCAGGCATGCAGAGGAGGAGGAGGAGGAGGAGGAGGAGGAGGAGGGGGAGGAGGAGGAGGAGGAGGGAGACAGGGGCGGTGGTTTTGCAGCTTTAAGAAATGTTATGCTGTTTTTCACCACAGATGCTTCGATAATCCATATTTAAATGAGAAAAAGAAGAGAGTCCAAGTGTCCTATTTAACAGAGGGTTAAATATAATTGTTTAATTCACACTGAAAAGAAGAATACCTGTGTGTGTTACCAAAGGCTTTAACATGGGGATTTTCCATGGGGCTATATTAAGCTCTCTGAACGTCTAGATGGGTTGATAGTTAGCTCTTCTTTTACATTTTTGTGATACACATTTTTTCAATATGCCATTTGAAGAAAGTAGCATGTTTTTGTTTTGTTTTAAAAAAGAAGTGTGTTGTGCCCAACAAGAAGAGTGCCTCACCTATGGAAGCAGAAGGTGGTGCAAATCATGACCAAACACACTGGAAAAAATATATCACTACAGCCATCCAAAGATAATCGACCACACCCTAGGCCACCCCAACCTCTCTCACCACCAACTGAGGAGCAAGATGATCGGGCGCCTGGGGCGGTGCGTGTGCCCTGTGCCCAGGGGTGGGGCCAGCCACCCGCAGGTCCTCTGAGGAGTCTGCCTGCTTCCTCCCACTCAGTCGCCCCACAACTGAGGGAGAGGCGGCGGGCAGACCTTTTGGGGCAGTGCGGAGCCAGTGGGCACCTAAGCCACCGTGCCACTCCCAGGAGAGACCCATGGCTTGGGTGCGCTGCAGGCTCCGTGGTGAATGCCGCCCGGCATTTTGTCACCCCCCTCAGTGGTGACACCTGGGGTGGACCGCCCCCACCGCCTCCCCCTTTTCCCACCCCTGCTCACCACTAAGGAAATATAACAAGCGAATAGAAAGAGAACCCAAACAACAGATGTTGACACAAAACTCCACACATACACTAAGTAGAAAAATAGAAGCATTGCCACCCACCCCACTTTTCTTCCCAACCTAATACTGCATGCAACACTAATGTCTCACACCAAATGTAACTGATCTGTAGAAAACACAGCTTGAAAAAAGAGACAATGCACACATTTTTGTAAACTAAGAAATCTTTAATAAACATTATTAAAAACAACAACAACACCTACCCACACTATGGACTTCAGCGCATCCACAGTTGGGTAGCATGCATTGGAAAAATCAGAATTAAATTGGAGCAAGGGTAGTCTGCCACTTGGGTGGGGACGACAACAAGTGGACAATGCAAATAATATGAACAACTATACTGTACTGTATACACATCCACCCATAGTCTAACAACAGCTAGTATTCTCCCAGGACACACTTCATAGCGGTTAGACTTTTCATTCAGTTATTTTCCTTTATTTTTAAATTTTCTTAATACCCGTCATAGAACATCAATCATACACATAACTCTCCCAGGTGGAACAGTAGAACTAACAACAAGAAACTTGGTTAATAAGGAACTTTTTGAACATTCCATGGAAGTAATGGGAGGAAGGAAGATTTGGGAGTTATTTGTTTATGATTGGTTGATTTGGCAGGGACCTATCATTTTCTTGGAGATTTTTCTTCTGCACCTTTATATGGTTAATATTTTAAATTTGCAATCAACTGTCCTCATTATTCCTCAAATTCATTAAATCTATCTCAATATTAGGAGAAAATAAACATTATAAATATCATGTATTCTCTTTAAAATCTTATGTAACTTTTCCTCTGTTGCTTAGCATATTGCATAGATGACTTTACAATGTAGTAAAACGGTCTTCATACTTTTGATCTGAAGATATATGTACAAACTGCAGAGAATGTATTAGAAAGACAGTTGCTTTCCTCTATGTCAGGTTTCGTCTATGATTTTTTTGTTATAATTGAAGCAATAGATGCAAATAGTCTTATATTTCTTTCTTCAATCTTCCTAGTAGCTTAGTTGTAAATGATCATCTATTATACTGCAATCCTTTTAATGCTATTTTGTAAAAGTATACTATTTTGTATCATACTTTTCAATATTTGCTTTTTTGTCAGTTCTTTTTACTAAACTTTTACTTGACTTTATTTGTGAGGTGGATCTGGATTTTTGGTCAATATCTATATGCTCATTGTAGCAAATAGAACTGAGAACTCTCACTAACTTTCTTAAGAAATGCCTTTATTATTGTTTCTAAGTGATGCCCACTGTAGTCTTGGATGGCAGTTACAACAAAGTCCTGTGTGCAGATGGACTTTGTATTTGTGGTCAAACTCAGGGAGAAGACATCACTCATTATCTGTTAGTCTGCCAGGAGCTTTCTGTATTTATGGAAGCATTACAACTGTTCTTGAACTGGGAGTTCCAGTTCCTCTCTACAGACCTCTTCTTCCTTAAAAACATTTTGGAGAATGACCTTTATGCTCTCCCTACATAGATCTACCTTCTGTTTCCCAACCTGGAAATAAATCAGTGGCTTAACACTGCTGTTGAAGGAGGCAGAAAATAAACGCAACTCCATGTGATGGGCATGTGGAACAGGGAAATACATGATGTATAAAGCATTCAGTGGCAAATCAAAGAAGAGAGAGAAAAGAAGGATAAATAAAATGGCTGTTAGAAGTTTTCGTGGCTCTTGCTGCTGTGATTTCAGGTAGACTTTGTTGAAGAGGCTGAGAGCAGAGATAATCATGACCGGGGTGCAAACCAAGACACTCACAATAAACTGGTAGTACATTTGGGGATAAAATTCAGTATGGAGAGTAAGGACAATTGCACAAATCAGGAAGGAGAAGAGCCATATTACAGCACACAAACCAGTGGACCACTGTAGGGGGCGGTGACAAAGATGCCAAGCTGGGTAATAGACTGAAACACACCCGTCAATGCTGACGGCCATCATTAGAAGCTGACTGACACTGTACATCAACAGGAAGAGCTCTAGAGCTATTGGGAAAATAACTGAAGGAACGAAGGTGCCTTCATGAAAAAATCCTACAGCAAGAAATGTGATAAGGCATACCAGGACCCCAAAGTCAGCAGCAGCCATGTTCAGGATGTAGGTGCTGAAAGGATTCTTTGCAATGCAGAAGCTAAGAAACCAAAAGACAGTTCCATTGCCCATAAGTCCAAAAATGCAGATTAAAAAGATGAAGACAGAAAAAACAATCCTTCCTAAATTGTCGTAGAAAATCCCCTCTGTCCTATTATCAGAGGGGTTCTTGACCGGAATTGCAGTGGTATATATTCCGTAATAACCCAGTTCCACATCCATTGGGAACATAAGCACATGGCTGATATTGGTTACCATGTTCAATACCTGCTTCAATTTTTTCACCCTCTTCTGAGACAAGTACTGGCACTAAGGTAAAAGAAGAGAGAGAAGAATTAATTTCCTGGCATGGTGCTTAATAAGCAATGATGTGGCTAAAATGTCCAGCCTGGTATAAGTGACCTAATGCACTGAGACCATTTGAAAAATGCATTATTAATGCATTTTACTTAAGATGAAATGTTCGTTTGGAGGGGTTTGGGTTTTTTAACCCTACATGCTCACTGCATTTCCTTTCCCCTCCAAGCATGCTGTAGAGAGCAGGAGTTCTACAATGTTGCTTTGCCAGCACAAACCCTATGAAGGACAAGCTAGAAGAAGAAGAGGAGGAGGAGGAAGAGGAGGAGGAGTTTGGATTTGATATCCCACTTTATCACTACCCGAAGGAGTCTCAAAGCAGCTAACATTCTCCTTTCCCTTCCTCTCCCACAACAAACACTCTGTGAGGTGAGTGGGGCTGAGAGACTTCAAAGAAGTGTGACTAGCCCAAGGTCACCCAGCAGCTGCATGTGGAGGAGGGGAGACGCAAACCCAGTTCACCAGATTATGAGTCTACCACTCTTAACCACTACACCACACTTTCCCTGTACCCAGCAGTGCCACACTGCTTGCAAGAGGGCTTTCAAACAGCCCTATATTGCACTTTGGCTGTGTCTGTCTGTTCGCAGCAAGAGAACACATGTGCATAGTCAAACTGAGGAAGACTGAACATTCTGCTCACCACTTGCAATCTCAGTATTTTTGTTTGTTCCTTAGAATCCCTGAGCAACACTAGGTGCTTTTGGGGGTCATCAGTTCAGTGCTTACCTTAGAGGTGGAGTGTGGTGCAGATTTTTCATTTCTTTTTTAGCACCTAGTACTCCTGAAAAATGCTGCTTGCTACTCCCGATGGTTGTTTGCCTGTGCAATGTCGCTACCAGCTCTTTATTTCCCTTTCTAAAATGTCTATAATTTAAAATCCCGGTGTCTGTCTGCCTGTGCAGGTGACCATTGCTATATCCCCCCCCCAATGCCTCCGGATAATGCTAGCATTGTAATGGCCATCACGGTACATCATGGGTGGGGAACTGGTGGCCCTACAGATGTTGTTGGTCAGCAGTCAGCGAAGATGGGCATTCTCCAACTGAAGTGCCACAGGTTATCCACCTCTCCTGCCTATGGAGCTTTATAGAGTAGCATAAGAAAAAGAGATCATTTCATGTCCCAAGGAACACACAGTGTAACTATTAAAAGTGGGTAGCAGAAGAAAAGGAATGGGAGAGGAGAGACTAGAGTAACAAACAACAAAACAGTAAGCAATAACATTGAACATATAAGTTTGGAAATAGCTGGGGTTTATTACGGTTAAGATGATTTCAAGCTAAAGGCCTCTCAGGATTTATGCCAGGAGTAGTCAACAATATACCCTCAAGTTGCTGCTTGACTACAACTCCCATAATCCCTGACAATTGGTTATGCTGGCTGGAGCTGATGTGAGTTGAGGTCCATAACATCTGGAGAGCAGCACATTGGTTAGCCTATACTGAAGGAGCAGTGGTGGAAGAAGAAGAAGAAGAAGAAGAAGAAGAAGAAGAAGAAGAAGAAGAAGAAGAAGAAGGGGAGGAGGAGGAGGAGGATGGAGAGAGATATGGGACCATAGCAGAGAAGACATCCCAATAAAATATTTAATTTCCTACCTTCTACTTATACAAACTTTTCAAAACAGGGAGAAAACAGGTCTGAGATGCACTCCACAATTTCATAGCCCCAGTCTCCAAGATGTCCTCTGGCTTCAAAAATGCTTTCCCCTCAATCAGCATTGAACACCTCTCTGAAGAAAGTCAGCATGGCATCTGGTTCAGCCAGGGTGGAGCACAGAACACACATCATAGTGCAATTACCAACCAAAGCATTAGTGAATGCTCCATTAGCAATGGGCAGAGTTCTTTACTCTTCCTGGATGATTTGGCAACCTGCTAAGTGTGGGGCAAATTGTCTGCTGAAATTTAGATCTCAAGAGAAATCTGCACTTTGGACATGAGAAAACTGCGCGTGCTTTCAAGGCATGATAAAACATTGAAAGATTTATGTTATGCTTTGTGTCTTGGCTTAATCAGTTGGCCAACAACATATGACAAGAAGACATCCTTTTACTGGCTGTCAAGATAACCACCAATGAGTTTAGGAGGAGATTCTAGCCATGAAAATCTTTGTGTTCTCTAACATTTAATTTCCACAGCCTAGCACCCTTGCTAGCTGGAATAGAATCTAATAATTCAGTATTCTTGGAACAAACACTTCATATAAGCAGAGTTCAGCTGCTTGAATTATGTTTAATGTGACTTAAAATCACATTATGTTTGAGTTGTTGGGGAAAAAAATCTATATTTTTTCTGTGATGTATTTCCACACAAGGGTGGGACAATATAGGTCTTGTGACTTAGCTCACAAGTGTTAGGGTTGTAACTTGAGTATTATACCAAAGTTTGCATGTGCTAATAGGGTTTGGCTCAGAGCAGAGTCACACAGAAATAGCATACAGGCAGCGACTCTCCCTGGGCAGTGGCTGAAGCACAGAGGCGAACAATAGGAAGAAAATACTTTGGTTTCTAGCAGAATGTTGTTGTTGTTTAGTCATTTAGTCATGTCTGACTCTTCATGACCCCATGGACCAGAGCACACCAGGCACTCCTGTCTTCCACTGCCTCCCGCAGTTTGGTCAGATTCATGCCGGTAACTTCGAGAACACTTCCCAACCATCTCGTCTTCTGTCATCCCCTTCTCCTTGTGTCCTCAATCTTTCCCAACATCAGGGTCTCTTCCAGGGAGTCTTCTCTTCTCATGAAGAGGCCAAAGGAATGGAGCCTCAGCTTCTGTCCTTCCAGTGAGCACCCAGGGCTGATTTCCTTTTTCTAGCAGAATAGATATATTTTATTCTGTAAATATGTTTAGAATAATCACACTAGGAGCAGTGTAGACTGAGTTTGTAAGACTGGAACAATTGCAAAAGATTTATTGTTTTTGTAACATTGGAACGAAGTTTCAGCAAGTAAAGCTTGAAAACTTATATTTCTTGTGTTGAATAATTCATTTCTGCACAAGAGTCAGATTAGAGAGAAATATTCCTCCCACAATATATATCTGGCAACAACCACCACAAGATAAAGAAAAAGGTAAAAATTCATAATAGTTATACAAATCTTTGGCAGAGCAACCAACATGACTTTGCAGAGGAGTCTACATTTCATCTATGGAAAAGTCAATGATTTCTGCATACACCTCTTTCCATCCCTTATTGAGATAAGCAAGCTATATCATTGCAGCATGAAGAAATATCACAGTCAGAGAACAGCATTCTTATGTAAGGATCATAAGCGGATTTGAAATGGGACGGTCCATTTCATGTCCATTGTCTTCCTCCACATTCAATGCCCTCTGGAGAATGACCTGCAGGCTCTCCTTGGATCGACCTTGCTTCTTCCTCCCAACCAGAAAATAGATCAAGGGGTTAGCACTGCTGTTTAGGGTGCCACACAGAAAGGCATAATGGTGTAGATCAGGAATTTCAAAAGCTAGAAAATGATTAAGGGCAATAAGGGCATGAAGTGGAAAAGCAAGTATGAGGAAGAAGAGAAGAGTAAGTAAAATAACCATTAAAAGCCTTCCCCGCTTTTGTTGGTGTGATTTAAAGCAGACTTTGATGAATAAGATCACCGTTGAAATTGTCATCAGTGCGAGCCAAAGCAGGGCGGACAAGAGTAATTGGCAACTTGCTGTGACGTAACAGCTAAATATGCTAAATAATTGGAGAATGTAGAGAAATATGGTGAACAGAAAGCAGAGGACCCATATGAGGGAACACACAGTGGTGGACAGATGTGTCGGCCGGTGGCACCGATGCCAAATAGGGAAGAGCACAGACACACATCTGTCAATGCTGATGGCTGTTAGGAGAAGTAGATCAGTGTTGTACGTGAACATTAAGAGATGAAGAAGAAGAAGAAGAAGAAGAGTTTGGATTTGATATCCCACTTTATCACTACCCGAAGGAGTCTCAAAGCGGCTAACAATCTCCTTTCCCTTCCTCCCCCACAACAAACACTCTGTGAGTTGAGTGAGGCTGAGAGACTTCAAAAAAGTGTGACTAGCCTAAGGTCACCCAGCAGCTGCATGTGGAGGAGTGGAGACGCGAACCCTGTCCCCCAGATTAGAGTCTACCGCTCTTAACCACTACACCACACTGGCTCTCCAGATGAAGAGTTATTAAAGAAGCATCTTTGCCTAGACAAGTCAAATCAATACAATGATAGATCTCTACAGTCATGAGGAAGGCAAAGTCAGCAACAGCCAAGTTCAGGATGTAGGTGGTGAACTGGTTCTTCTTAGTGCAGAAGCTAAGAAGCCAGATGGTGGTTCCATTTCCCAAAAATCCAGCACAACAGATAACCAAACTGAACATATAGAAAATAGCTTCTTTTAATGGATTATACCAGTCATTTTCTTGGCCAGCGTATGAGCTATTATCATGTTCATAACCCGTCCAAGCCTCCATATCAGATCTGGAAGTCCAGCTGCTATTTACCATCATGCTCACTTGCTCCTTGTGGGATCCTTCTTCTGGAGATCTTCTTCTGGAGTATGAGTGCCCACTAGGAGAAAGAAAATGTTACAAAGAACATTTCAAGTGGAACAGTTCAAGTGGAATTCCATACATGACCCATAATGATGTGTTCTTTTCAGTTTGGCTTTGCTCAGAGACTTGAGGGTGGTGCTATTGCAAAGGAATCAGAAAAGGTCATTGTTGTCCATGCTGTCTTACTTCGATCAAAATCCACTCCCAATCAGTAGACACTCTAGCAGATCCCTTTCAATATCCTTCCAGAATAGATGCTGTATTGGGGCATTTCCCTCCAATAACCTATAAGAATAAGATTGGTGGAATATTTATTGGTGGAACATTCATGTCCACCCCTTTTGAAACACCATATTAATTTCCACCCCTTCCACCCACATCTGCTTTCCCTCTTTCTCTTCCACCCATATGAGAACATGTCTGCTTTGTATTCAGAAGGTACAAAAACTGACCCCCAGCATTTCCAGTAGATATGGGAATGTCCTTCCTGAACCATTGAGATCCACTATCAGTCAGGGAAGATAATAATAGTTATTCAGTATCATGCTCCCATCTAGAGCATGAGAGTGGTCGAGATGAGACTCTTAATCTCAGGGTTGTGAGTTTGAGCCCCACTTTGGTTGAAAGATTCCTGTATTGCAGGGGCTTGGACGAGATGATCCTCATGATCATTTCCAACTCTACAATTCTATGATTTTATGCTGTATTCTACAATACCTGAAAAAACACACCATGCACTTATTGACTCTGGGTCCCATGTTCTCTTTCTCTCCTCACCCCTCTCGCCCCTAAGAATCTGCCTTAAACTGAGTATGGTCATTAGTCCATCTAGTTCACATTGAGTACCAGACACTCCTAGGGATTTCAAAGAAGGTTGTCTCTGATCCCAGCTGGAGACTAAAATGGAGACATTCCATATGCAAAGCAGATGCTCTGCACTGAGCTACTTGGCCATTTCTCCTTACGTCTTTTCCCATGCATGCATCTAATTTGCTCCATCACTAAGCTTCACCCAACCATTCAGAGGATAGTTATTTAACAACTTGCTGAGAAAGTATGGATTGGGAGTCAACAAATATGGTGATCAGAAGACAACAGGGACAAAGTATCCTGCAACAGAATGGTAGGTACTAAGGTATTAGAAAGGAAATGAGGCACCAATCATTCCTCAAATAAAAATGGAAATCTTACCAATCTCATGAGGATCCCACCCATTCTTTTTTTGGGCTTAATCTGTTTCCCTGCCTCATGCGGCAAGATCATGTTCTTTTAGTGGCTATGAGGATAAATACCATCTCGCCTTGGAGGAGGAAACTCTTGTCATTTAAAGATCTATGTCCCCAAATGCCAGTTTGTAATGGGTTGTGAAGGGGAAACTAACACATGTCTCATGTGCTTCTTTATCTGTAACGGCCAAATAAAACATCTCAGGACCTGTCATGATAACAGATAAAACCATCCTGGCCCTTTAACGGCAAAAAAACAATTGCCCTATATTGGACATTTTGTAGGGAGGGGGTGAGCACAGAAAAGAAAATAAGATTTTCCAAAATGCCTTGATGTTTCTTCCCTGTGTAAAACCAGAGATGAGAAGTGGAGTGGGATGCAAGAGCAGTCGGTTCTTCTGAAATTTGACATGTGGGTCTTCTGGGGATGTATTTGGGAGGCAGAGTGCGGCATTTCAATGATTCACTTCTGCATTCAGAGGTGCTTGATCATTTGACACTCTATGTATGCCCTGGAACTCATTGACTCCTTTTTTCTCTCTACCGGTGACTGGGCAATGAGAGTGACAGTTCTTTGCTAGCTACGTAAGTCACTGAAACCCATTTTATCTTTAGCCGGATGTCCTCCTTAACAGGAGATTGGGTAAGGCAGGCACCCCAGATATATTCTGATACCGTGTGTGTGTGTGTGTGTGTGTGTGACATTTTATAAAGCAGTCACACCCATGATTCAAGTAGATATGTTTACAGCCCTGTGACTTAGAAGGGAAAAGTGTCGCCCTGCAAGTCCCAGGGGGAAATGAAAAATCCTACCCATCAAGCATTGGCATGTACAGCAGATCCCACATCTTCTCTTTCTTGCCTTCATCTCTTTGCATGCGTCCAAGGATGAGGACCTGCTCTTTATTGGCTTTGAAGATGATTATTAGTTCCATTGGAGGAGGTGTCTTCAACTGTTCAAAGTCTATCATTATGGAAAGCTTTGTTTGCATTTGGTGCTGGACAGAGGAACCAACTCAACTTTCGTGTGCTTCTTTATTTCGAATTGGTAAGTGAAATATCTCACCACTTCATCTGCACGTTTCTAAGGAAGGCTGCTATCACAATAATTATCTTTTAACAACGAAAAACATTTTCATAGTATGTGCCACATGCACTGTGACTTTTACTTAACAGTGACCAATGGAGGGAAGATATGGCTCTTCAAAATCTCTTCTTGTTTATTCCCAAGCAGTTTTCTGAATTAGAAAACAAATACATCAAGCCAAATTGCCCCCATTCACAACCCTCAATCATATTTTGGTTGACACTTGCGCCAAGACTTTTGCAAATGACGAGACGTGAAAACAATGCTTGGACTTAAAACAAGCAGTGTTTATTTAACACAGTAAAAGATTTGCAAATGGGTAACAGTTTCTAAATAAAGGAATTTCCAACAGCACAAACTCCTTTACATCTGAGTTGTTGCAGGGTTGTACCTATCAATTCAAATTTTTGGGCAAGTTCCATTAACTCAGGGCCCCAGAGTCGTTAATTTCCTGCTCATAGTCATTCCTTGCATGTACATTAACAGTGCAATCCAAACCAAGATCTGCTGGGATTAATGATTTTAAAATTTCATTTCATTCATTTTACCCCCCCCCCATTTTTTCACACTAAAAACCCAGGCCTAAAGTGGCTTAGAACAAAAAAGAAAACAGGGATGTGTTTCAAACAAACACTACAAAAACAATTTCATAATAACAGAACAACAACAACATAGTAATAATTTCATAATAACACAGTAAGATGAAAATATAATAACATAAAATAAACCACATTTCAATAATATAACAAGCTCACTTAAATAGCATGTAGCATCCAACAGCAAAAATAAAAAGAGAGCTTCCCAGTAACTCTCTCATTCAAGGGAATATTTTTTTACAACCATGTGTCTAAGGCAGGATCAGCAATCTTCAGATTTGGTGAGCGGAAGACAAGGGAAGCATGCTGGGATGGCAAGTGCTAAGGACTTGGGGGGGATTGTGAGAAAAGTTGTGCCCCAAGGAAGATTATACAACATTTCTATTCACGGTCCAAGTTGTAGAGATGATTCCACCCAATCTTTGTCTTGAATATTTCATCTTGTGCAATATAGGTGCACAGTGTGGAGCATTTTTGAACCACAGGGCTCCATATCTTCATGGCCAACATTTTAGGGGCTCTATACCATAGGTGGGTGGGGCACAGAAGAAAATTGGGAGAACCAAAAAGGTGACTCCTCCCTTTGTAGACTAGGATACATTTCAGCTACACAAACCCCAAAAAATTCAACCAAAGCCTCTTTTTCTGGTGACCAAGAGTCATCAATGCAGTCCAAGGACACATTACAGCCGGACCAAAGAACTCTTATGAAAGGTTCCTAAGTGGGTTTGAACCAGGAGGGTCATTCTCCTCCTCATTCAAAGCCCGCTGAAGGATGACCATTAGGCTCTCCCTAGATCGACTTCCCTTCTTCCTCCCAACCAGAAAATAGAGCAAGGGGTTCACACTGCTGTTGAGGGAGGCTAACAAAAGGGCATAACGGAGTGGAACAGGAGTATTTGGGTCTACAATGGATAGAGCAAAAACCATGGCATTGAGTGGAAAAGCAAGCATGAGGAAGAAGAGGAGTGTAAGCAAAATTACTGTTAAAAGCCTTCCCCGCTTTCGCTGGTGTGATTTAAAAGAGACTTTGATAAAAAGGATCAGAGTTGAAATTGTCATGAGTGGGAAGCAAAGCAGTCCAGTCAATAGAAATTGGCCTGTTTCTGATAACCAATATGGAAAGGTGTAAATTATTTCAAGAATGTAGAAGATTAGGCAGAGCAATAAGGAGAGGACCCATATGAGGGCACACACAGTGCTGGACAAATGTGTCGGCCGGACACACTGATGCCAGATAGGGAAGAGGACAGACACACATCTGTCAATGCTGATGGCTGTAAGAAGAAGTTGTCCAGTGTTGTATGTGAAGCTAAAGAGATATTGAGTAATTTTCTGAAGAACAAAATAAGGAAACTGAATAAAATAAAAGAACTCTAGGCTCAGGAGGAATGCAAAGTCAGCAACAGCCAAATTAAGGATGTAGGTGGTGAACGGTTTCCTCCTAATGCGGAGACCAAGAAGCCAGATGACAGTTCCATTCCCCAAAAATCCCATACAGCAGATAACTAAAATGAAGCCATATATTATAGATCTTTCAAATGGGTTATACCGGAAATCTCCTTGATCATTATATGAGCTATTATAAGTTTCATTATACTCATATTTCACAGCATCCGCAGCAGATTGCAAAGTCCCATTGATATGTATTTCCATGATGAATGACTGCCTGTGGAATCCTTGTCTCCTCTTCTGGAGCAGAAGTTTCCTCTAGGAAATGGAAAATATCAGAAAGAAGTTTGACTCAATTGGAATTCTGTTCAAAACCCATAATGATGAAAGCCAGGAGCCCATTGAACCAGACATACACCCACAACTTCTGTCTATCATGCCAAAAGTCATTTATGTTCAATAATGTGCAATATAACTGAATTCCCCACATGGGCCACACCCCTCTGGATTTCTTCTCATAGAGCTGTTTTTCTAATTTAGTGAGTTAGTTTACCAGGAAATTGTGTTTCATTGGTGTCAAGAGAAGAGGTCAGTACAGCATTCCCTGGTCTCCTTGCCCTTTTGTCTAATTTGTAATCTTTCTCCAAAATTGAGATACAATCTTAAATTCCTTTTACTATAGCCAAGCTCAACATCTCTGCTTAGGAAGAGATATCACAAAGGATGAAGGAGACAGTGAGAGGCAGAGTGGGAGAGACTCCACCTGGCTCAGGGAAATTATGATAGAAAGTTCTATAGCAGTGAATTTCACTTACCTACTGCATATATGCATCCAGGTGGGTGGGACTATCTTCCGATGCAAAAAGAGCAGGCTGGGAATGAGTGAGGGTTTGGAGGGGGTTCTGAAAGAGAGGTCAAGCAGTAATGTAACATGTTTTCTTATTATAATTCATTGTTATTTTTGTTGCTCAGTCCCTAGGCTTCCCCCCAAAATAGAGCAAACTTTCTGATATGTCTATATTGGCTCCAAAGGGACCAGGTGGCGCTGTGGGTTAAACCACAGGCTTGCTGATCAGAAGGTCAGCGGTTCGAATCCCTGCGACGGGGTGAGCTCCCGTTGCTCGGTCCCAGCTCCTGCCCACCTAGCAGTTCGAAAGCATGTTAAAGTGCAAGTAGATAAATAGGGACCGCTCCAGTGGGAAGGTAAACAGCGTTTCCGTGCGCTGCTCTGGTTCGCCAGAAGCAGCTTTGTCATGCTGGCCACATGACCCGGAGGCTGTCTTCGGACAAACGCCGGCTCCCTCGGCCTATAGAGCAAGATGAGCACGCAACCCCAGAGTCGGACACGACTGGACCTGATGGTCAGGGGTCCCTTTACCTTTACCTATATTGGCTCCACCCTAACCACGGAGGCTGTTTTGGGTAGATGGGAGCCAAACAGGTTTGGGGGGGGCAGGTGTTTACCCAAGTAGTAGTAGCACCGTTAAGAAGCAAATATACTTGATAGATAAACAAATGAACAGATACCCCTGGTGGTGGTGGTGGCAGAAGGTTTACAATACTCTCCCCTCCAAATGCCCCAGCCATTTTCCTAGTGCAAGGCAACTGATAATTAGCACTTGGGGCTTTTGCTTTAGCTGCAGTTGAGAGCTGGTGGCATCACACCTTCCTGGCTTTCAGCCTGGCCCTAATCCAGGCAGCTGTTTACATCTACATCCCCTTCCTCCACAGTAGTCTCATACACAACCTGCTGGGAAGACTTAGCAGTCCTCCTTGCCTACGACGGTCTCTGCTTCTGTAGTCCTGGGGTGATGGGGAGATTTCCAAGAACTGGCAAGAAACCAAAGTACCGTAACTAGTGTGGAGAGCTCTGATGATGGAATAGGGATGTAACTAGCTTTCACATGTAAGGACCAAAAGTAAAAAATAGAGCTCTGCTGGCATACTGAGAGTTGACTCAATAACTGACTTATAGAAAGAGGGGGAAAGAAATCATCAGTGGGATAACTATTGTTCTGTATCTTCATGCTAAGGATTTAATCACTCACAGAATAGAGAAAGGCATACAAGAATCAAAGGCTATATAAGTTTATTTAATATGCAGACTCTCCTCATTGTGTTTGCTGCTGGGAATATGGAAATTTGGTCCCTCCTTAATATAAACTATTATTATTATTATTATTATATAATAAAAACTCCACTTCCCCAAGACTTCACTGATCAGTCATGGGTGAACTGCCTGCCCTGGTATATTTGAACTGACCCGGTCTAGTCTACAGTACCTGTTAACATACGTTAATCTTATTGAGTATGGATACAAATGTTGTTCTCTTGCTCTCTCGGAACGTAAGAAGTGACTTTATACTGAGTTAAAATATTGGTCTGTTTAGCTCATTGCTGGTCAGACTGACTCACAGTGGTCTTTCCAATCCCACCTGGAGGTGCTGGGGTTTGAACCAGGGAACTTCTGCATGCCACTGAGCTGTGTCCTTTCCCTCAGAAATTTCAACATGCAAGAAATCTTCTCGTTCACTGAGCAGCAGCCACCCCCATGCTTCAACTAGATAGTTTTACAGCCCTGTGACTTAGAAGGAAAAAGTGTCTTCCCACAAGTTCCAGGGAAAAATGAAAAATCTTACCCATCAAACTTCGGCAGATCCCACTTGTTCTCTGTCTTGCCTTCATTCTCTTTGCCTGCCACCTAGGATGAGGACCTGCTCTTTATTGGCTGTGAAGATGATTATCAGTTCTCATTGGAGGAGGTGTCTAAAGCTGTTCAAAGTCCATCTCACTATGGATAACTTTTGTATGCCTTTGGTGCTGAACAGAGGAACCAACTCATCCTTCCTGTTCTGCTTTATCTCAAATTGCAAAATGAAATATCTCACCCCTTCATCTGCACATTTCTAAGCAAGGCTGCTATCACAATTACTATCTTTTATCAACCAAAAACATTTTCACAGTATGTGCCACATGCCCTGGGGCTTTTACTTAGGGGTGACCAATGGATATGATACTTCTAAATTTGTTTTTATTTATTCCCAAGCAGTTTTCTGAATTAGAAAACAAATACACCAAGCCAAATTGCCCCCATTCACAACCCTGGATCATATTTTGGTTGACACTTGCGCCAAGACATTTGCAAATGATGAGACGCAAAAACAATGCTTGGACTTAAAATGAGCAGTGTTTATTTAACATAGTTAAAGGTTTGCAAATAGGTAACAGTTACTAAATAAAGGAATCCCCAAAACCATGAGCTCCTATACATCTGAGGCATGGTCCTGTTCTACCTATCACTTCAAAGTGTTGGGCAAGTTCCATTGACTCAGGGCCCCAGAGTAGTTAATTCCCTGTTCATTCCTTGCAGGTACATTAACACTACAATCCAAACCCAACATCTGTCGAGATTAAGGAGTTTAAAATTTCATTTTATTCATTTTAATTTTTTTGCATTTTTCCATACAAAAACACATGTCCAAAGTGGCTTCAACCACAAAAAACATAGGTGCATTTCAAAGAAAAACTACAAAAACAATTTCATAATAACAAAACAACATAGCAATAATTTCATAATAACACAGTAAGATGAAAATATAATAACATAAAATAAACCACATTTCAATAATATAACAAGCTCACTTAAACAGCATGTAGCATCCAACAGCAAAAATAACAAGAGAGCTTCCCAGTAATTCTCTCATTCAAGGGGATATTTTTTACAACCATGTGACTTAGCAATCTTCAGATTTGGTGAGTGGAAGACAAGGGCAGCATGCTGGGATGGCAGGTGCTAAGGACTGGGGGGGGGGTTGTGACAAAAGTTGTGCCCCAAGGAGGCGGGTGGGATGTGGTACCAGTTGTGTTGCAGAGAAGAATGTACAATCTTTCATTTCTCATTCCAAGTTGTACAATGAATCCACCTGGTCTTTGTCTTTACTATTTCATCTTATGCAATATAGGTGCACAGTGTGGAACATTTTTGAGCTGTAGGGCTTCATATCTTCATGGCCAACATTTCAGGGGCAGTATACAATAGGTGGGTGGGGTACAGAAGAAAAATTGGGAGAACCAAAGAGGTGATTCCTCCCTTTGTAGAGTAGGATACATTTCAGCTACACAGACCCCAAAAATTTCAACAAAATCCATGCCTCTTTTTCTGGTGAGCAAGAGTAATCAGTGCAGCCCAAGGACATATTACAGCCAGACCAAAGAACTCTTATGAAAGGTTCCTAAGTGGGTTTGAACCAGGAGGGTCCATTTTCTGTCTGTCATTCTCCTCCTCATTCAAAGCCCGCTGGATGATAACCATTAGGCTCTCCCTAGTTCGACCTCCCTTCTTCCTCCCAACCAGAAAATAGAGCAAGGGGTTCACACTGCTGTTGAGGGAGGCAGAAAAAAAGCCCAAACGGAGATCAACAAGAATATCTACAATTATTCTAACAAGAATAATGACATTGAGTGGAAAAGCAAGTATGAGGAAGAAGAGAAGTGTAAGTAAAACAACTGTTAAAAGCCTTCCCCGCTTTCGCGGGTGTGATTTAAAACAGACTTTGATGAAAAGGATCACAGTTGAAATTGTCATAAGTGGGAGGCAAAGCAGTCCAGTCAATAAATAGTGGCTTGTTACTAAGAACATATTTCGAAAGCTGTAAATTTCTTTGAGAATGTAGAGGACTATGGAGAGCAGACAAGAGAGGACCCATATGAGGGCACACACAGTGCTGGACAAATGTGTCGGCCGGACACACCGATGCCAAATAGGGAAGAGAACAGACACACATCTGTCAATGCTGATGGCTGTCAGAAGAAGTTGTCCAGTGTTGTATGTAATGTCTAAGAAACAACCAGGAATATTATAAAAAGCATAATCAATAATGCTACTTAAAATATAGATCCCTAAGCTCAGGAGGAATGCAAAGTCAGCAACAGCCAAATTAAGGATGTAGGTGGTGAACGGTTTCCTCCTAATGCGGAAACCAAGAAGCCAGATGACAGTTCCATTCCCCAAAAATCCCATACAGCAGATAACTAAAAAGAAGCCATATATTATACTTGTAAATATTTCAAATCGGTTATACTGCAATTCTTGATGAGTATAATTTTCATTATACTCATAATATGTCACAGCATCCACAGCAGATTGAAAAGTCTCATTGATATGTGTTTCCACGATGAATGACTGCATGTGGAATCCTTGTCTCCTCTTCTGAAGCAGAGGTTTCCCCTAGGAAATGTATCACAAAGAAAATGTACCACAAAGTAGTTTGACTCAACAGGAATTCTGTGCAAAATGCAGAATGGTGAGACCCAGGAGCCCATTGAACCAAACATACACCCACTACTTTTGTCTATCAAGTCAAAAGACATATACGTGCAATTCTCTGCAGTGTAACTGAATGCTCCACATGGGACACAACCCTCTGGATTTCTTCTTTTAAAACTGTTTTTGTACTTTAGTTAGTTTACCAAGAAATGGCTTTTCATTGGTGTCAAGAGAAGAGGTCAGCACAGCATTCCCTGGTCTCCTTGCCCTATTATCTAATTTGTAATGTCTCTCCAAAATTGGGATTCAGCCATATTTCTTTTACTATGGCCAAGCTCAACATTCCTGCCTAGGAAGATATGAAGGAGATGGACTGAGACAGAGTGAGAAGGTATACGCAACAATGGCAGCAAGAATGTTAATGGCACAAAAATGGAAGCAAGAAGAATTACCGACAAAGAAGAATGGCAGATGAAGTTAATGGACTATGCAGAATTGGATAAGACGACAGGAAGAATTCAAAACCGGCGGGACCAGGAATTTCTAAAAGATTGGACTAAATTTGAGATATATTTGAAAGACAATTGTAAACAACAAATCACACTAATAGGCTTGCAGGAAGTTTTGTGAGGTTAATTTAAGAAATATTACAGAAATAATATTAGAAATAAATATTGGATATTAAATATTTAAAGTAATAGTGAAGTATGAATTACTAAAAGAAGTTAAGGAAAGTGAAAGTCTCGAGAAGGGTTGATGGAAGTCAGAAAAATGTATGTATAACATATGTATGTTGAATGTTGTTTAAAAAACTGTATGTAAAAACCTTTAATAAAAATATTTATATATATAAAAAAAGAGACAGAGTGAGAAGGACTCCTCCTTCTTTAGGGAAAGTTTAATAGAAAGTTCTATAGCAGTGGATTTCACTTACCTACTAAATATGCATCCAGGTGGGACTATCTTCCAATGCAAAAAGAGCAGACAAGGAATGAATGAGCATGTGGAGGAGGTTCTGAAAGAGAGGTCAGGCAGAAATGTAACATGTTTTCTTCTTACATATCACTCAGTGTTCTTTTTGTTGCTCAGTTCCTAGTATTCTCCCCCAAAAAGAGAAACTTTCTAATATGTCTGTATTGGCTCTCCCCTAACCAAGAATCCATCTATTTTTGATGGATGAGAAGCCAACAGGTTGGGAGAGGCAGGTGTTTACTTAAGTAGTAGTGGCACCTTTAAGAAGCAATCATACTTGATTGATAAACAAATGATCAGATTTTACTGGTGATGGAGATGACAGAAGGTTTACATTACTCTCCCCTCCAAATGCCCCAGCCATTTTCCTAGTGCAAGACAACTGAGAATTAGCACTTGGGGCTGTTTTGTTAGTTGCAGTTGAGAGCTGGTGGCATCACACCTTCCTGGCTTTCAACCTGGCCCTAATCCAGGCAGCTGTTTACCCTTACTGTATCCCCGTCCTCCACAGTAGCCTCATAAACGACATGCTAGGAAGACTTAGCAGTCCTACTTGCCTACCAGATTCTCTTTTACTGTAGTTTTGGGGTGATGGGGAAATTTCCAAAAACTGCCAAGAAACCCAAGTAACTAATGTGCAGACCTTTAATGATGGGGTATGGATGGAACTGGAGGACCCAGGTGGCGCTGTGGGTTAAACCACAGAGCCTAGGGCTTGCTTATCAGAAGGTCGGAGGTTCGAATCCCTGTGACGGGGTGAGCTCCCGTTGCTCAGTCCCAGCTCCTGCCCACCTAGCAGTTCGAAAGCATGTCAAAGTGCAAGTAGATAAATAGGTACCGCTCCGGCGGGAAGGTAAATGGCGTTTCCGTGCGCTGCTCTGGTTCGCCAGAAGCGGCTTTGTCATGCTGGCCACATGACCCGGAAGCTGTATGCCGGCTCCCTCGGCCAATAAAGCGAGATGAGCACCGCAACCCCAGAGTCGGACACGACTGGACCTAATGGTCGGGGGTCCCTTTACCTTTTTATGGATGTAACTAAACTTCACTTGTAAGGACCAAGAGCAAGGAAAGTGCTCTACTGGCATTCTGAGAGTTGACTCAATAAGTCACTTATGGAAAGGGGATAACTATTATTCTGTAGCTTCACGCACTATTGGTCTATCAAGATCAGAACTTGTCAAACTGACACTCAGTGCCACTCTCTAGCATTTTAAAAAGTGATGTTGTCAACCCTACCTGTTTTTGTACTTAATGAGTTAGTTTACCCGGAAATTGGGTTTCATTAGTGTGAAGAGAAGAGGTCAGCACAGCATTCCCTGGTCTCCTTGCCCTATTGTCTAATTTATAATGTTTCTCCAAAATCTGGATTCAATCTTATATTTCTTTTACCATAGCACATCACAACAACTATGCCAGGAAAAAATAAAAGTCAGGATGAAGGAGATGGACTGAGAAAGAATGAGAAGGACTACACTTTGTTTAGGGAAAGTTTAATAGAAAGTTCTATAGCAGTGAATATCACATACCTACAGCATATGCATCCAGGTGGGACTATCTTCCAATCCACGTGGGACTATCTTCCAATGCTAAAAGAGCAGTCTAGGAATGAATGAGCGTGTGGAGGAGGTTCTGAAAGAGAGGTCAAGCAGTAATGTAACATGTTTTCTTATTATAACTCAGTGTTCTTTTTGTTGCTCAGTTCCTAGAATTCTCCCAAAAAATAGGGTGAACATTCTAATAGGTCTATGTTGGCTCTCCCCTAACCAAGGAGGGTGGATGGGAAGCAAACTGGTTTGGGGAGGGCTGCAGTGAGTGCAAGAGAACAAGGACATAGCATCTTGCACTGAAATGGCAGGTCTTAAGGATTTAAGAGACAAAAAATGTGGCCCCACTCATGCCCCAGAGAAAAATTTAGATTCTTACCAGTCTCACTCAAAGATGCAAACCGGTCCCTCCTGTTCTTCGCCTGAGCTTAATTTGTTTCTATGCCTCATAGGATAAGAGGGTGCTCTTTAATTGGATATGAAGATAATTATCAGTTCACCAAGGAGGAGGAGACTATTGTCACTTATGTCCCCAAAGGCTACAGTCATGAAGACTAGGTCTGTAATTGGTTCGGGAGGAAGCAGCTCGTGTCTCATGTACATCTTTATCTGTACCAGACAAATGGAATAAACCAAGACCTCATCCCCACATTTCTAATCTAGGCTGTCTAAGCAAGATAACAACTTCCTGGCCTTATAACGGCTAAAAGCATTTGTTCCGTACATACATTTTATTGGGTAGGAGAGGTGACTACTGGTGGGGAGACATGATTACCTAGGGTGGGAGGGGGGTTGCTCTTGAGTAGGCCAACTATGTGGAGTGGACAAGGATTCAGAGCCATTTGCTGAGACTCATGGCGGGGATCTGATCCACCAGATCATTCTTCTCACTCCCTTTCATTACCAGTCAATTCCACAGTAAACAATGTCACATTTATTTATTTTCATTTATTTCATAAAACTTTTACACTGCTTGATTGTAAAAAAGAACACACAAACCTCAAAGCAGCTTACAAAAGAATAAACAGAAAATTGAAGAAGAATCACAACCATACTTAAAAACATGCAAAAGTTAAAATACTGAAGCAGATCGAATATATGTTAAGTATCTTTACATGATATATTGTGCTTACATAATATTATTTGAACTCCAATTAACATTAATATCTATATGAAGCCATTGGATGCGATCATTAGAAGTTTTGGAGCAAGGTATCAGCAGTGTGATGATGTTGACACACAGCTCTCCTTTTCCATAACATATGAATCGGGAGAGTCTGTGAAAGCATTGAACCGGTGTCTGGATGCAGTAGTGGTCTGGATGAGGGCTGAATTCTAGGAAGATGGGGGCTCTTTGGGTGGGTGGTCTCCATGTTTTGGAAACTGGCAAGTTCCCTGTTCTGCGTGGGGTTGCACTCTCTTTGAAGGAGCCAGTGTGAAGTTTGCGGTACTTCTGGATACATCTTTGTCACTAGATGATCAGGTGTCCTCTGTGACTAGGAGAGTCTTTTAGCAGCTATGGCTGTTCCTGGACAGGGATAGCTTGACCACTGCAGACCATGCATTGGTAACCTCGTGGCTAGATTACTGTGATGTGCTTGATGGGGGGCTTCTCTTGGGTCTGGTTTGGAAGTTCCAGCAGATGCAGAATGCTGCTGCCAGATTGCTGATGGGAGCTTCTCGTTGAGAACATGTGATGCCATTGTTAAAACAGCTGCTCTGGCTGCTCTTGAGCCAGGTTCAAGATTCTTGTATTGATTTACAGAGCCCTGAACAACTTGGCTCTAGGATTCATCAGATTCTCAGGATTCACCTGAACCCTTATATTCCAGCTTGAGGAATTAGACCATTTGCATGAGCATATTTGGTCCTTCTCTGTTTTGTTGAGGTTCATTTGACAACAGAAAGAATTTAAGCCTGGTCCTGTGAACAGATACAGCCTGGTCCTGCTGATACAGATTTGGTAGCCACTTTCTTTGTCAACTTTTAAGTTCCTGCTGAAAACTTTTCTATTCCACCAGGCCTATACGAGCAATTAGAGTACTTCCTCCACAATGGTCTATTGATATTTGTTGTTGTTCTTGTTAAAAATACCTTTTAATATACATAATGTCAGGAGGTCCTACACATGAGTAGGAGTCTGGCAGAGATACATGCCCAACTGGCATGTTCTCTCTCTCTTGGTTGTTTGTTCAAGAGATTCAAAAGCTTTCTCCAGCCCGAGCATCACAGCGACTGATACCAAGAAGCATCAGCACACTTCAGGATCAGCAGAGTATAGGCAGTCAGTGTTCAGACTCAGTAGCGCAGCAATCTGGCTAAACTACGTTTATTTACATATACACACTCGGAGCATCGTAACTCAGCTACTTCCTCTTCAGCATCAGACTGCTGAGTTGTTCATATATCAAGGGTTCATTATTGCTCCACAGGATGTATACCTCTTTAAGAAGCAAAAGTAAATTACATGACCTATTTTTGCAGCTGTGAGACAGTACAACAGGTGTTGTCAAGTTTATTTTAATTGAGTAATGATATGTAGTATATAAGGAGTGTTGTGCATCTCTGCTGTACCCTGGTAGGTGGGTGGCTGGTTGGGTCATGTGTGGTATTAGTATAATTTCTGTTATTTTACTTTTCTATAATTAAACTATGCAAAGGAATTACTTTTGCATCTTATTATTTATGTGCAGTCTCCTCAGATGTTTTCTGTGACGTAGTTGATACGACTAATTTTTACCCAACACAGACAGCAAAGAGAGAACAGAGGATAAAGGTCCTACATCATGAAAACACAGTAATAAAAACATCCTGTGTCTCTGTCACTTCCCACAATGTGGAATGAAAACAATCCCATGACTGCAACAAGGGGAGTGAATCTTAACACATACTGCTATTGGCATGTTCTATTATCTCTTTTTTGTTAGTTATAATATTTTTATTTTTAGTTATTTTATTTTGAGTAGTATTATTTTTATTAATTTTATTAGTTTTATTGGAGTATTTTCAAAGGAGTTATTTGATGTATTTTCAAAGGGTTGGGAGCTATATGTGTGTGTGTGTATGTATGTGTGTGTATGTGTGTATTGTTATATGTTAAAATATAACTATATATTAATATATATACATATTAAAACTCGAGTAGTTCAGCCACTATACAAAGAACCTATTTTCTACATAATTTGGAATTTCCTTACAGACGATTGAAGTGGCATGATCCCCCCCCCCATATTACATCTCTTAAGGAAATATGTAAAGTTGATTTTTTTTCCTTTTTTTAATGTCCTTCAGTCCAGGAGACTTTTACTATACCCCTGAAATGACACCAAAAAATAGCCACAAGAAATCACTTTAAAATAAGCAAAGAGCTTTTAATCTATAAGTTGTTTTTGTATACTGTTTTAAATGTATATTTCACTTTTGTGAAAGTAGTCTCAGTTGTGCTTCTTGAACTGGTCTTTGACCGTAATAATAAATTATTATTATTATTATTATTATTATTATTATTAAGCAAAGAGCAATAAGAAAGTGAAACAAGCACCAAGTACTAAAAGCATCACATATCAGCAGTTGAAGAAATGAGATGAGGGTTCATTTGTGTTCCTCCCCAGGCATATACAATCAACTGTAAAAAGCAGCAGTTTTACAAAAAAAAAAGAGGGCTAAAGGGAACATAGAGTGTCATAGCAAGAGGTGTAATTGTGGAGCTCTCTGATTATTTTGAACATATCACACCTAGGTCTGGATTGGGACTTCTACCTCCTCTCTGCAGTCTTCCTCCTCCTTGAAAACCCTCTGGAGTATGACTTTCATGCTCTCCCTAGATTGACCCCTCTTTCTCCTCCCAACCAGGAAATAAATCAGTGGCTTAATGTTGCTGTTTAGGCAGCAGCATAAGGCCCCAATGTGTAGTGCAGTAGGAAAGGTAAGATGGGGAAAAGAAAATATTAAATAAAGGAAAGTAAATGGAAAAGCAAACATGAGGGGAATTACGAGTGACATGAGGATGCCTATTAAAGCAGTTCCTTGCTGCCTCTGATGTGATGTCAAGCAAACTTTGATGAAGAGGATCAGAGTGGAGACAGTCATGAGCGGGAGGCAAAACACAGCACTCACCAGCAACTGGTACCAAGCAAAAGCTACTCCAAAGACTACAATGAGTAAACAAACAAACCCCTGTGTTGCAAAATATGACTCAGCAATATCAAAAGCAACACGATGACCAGAAACAATTACAGTATAGAAAACTTTATGGAATAATGCAAAACATCAAAACTAACAAACTAAAGTCTCTGAAAGTCCTTGAATGCAGCAGCTAGACTGGTTACTGGGGGCGGCCACCGAGACCATATAACACCAGTCTTGAACGACCTACGTTGGCTCCCAGTACGTTTCTGAGCACAATTCAAAGTCTTGGTGCTGACCTTTAAAGCCCTAAACGGCCTTGGTCCAGTATACCTGAAGGAGCGTCTCCACCCCCAGCGATCTACCCCGACACTGAGGTCCAGTGCCGAGGGCCTTCTAGCGGTTCCCTCACTGCAAGAAGCCAAGTTACAGGGAACCAGGCAGAGGGCCTTCTCGGTAGTGGCACCCGCCCTGTGGAACGCCCTCCCAGCAGATGTCAAAGAGAAAAACAACTACTAGACTTTTAGGAGACATCTGAAGGCAGCCCTGTTTAGGGAAGCTTTTAATCTTTAATAGATTATTGTGTTTTAATGTTCTGTTGGAAGCCGCCCAGAGTGGCTGGGGAAACCCAGCCAGATGGGCGGGGTATAAATATATTATTATTATTATTATTATTATTATTATTATTATTATTATGTGTTCTTTTTAAAAATGAAATTTTATTAAGAAATTTCATAATACAATAAAAAACAAACTAAACTAAACAAAAAGAAAAGAAACAAGGAGAGAAAAAAAGACAGTACAATGCAAAGTCCTGTCTCACAAATATATCTTAACTTTTATACCAGACAGAAAAGGGTGAGCTCCCCCCACAGCTTTTACCTGGGAGTTTCTCTCACCCTGGGAGATCTCGCTTTCCCTGCTTTTCACTCAGGGTCCTTCACTAGCTGTCCATCACCCTCATCTGCATGCAATTATTTCCATGCAGTTGTGAATAAAACATTTTAAGTGAGTTTTAAGTGCAATATACAAAGTGACAATAGATGGAGATGGTGAGCCTTATGGAAAATTCAATGTATTTTTTAAAAACGCTTTTAAAAAAGCATTTTAAGAATGGTTTTTATTTATATATAGAGTACAGGACAACAACAAGAGAAAGCAGATCTAAACAGACACAAAAGCAGGGCAAAAAACGAAAACACCATGCATCATAATGTATATGCCAGCAGTTAATACAAGTGCTTGCCTCAATATGGTGTCATTCTTTGCTTGTTTATTGAACACAAATATAGACTGATTTTCAAGAAACCAACTCTTCAGATAGCATTGTACAAGTACAAAATGACAACCAACAAAAATACAAAACAGGTGGATTTTTTATATTAAAAGATAGGCATCCAAAATTCCTACTAGTCATTAAATATATATATATATATATATATATATATATATATATATATATATATATATAAAGATATATATTCTGACATCAGGAATCACAAGACAGAGAACCCAGTAGGAGAACACTTCAATCTCCCATGACATTCTATACAAGATCTCAAAGTAGCTGTTTTACTACAAAGGAATTTCAGAAATAAACTGGAAAGAGAAGTTGCTGAATTGTAACTTATCACCAAACTTAAAACCATGGGGAGACCTGGTCTGAATAGAGACATTGAATTCTTATCTCATTATACATGACAAATGGGTGTGTGTGTGTGTATGTGTGGCTTTTTTGGTGTGTGTGTGTTTTGTGCTGTTTTTTGTTTTGTTTTGTTTTTTCTGTTTTTTATGGGATGGCATGCAATTTCGTTGCACTTGTATAGCGTTGTGCTTGTACTTGTGCAATGACAATAAATTATCTTATCTTATCTTATCAAAGCTATTTAGCAATCTCTCCCCTTGCTTTTTCCTGCAAGGCCAATTGCAGTCATTAACAGTCATCAACAGGTTTACCTCTCCTATCAGCCAATGACCCATTACCACCACACCACCCTCTCACTGGTGGGGTGGTGGGGTCTGGTGACTTCTGCTTCAGTGTATCTGAAGAAGTGTGCATGCACACGAAAGCTCATACCAAGAACAAACTTAGTTGGTCTTTAAGGTGCTATTGGAAGGATTTATTTTAATTTTTTATTTTGTTTCATATATATAAAGAGAGATAGATGAAGCTGAACACACTATGAATCGTGGGTGGGTGGGTGAGTGGGTGTGGGTGTGATAGGTCTTCAGGACATGTCATGCTTAAATCTCCAAAAGAATGGAACTTGCCAGTTCTCACAGAGAATTGAATTCAGAAACTCCTGGAATCATAGAATTGTGGAGTTGGAAGGGTCATCCAGGGGCATGTGATCCAACCTCCTGCAATGCAGGAATCTCAACTTAAGTTTAATCTTACATGGAATTAAATTCTGCGTATGTGCCTATGATTGCTGGCAGGCAGCTAAGTAGAGTCTCTGAATTAAATCATAAGGTGCAGGTGGTCTCACAGGAGTAAAGGCAGTCCTTAAAATACCCTAGTTCCAAATCGGCAAGCTTTAAAGGTCACCATCAGTTCTTCCAAAAAGACTTTGGTTTGCTGTAGAAAGTGGTGCAGCTGGTACAGTATAGTTAAATGGTGTGGAGCCTCTATCAGCCAAAGTGCTTCATATCTTCGTTGCCAACATTTCAGAGGCTGTATACCATAGGTGGGTGGGGCACAGAAGAAAAATTGAGATAACAAAAGACATGACTCCCCCCTTTGTAAAGTAGGATACATTTCAGCTACACAAATCCAAAAAAATTCAACAAAACTCCAGCCTCTTTTTCTGGTGAGCAAGAGTCATCAATGCAGTCCAAGGACACATTACAGCCAGACAAAAGAACTCTTAGGAAAGGTTCCTACGTGGGTTCAAACAAGGTGGGTCCATTCCCTGTCTGTCATTCTCCTCCTCATTCAAAACACGCTGGAGGATGACCCTTAGGCTCTCCCTAGATCGACCTCCCTTCTTCCTCCCAACCAGAAAATAGAGCAAGGGGTTCACACTGCTGTTGAGGGAGGCACACAAAAGGGCATAACGGAGTGGAACAGGAGTATTTGGGTCTACAATGGATAGAGCAAAAATCATGGCATTGAGTGGAAAAGCAAGCATGAGGAAGAAGAGGAGTGTAAGCAAAATTACTGTTAAAAGCCTTCCCCGCTTTCGCTGGTGTGATTTAAAAGAGACTTTGATAAAAAGGATCAGAGTTGAAATTGTCATGAGTGGGAAGCAAAGCAGTCCAGTCAATAGAAATTGGCCTGTTTCTGATAACCAATATGGAAAGGTGTAAAATATTTCAAGAATGTAGAAGATTAAGCAGAGCAATAAGGACAGGACCCATATGAGGGCACACACAGTGCTGGACAAATGTGTCGGCCGGACACACTGATGCCAGATAGGGAAGAGGACAGACACACATCTGTCAATGCTGATGGCTGTCAGAAGAAGTTGTCCAGTGCTGTATGTGAAGGCTAAGAGACAAAAAGCAATACTATCAAGAACAGAATCAAGAAACAGAATAGAATAATACAACTCTAGGCTCAGGAGGAATGCAAAGTCAGCAACAGCCAAATTAAGGATGTAGGTGGTGAACGGTTTCCTCCTAATGCGGAAACCAAGAAGCCAGATGACAGTTCCATTCCCCCAAAATCCCATACAGCAGATAAGTAAAATGAAGCCATATATTATAGATCCTTCAAAAGGGTTATACTGGAAATCTTGTTGGCCATTATTTGAAGTATTGTAAGTTTCATGATACTCATTATCTGTCACAGCATCCGCAGCAGATTGCAAAGTCCCATTGATATGTCTTTCCATAATGAATGACTGCTTGTGGAAATGTTGTCTCCTCTTCTGGAATAGAAGTTTCCTCTAGGAAATGGAAAGTATCGCAAATAAGTTTGACTCAACAGGAATTCTGCATAAAACACAGAATGGTGAGACCCATGAGCCCATTGAACCACTCATACACCCACAACTTTTGTGTTTAAAGCCAAAAGCCATACACAGTATGTGCAATTCTCTGCAATGTAACTGAATCCTCCACATGGGACACGCCCCTCTGGATTTCTTCTCATAAAGCTGTTTTTGTACTTTAGTTAGTTTACCAGAAAATTGTGTTTCATTGGTGTCAAGAGAAGAGGTCAGCACAGCATTCCCTGGTCTCCTTGCCCTATTGTCCAATTTGAAATGTCTCTCCAAAATTGGGATTCAATCATATTTCTTTTACTATGGCCAAGCTCAACATTCCTGCCAAGGAAGAGATATCAATAAGGATGAAAGAGATGCACTGAGAAAGAATGAGAAAGACTCCACATTGTTTAGGGAAAGTTTGTTAGAAAGTTCTATAGCAGTGAATTTCACTTACCTGCTGCATATGCATCCAGGTGGGACTATCTTCCAATGGAAAAAGAGCAGGCTAGGAATGAATGAGGGTGCCCATGAAGTTCTGAAAGAGAGATGAAGCAGTAATGTAACATGGTTTTGTATTATGTATAACTCAGTGTTCTTTTTGTAGTTCAGTTCTTAGAATTCTCTCCAAAAATAGAGTAAGCTTTCTGATATGTCTATATTGGCTCTCCCCTAACCTGGGAGTCTGTTTTTGATGGATGGGAAGCAAACAGGTTGGGGGAGGCAGGTGTTTACCCAAGTAGTAGCGGCACCTTTAAGAAGCAATCATACTTGATTGATAAACAAATGAACAGATTTTACGGGTGATGGAGATGACAGAAGGTATACATACTCTCCCCTCCAAATGCCCCTGCCATTTTCCAAGTGCAAGGCAACTGAGCATTAGCACTTGTGGCTGTTGTGTTAGCTACAGTTGAGAGCTGGTGGCATCACACCTTCCTGGCTTTCAGCCTGGCCCTAATCCAGGCAGCTGTTTACATCCACATCCCCTTCCTCCATAGTAGTCTCATACACAGCAAACTGGGAAGACTTAACAATCCTCCATGCCTACCAGCCTACCTTCTTTGCTCCTTTACTGCTGGGAGTGATGGTAACATTTCCAAGAGCTGGCAAGAATCCTAAGTAACTAGTGTGGAGACTTCTGATGATGGGGTAGGGATGTAAATACTAACTAGCCTTCACTTTTAAGGACCAAGAGTCAGGAAAGTGCTCTACTGGCATTCTGAGAGTTGACTCAATACGTGACTTATAGAAAGGGAAGAAATGAACTCTTCAGTGGGATAACTATTGTTCTGTAGTTCCAGTTACAGGTAGGTAGCCGTGTTGGTCTGTCATAGTCAAAACAAAATAAAAAATAAAAAAAATCCTTCCAGTAGCACCTTAGAGACCAACTAAGTTTGTTCTTGGTACGAGCTTTCGTGTGCATGCACACTTCTTCAGTCATGGGGGAATTGCCTCCACTGGACTTGCTTCACTTGAAATGACCCAGTCTATTCTGCAGTACCTGTTATGATACTATAATCTCATTGCGGCTGGATACAATATTTGTTCTCTCTCTTGGCAAAACCTCAGGAAGTCACCTTCCTGCGTCTAAGTTAGACTATTGGTCTATCAAGCTCAGGACTTATCAAACTGACTCTCAGTGCCACTCTCTTGCATTTTAAAACGTGGTCTTTCCAACCCTACATGGAGGTGCTGGGAATTAACCTTCTGTAAGCACCACAGCTACGGCCTCTCCTGTGAATGTTTCACCCAACCTTGTGACTAACTGCAGATCAGCAATCTTCAGAGATGGTGAGTGCAAGAGAACAAGGACACAGCATCTTGCACTGGAATAGCAGGTGTTAAGGACTTAATAGAAATAAAATATGGCCCCACTCATTCCCCAGGGGAAAATTTCAAATCTTACCAGTCTCACTCAAAGATGCAAACCAGTCCCTCCTGTTCTTCATCTACTTTTAATTTGATTCTCTGCCTCATATGCCAAGAACAAGCTCTTTAATATGATATGAAGATAATTATCAGTTCACCGAGGAGGAGGAGACTATAGTCACTTATGTCCCAAAACACTACAGTCGTGAAACCAGGTTTCTAATTGGTTCTGGACGAAGCAGCTCATGTCTCATGTACTTCTTTATCTGTACCAGACAAATGGAATAAACCAAGACTTCATCCCCACATTTCTAATCTAGGCTGTCTAAGCAAGATAACAACTTCCTGTCCTTTTAACGGCCAAAAGTATTTGTCCCCTATGCTCATTTTATTGGATAGGAGAAGTGACTATTGGTGGGGAGACATGATTACCTAGGGTGGGAGGTGGGTTGCTCTTCAGTAGGCCAACTAGGTGGAGGGGGGGCAAGGAGTCAGAGCCATTTGCTATGACTGGTGAAGGGAGCAGATCCGCCAGGTCATCCTCCCCCCCCTTTCATTAGCATGCAATTCCATGGCAACCAATGTAATGTTTATTACTTTTCATTTTTTTTCCATAAAATTTATACACTGCTTGATTGTAAAAAGCACATACATCTCAAAGCAGCTAGCAAAAGAATAATCAGAAAAATCACAACCATACTTTAAAAAGTTAAAATACTGAAGCAGATCGAATATATGTTAAGCATCTTTAAATGATATATTGTGCTTACGGTAATATCATTTGAACTCCAATTAACATTAATATCTATATGAAGCCATTGGATGCGATCATTAGGAGTTTTGGAGCAAGGTATCAGCAGTGTGATGATGTTGACACGCAGCTCTCCTTTTCGACAACATGTGAATCTGGAGAGGCTGTGAAAGCTTTGAACCGGAGTCTGGATGCAGTAGTGGTCTGGATGAGGGCTGAATTCTATGAAGATGGGGGCTCTTTGGATGGGTGGTCCCCATGTTTAGGAAATTGGCAAGTTCCCTGTTCTGAGTGGGGTTGCACTTCCTTTGAAGGAGTGAGTGTGAAGTTTGTGGGGGGGGGGTACTTATATAAAAACCATGGACATTAGATGCACCGATGTCCTCTGTGTCCCCCATTCATGACTGGATCATATTTTGTTTGACACCTGCATCTGGACATTTGCAAGTGACGAGACATGAAAACAATGCTTGGACTTAAAATGAGCAGAGTTTATTTAACACAGTTAAAGGTCTGCAAATGGGAAACTGTTACTATATAAAGGAATTCCCAGCAGCATGAGCTTCTAGACATCTGAAGTAGTGGTGTTGTGTTGGGCAAGCTCCATTGACTCAGGGCCCCAGGGTAGTTAATTCCCTGCTCATAGTCATTCCTTGCAGGTACATTAACAATGAAATCCCAACCCAAGATCAGTCTAGATTACAGAGTTTAAAATTTCGTTTCATTATTTTAATTTTTTTGCATTTTTCCATACAAAAGCACATGTCCAAAGTGGCTTTCAACCACAAAAAGAGGGGTGCATTTCGAACAAACAATACAAAAACTATTTCATAATAACAAAACAACAACAACATACAATAATTTCATATTATCATAGCAAAAGAAAAATATAATAACATAAAATAAACCTCATTTCAATACTATAACAAAGTCACTTAAACATCATGAAGCATCCAACAGCAAAAATAACAAGAGAGCTTCCCAGTAACTCTCTCATTCAAGGGGATATTTTTTACAAGAATGTAACTATGGTTGGATCAGCAATCTTCAGATTTGGTGAGCAGAAGATAAGGGCAGTATGCTGGGATGGCAGGTGCTAAGGACTTGGGGGGGGGGGGATTGTGATACAAGTAGAGTCCCAAAGAACATTATACAACATTTCTATTCACAGTCCAAGTTGTAGAGATGATTCCATCCAATCTTTGTCTTCAATATTTCATCTTTTGCAATATACGTGCACAGTGTGGAGCATTTTTGAGCCATAGGGCTTCATATCTCCATGGCCAACATTTCAGGGGCTGTATACCATAGGTGGGTGGGGCACAGAAGAAAAATTGGGAGAACCAAAGAGGTGACTCCTACCTTTGTAGAGTAGGATACATTTCAGCTACACAAACCCCAAAATTTTCAACAAAATCCAATCCTTTTTTCTGGTAAGCAAGAGTAGTCAAGGCAGTCCAAACACATATTACAGCCAGACCAAAGAACTCTTATGAAAGGTTCTGAAGTGGGTTAGAACAAGGAGGTTCCATTTCCTGTCTGTCAATCTCCTCCTCATTCAAAACCCGCTGGAGGATGACCATTAGGCTCTCCCTAGATCGACCTCCCTTCTTCCTCCCAACCAGAAAATAGAGCAAGGGGTTCACACTACTGTTGAGGGAGGCTAACAAAAAGCCATAACGGAGTGGAACAGGAGTATCCGTGTCTACAATGGATAGAGCAAAAACCATGGCATGCATTGGGAAAGCAAGCATGAGGAAGAAGAGGATTGTAAGTAAAATAACTGTTAAAAGCCTTCTCCTCTTTCGCGGATGTGATTTAAAACACACTTTGATGAAAAGGATTACAGTTGAAATAGTCATAAGTGGGAGACAAAGCAGTCCAGTCAAGAAATATTGGCCTGTTGTTTGTAACCAATATGGAAAATTGTAAATTCCTTCGAGAATGTAGAGGACTACACAGTTCAGACAGGAGAGGACCCATATGAGGGCACACACAGTGGAGGACAAATGTGTTGGCCAGGCACACCTATGCCAGATAGGGAAGAGGACAGACACACATCTGTCAATGCTGATGGCTGTCAGAAGAAGTTGTCCAGTGCTGTATGTGAAGTCTAAGAGACATTCAGCAATACTATAAAGAACACGAGCAGAAAACGGAATAGAATAAAAGAACTCTAGGCTCAGGAGGAATGCAAAGTCAGCAACAGCCAAATTAAGGATGTAGGTGGTGAACGGTTTCCTCCTAATGCAGAAACCAAGAAGCCAGATGACAACTCCATTCCCCAAAAATCCCATACAGCAGATAACTAAAATGAAGCCATATATTATAGATATTTCAAATAGTTTATAATGGAAATCATCTTGGTCATTATTTGAGCTATTATAAGTTTCATTATACTCATCATATGTTACAGCATCTGCGGCAGATTGCAAAGTCCCATTGATATGTCTTTCCATGCTGAATGACTGCATGTGGAAATGTTGTCTTCTTTTCTGGGACAGAGATTTCCTCTAGAAAATGGAAAGTATCACAAAGAAGTTTGACTCAACAGGAATTCTGTTCAAAACCCATAATGATGAGACTCAGGAACCCATTGAACCACAACTTTTGTCTATGAAGCCAAAAGTCATATATGTGCAATTCTCTGCAATATAACTGAATCTTTCACATGGGACACAGCTGTCTGGATTTCTTCTCATAAATCTTTTTTTGTACTTTAGTTAGTTTTCCAGAAAATTGTGTTTCATTGGTGTCAAGAGGAAGAGGTCAGCACAGCATTCCCTGGTCTCCTTGCCCTATTGTTTCATTTGTAATGTGTCTCCAAAATTGGGATTCAATCATATTTCTTTTACTATGGCCAAGCTCAACATTCCTGCCTAGGAAGAGATAGGTAAGTAAGGACGAAGGAGATGAACTGAGAAAGAATGAGAAGGACTCCATCTTTTTAAGGAAAAGATTGATGGAAAGGTTTATAGCAGTGAATTTCACTTACCCACTGCATATGCATCCAGGTGGGTGGGACTATATTCCAATGCAATAAGAGCAGTCTAGGAATGAATGACCATGTGGAGGAGGTTCTGAAAGAGAGGTCAGGCAGTAATGTAACATGTTTTCTTATTACATATCACTCAGTGTTCTTTTTGTTGCTTAGTTCCTAGGATTTCCCCCCTAATAGAGTAAGCTTTCTGATATGTATATATTGGCTCTCACCTAACCAGGGAGTCTGTTTTTGATGGATAAGAAGCAAATAGGTTGGGGGGGGCAGGTGTTTACCCAAGAAATGGTGGCACCTATAAGCAGCAATCATACTTGATTGATAAACAAATGAACTGATTCTCCTGGTGATGGAGATGACAGAAGATTTACATCACTCTCCCCTCCAAATGCCCCTGCCATTTTCCTAGTGCAAGGCAACTGAGCATTAGCACTTGTGGCTGTTGTATTAGCTGCAGTTGAGAGCTGGTGGCATCACACCTTCCTGGCTTTCAGCCTGGCTCTAATCCAGGCAGCTGCTAACATCCACATCCCCTTCCTCCACAGTAGCCTCAAACACAACATGCCGGGAATACTTAGCAGTCCTCCTTGCCTACCAGATTCTCCTCTCCTTTAGTCCTGGGGTGATGGGGAAATTTCCAAGAATTGGCAAATAAACCCAAGTAACTACAGTGGTACCTTCTGGTTACAGACTCCGCTAACCCAGAAATAGTACCTTGGGTTAAGAACTTTCCTTCAGGATGAGAACAGAAATGGCACGGCGGCAGCAGCGGGAGGCCCCATTAGCTAAAGTGGTACCTCAGGTTAAGAACAGTTTCAGGTTAACAATGGACCTCCAGAATGAATTAAGTTCTTAACCCGAGCTACCACTGTAGTGTGGAGAATTCTGAAGATGGGGTAGGGATGTAACTAACCTTCACTAGTAAGGACCAAGAGTAAGGAAAGGGCTCTACTGGCATTCTGAGAGTTGACTCAATAATTGACTAATAGAACTCTTCAGTGGGATAACTATTGTTCTAAACTATTGTTTAGGGAGGCTTTTAATGTTTAATGTTTAATATATTATTGTATTTTAATGTTCTGTTGGAAGCCGCCCAGAGTGGCTGGGGAAACCCAGCCAGATGGGCGGGGTATAAATAAATTATTATTATTATTATTATTATTATTATTATTATTATTGCCTTAATAAAACCGACTTTCCCAAGACTTCACTGATCAGTCATGGGGGAATTGCCTCCACTAGAAGTGCTTCACTTGAAAAGACCCAGTCTATTCTGCAATACCTGTTAAAATACATTAATCTCATTGCAGCTGGATACAATGTTTGTTCTCTCTCTTGGCAAAACCTCAGGAAGTAATCTTCCTGAGTCTATGTTAGACTATTGGTCTATCAAGCTCAGGACTTATCAAATTGACTCTCAGTGCCACTCTCTAGCATTTAAAAATGTGGTCTTTCTAACCCTAACTGGTGGTGTTGGAAATCAACCTTCTGCAAGCACCACAGCTACGGCCTCTGCTGTAAATGTTTCACCCAACCTTGAAACTAACTGCAGATCAGCAGTCTTCAGAGATTGTGAATGCAAGAGATCAAAGACACAGCATCTTGCACTGGAATGGCAGGTGTTAAGGACCTAAGAGAAAGAAAAGGTGGCCCCACTCATGCCCCAGGGGGAAATTTAAAATCTTACCAGTGTCACTCAAAGACGCAAAACAGTCCCTGCTGTTCTTCGTCTGCGTTTAATTTGATTCTCTGCCCCATAGGCTGAGAACATGGTCTTTAATTGGATATGAAGATAATTATCAGTTCACCAAGGAGGAGGAGACTATTGTCACTCATGTCCCAAAAGGCTACAGTCATGAAGACTAGGTTTGTAATTGGTTCTGTAGGCAGCAGCTCATGTCTCACATACTTCTTTATCTGTACCAGACAATTGGAATAAACCAAGACTTCATCCCCACATTTCTAATCTAGGCAGTCTAAGCAAGATAACAACTTCCTAGCCTTTTAACGGTCAAAAGCATTTGTCCCGTATGTGCATTTTATTGGGTGGGAGAAGTGACTATTGGTGGGGAGACATGATTACCTAGGGTGGGAGGTGCATTGCTCTTCAGTAGGCCAACTAGGTGGAGGGGGGCAAGGAATCAGAGCCATTTGCAATGACTGGTGAAGGGATCAGATCCACCAGGTCATCCTCCCCCCCCCTTTCATTAGCATGCAATTCGATGGTAACCTATGTAACATTTATTACTTTTTATTTATTTCAAAAAAATTATACACTGCTTGATTGTCCCCAAAAACCCAAAACTAAACAAAAAACAGCGCAAAGCAGCTTACAAAAGAATAAACAGAAAAATCAAGAAAAATCACAACCATTCTTAAAAACATGCAAAAGTTAAAATACTGAAGCAGATCGGATATATGTTAAGCTACTTTACATGATATATTGTGATTACAGTGAATGACAAAGTCAGAAAAACTAAAGCACAGAATGAACTCAGGCTTGCTAGAGAGGTTAAAAGCAATAAAAAGGGCTTTTATGGGTATGTCCGTAGCAAAAGGAAGAACAAGGAAACAGTGGGGTCACTTAGAGGAGAAGAAGGTGAAATGCGAACAGGGGGCACAGAAAGGGCAGAACTCCTCAATACCTTCTTTGCCTCAGTCTTCTCCAAAAAAGAAAACAATGCCCAACCTGAAGAATATGGAGCAGATGATTCAGCAGGGGAAACACAGCTCAGAATAAGTAAGGAGGTAGTACAAGAACACTTGGCTAGTTTAGATGTATTCAAGTCTCCAGGGCCAGATGAACTACATCCCAGAGTATTAAAAGAACTGGCAGAGGTGATTTCAGAACCACTGGCAATAATCTTTGAGAATTCCTGGAAAACAGGTGAAGTCCCAGCAGACTGGAGGAGGGCAAATGTTGTCCCTATTTTCAAAAAGGGGAAAAGAGAGGACCCAAACAATTACCGCCCAGTCAGCCTGACATCAATTCCAGGAAAGATTCTAGAGTAGATCATTAAGCAAACGGTCTGTGAGCACCTAGAAAGGAACGCTGTGATCACTAAAAGTCAGCATGGGTTTCTGAAAAATAAGTCATGTCAGACTAATCTGATCTCATTTTTTGACAGAATTACAAGCCTGGTAGACGAAGGGAACACTGTGGATGTGGCCTATCTTGATTTCAGCAAGGCCTTTGACAAGGTGTCCCACGATATTCTTGTAAAGAAGCTGGTAAAATGCGGGCTAGACAATGCTACCATTCAGTGGATTTGTAACTGGATGACTGACCGAACCCAAAGGGTGCTCATCAATGGCTCCTCTTCATCCTGGAGAGAAGTGACTAGTGGGGTGCCGCAGGGTTCTGTCTTGGGCCCAGTCTTATTCAACATCTTTATCAATGACTTGGATGATGGACTTGAGGGCATCCTGATCAAGTTTGCAGATGACACCAAATTGGGAGGGGTGGCTAATACCCCAGAGGACAGGATCACACTTCAAAATGATCTTAACAGATTAGAGAACTGGGCCAAGGCAAACAGGATGAATTTTAACAGGGAAAAATATAAAGTACTACACTTGGGCAAAAAAAATGAAAAGCACAAATACAGGATGGGTGACACCTGGCTTGAGAGCAGTACAAGTGAAAAGGATCTAGGAGTCTTGGTAGACCACAAACTTGACATGAGTCAACAGTGTGATGCAGCAGCTAAAAAAGCCATCTGCATCAATAGGAGTATAGCATCTACATCAAGGGAAGTAATAGTACCACTGTATTCCGCTCTGGTCAGACCTCACCTGGAATACTGTGTCCAGTTCTGGGAACCACAGTTCAAGAAGGATACTGACAAGCTGGAACGTGTCCAGAGGAGGGCAACCAAAATGGTCAAAGGCCTGGAAACGATGCCTTATGAGGAACGGCTTAGGGAGCTGGGTATGTTTAGCCTGGAGAAGAGAAGGTTAAGGGGTGATATGATAGCCATATTCGAATATATAAAAGGATGTCATATAGAGGAGGGAGAAAGGTTGTTTTCTGCTGCTCCAGAGAAGCGGACACGGAGCAATGGATTCAAACTACAAGAAAGAAGATTCCACCTAAACATTAGGAAGAATTTCCTGACAGTAAGAGCTGTTCGACAGTGGAATTTGCTGCCAAGGAGTGTGGTGGAGTCTCCTTCTTTGGAGGTCTTTAAGCAGAGGCTTGACAGCCACCTGTCAGGAATGCTTTGATGGTGTTTCCTGCTTGGCAGGGGGTTGGACTGGATGGCCCTTGTGGTCTCTTCCAACTCTAGGATTCTATGATTCTATGACTGCATGTGGAAATCTTGTCTCCTCTTCTGGAACAGAAGTTTCCTCTAGGAAATGGAAAGTATCACAAAGAAGTTTGAATCAATAGGAATTCTGTGCAAAACGCAGAATGGTGAGACCCAGAAGCCCATCGAACCACACAAACACCCACAACTTTGTCTATCAAGCCAAAAGTCCTATACAGTATGTGCAATCTTCTGCAATATAACTGAATCTTCCACATAAGAACACACCCTTGAATTTTTTTCTTATAAAGCTGTTTTTGTACTTTAGTTGGTTTACCAGGAAATTGTGTTTAATTGGTGTCAAGAGAAGAGGTCAGCACAGCATTCCCTGGTCTGCTTGCCCTATTGTCCAATTTGAAATGTCTCTCCAAAATTGGGATTCAATCATATTTCTTTCACTATGGCCAAGCTCAACATTCCTGCCAAGGAAGAGATATCAGTAAGGATGAAAGAGATGCACTGAGACAGAATGAGAAAGACTCCATCTTGTTTAGGAAAGTTTGTTTTAAAGTTCTATAGCAGTGAATTTCACTCACCTGCTGCATATGCATCCAGGTGGGACTATCTTCCAATGGAAAAAGAGCAGGCTAGGAATGAATGAGGGTGTGCAGGAACTTCTGAAAGACAGATGAAGCAGTAATGTAACATGGTTTTTTATTACGTATAACTCAGTGTTCTTTTTGTAGTTCAGTTCCTAGGATTCTCCCCAAAAATAGTGTAAGCTTTCTGATATGTCTATATTGGCTCTCCCCTAACCAGGGAGTCTGTTATTGATGGATGGGAAGCAAACAGGTTGGGGGAGGCAGGTGTTTACCCAAGTAGTAGTGGCACCTTTAAGCAGCAATCATACTTGATTGATAAACAAATGAACCGATTCTCCTGGTGATGGAGATGACAGAAGATTTACATCACTCTCCCCTCCAAATGCCCCTGCCATTTTCCTAGTGCAAGGCAACTGAGCATTAGCACTTGTGGCTGTTGTGTTAGCTGCAGTTGAGAGCTGGTGGCATCACAGCTTCCTGGCTTTCAGCCTGGCCCTAATCCAGGCAGCTGTTTACATCTACAACCCCTTCCTCCACAGCAGCCTCATACACAGTAAACTGGAAAGACTTAACCGTCCTCCATGCCTACCAGGTTCTTTGCTCCTTTAGTGCTGGGGGTGATGGTAACATTTCCAAGAGCTGGCAAGAACCCCAAGTAACTAGTGTGGAGACTTCTGATGATGGGGTAGGGATGTAACTTGCCTTCAATTGTAAGGACCAAGAGTCAGGAAAGTGCTCTACTAGCATTCTGAGAGTTGATTCAATAAGTGACTTATAGAAAGGGGAGAAATGAACTCTTCAGTGGGATAACTATTGTTCTGTAGCTCCACGCTAAGGTTTTAATCACTCACAGGACAGAGAAAGAAATTCAATAATTAAAGAGAGTGTACATGTTTATATAACAGGGACCCAGGTGGCGCTGTGGGTTAAACCACAGAGTCTAGGGCTTGCTCATCAGAAGGTCGGCGGTTCGAATCCCTGCGACGGGGTGAGCTCCCGTTGTTCGGTCCCTGCTTCTGCCCACCTAGCAGTTCGAAAGCACGTCAAAGTGCAAGTAGATACATAGGGACCGCTCCGCCGAGAAGCTAAACGGCGTTTCTGTGTGCTGCTCTGGTTCGCCAGAAGCGGCTTATGCATGCTGGCCACATGACCCGGAAGCTGTCTGCGGACAAACGCCGACTCCCTCAGCCTATAGAGCGAGATGAGCGCCGCAACCCCAGAGTCGGACAAGACTGGACCAAATGGTCAGGGGTCCCCTTTACCTTTTATATGTTTATATATTAAGCTGAACCCCATGATTGTGTTTGATTCTGGGAATGTGGAAATGTTCTCGCTTCATACTGCCTTAATAAAACCAACTTTCCCAAGACTTCACTTATCAGTCATGGGGGAATTAGCTCCACTGGCCTTGCTTCACTTGAAATCACCCAGTATATTTTGCAGTACCTGTTAATATACAATACTCTTATTGTGTCTGGATACAATGTTTGTTCTCTCTCTTGGCAAAACCTCAGGAAGTCACCTTCCTGAGTCTAAGATAGAATATTGGTCTATCAAGCTCAGGACTTATCAAAATGACTCTCAATGCCACTCTCTAGCATTTTAAAATGTGCTCTTTCCATCTCTAACTGGAGGTGCTGGGAATTAGCCTTCTGCAAGCACCACAGCTACAGCCTCTCCTGTAAATGTTTCACCCAACCTTGTGACTAACTGCAGTTCAGCAGTCTTCAGAGATGGTGAATGCAAGAGAACATAGACACAGCATCTTGCACTGGAATGGTAAGTCCTAAGGACTTAAGAGAAAGAAAATTTGGCCCCACTCATGCCACAGGGGGGAATTTAAAATCTTACCAGTCTCACTCAAAGATGCAAACTGGTCCTCCTGTTCTTCATCAGGGCTTAGTTTGATTCTCTGCCTCATATGCCAAGAACATACTCTTTAATATGATATGAAGCTAAATTAGCAGTTCACCAAGGAGGAGGAGACTATTGTCACTTATGTCCCCAAAGGCTACAGTTATGAAGACTAGGTTTGTTATTGGTTCTGGAGGAAGCAGCTCATGTCTCACGTGCTTCTTTATCTGTATCAGACAATTGGAATAAACCAAGACTTCATCCCCACATTTCTAATCTAGGCAGTCTAAGCAAGATAACAACTTCCTGGCCTTTTAACGGCCAAAAGCATTTGTCCCATATGTGCATTTTATTGGGTAAGAGAGATGACTATTTGTGGGGAGACATGATTACCTAGGGTGGGTTGCTCTTCAGTAGGCCAACTAGGTGGAGGGGGGCAAGGAATGAGAGCCATTTGCTATGACCCGTGAAGGGATAGAAGAGAGCCTAGGCTCTAACGTGACACTCCCTGAATTGGGATATTAGAACTGCATACTAAACTGAAATATTATTTAACTCGAAAGAATAAAGAAACATAAAGCAGCAAAATATATTTAAAACTGGTAAACTGAAATAACTCAAGTGGCTAAAGCTGCGAAAAAGGAAACTGAAATAAACAATGACCTAACGGAACGCTAGCTAATACCCCGTTTCACTGGGCTGCCAGTTTTCTCAAAGCTAAAAGTTTTTTAAGGCTCAAAGAGCTTGCAACTTTCCTTCTTGAGAAAAAAGAAAATGGAGCAGTCTGAAAAGAAATATCTATGAAAGCTGATGAAACCCACTGTGCATTTTAATGGCAATGTGCCTGTTTATCTAAGTTTGCAACTGAACCCTAAGGAACAGCATTTCTGCACCCAAAGTGTTGACTGAAGCTAAAGACTGCTACAGGTTGTTCCTAGTTCCTGTTATTTATACTCCACTGAATCTGGTTTCTTAAAGAGACAGTACTCTCTAAAAAATTTTAGGCGTGTCTCAGGACACTGAATTTCCACAAACTCACATGCAAACCTCCCAAAATGTTTATAGTTCGTAATATTAGAAACTGGATTCTGAACTAAAGTAAACCCATACTCAAAGGAGGACCAAACAGTCAATAAAAATTTTTGACTGGTAAAAAATAGGCTTAAATAACTTAAGTAGTAAAGTAGAAACTGAAGTAACCAAAATGCCTGCACAGCCTTGTTAAAGGAATAAATGCTAAATGAAGTTGAGATGTACTACAAACATATATGCTGCAGGATATAAACACAATGGCAATCGTAAAATAAAGAGACGGAGGGATTGCTTAGGCAAATGGGGTTTTTTTTTGCACCAAAAGGTTTTAAACGTAGGTTTAAATAAAAGTCACTACCCATACTCTAGGCTGTTATAAAAAGGAACTAAAATCGATGTTTATATTAAGGCCTTTCGGTGTCGGGAGAGGCTGTGAAAGCTTTGAACCGGTGTCTGGATGCAGGCCCACTTTGGTTGAAAGATTCCTGCATTGCAGCGGCTTGGACAATATGATCCTCATAGTCCCTTCCAACTCTACCACTCTATGATTTTATGATGTCTTCTACAATACCTGCAAAAACACACAATGCACTTATTGACTCTGGATCCCATGTTCTCTTTCTCTCCTTGCCCCTCTCTTCCGTAAGTATCTGCCTTAAACTGAGTCTGATCATTGGTCCATCAAGCTCAGTATTGGTCACACTGACTACGAGACACTCCTAGGGATTTCAAAGAAGGGTGTCTCTGATTGTTGTTGTTGTTCAGTCGTTCAGTCGTGTCCGACTCTTCGTGACCCCATGGACCAGAGCACGCCAGGCACGCCTATCCTTCACTGCCTCTCGCAGTTTGGCCAAACTCATGTTAGTAGCTTCGAGAACACTGTCCAACCATCTCGTCCTCTGTCGTCCCCTTCTCCTTGTGCCCTCAACCTTTCCCAACATCAGGGTCTTTTCTAGGGAGTCTTCTCTTCTCATGAGGTGGCCAAAGTACTGGAGCCTTAACCTCAGGATCTGTCCTTCTAGTGAGCACTCAGGGCTGATTTCTTTAAGAATGGATAGGTTTGATCTTCTTGCAGTCCATGGGACTCTCAAGAGTCTCCTCCAGCACCATAATTCAAAAGCATCAATTCTTCGGCGATCAGCCTTCTTTATGCTCCAGCTCTCACTTCCGTACATTACTACTGGGAAAACCATAGCTTTAACTATACGGACCTTTGTTGGCAAGGTGATGTCATTCTATGGAATGGAAACATTCTATGTGCAAAAAATGGAAACATTCTATGTGCAAAGCAGAATGCACTGAATGACCATTTCTCCATACGTCTTTTTCCATGCATGGATGTAATCTGCTCCCTCACTAAGCTTCACCCAACCATCCAGAGGGTAGTTATTTTACAACTTGCTTACAAAGTATGGATTGGGAGTCAACAAATATGGTGATAAGAAGACAACAGGGACTAAGTATCCTGCAACAGAATGGTAGGTACTAAGGTATTAGAAAGGAAATGAGGCACCAATAATTCCTCAAAGAAAAATGGAAAATCTTACCAATCTCATGCCAATCCGACCCATTTTTTGTTTTAGCTTAATCTGTTTCCCTGCCTCATGTGGCAGGATCATGTTCTTTTAGTGGCCATGAGGATAAATACCATCTCGCCTTGGAGGAGGAAACTCTTGTCATTTAAAGATCTATTTCCCCAAATGCCAGTTTGTAATGGGTTGTGAAGGGGAAACTAACACATGTCTCATGTGCTTCTTTATCTGTAACAGCCAAATAAAACATCTCAGGACCTGTCATGATAACAGATAAAACCATCCTGACCCTTTAACGGCAAAAACATTTGCCCAATATGCACATTTTGTAGGGAGGGGGTGAGCACAGAAGGGAAAATTAGATTTTCCAAAATGTCTTGCTGTTTCTTCCCTGTGTAAACCCATAGGTGAGAAGTGGAGTGGGATGCAAGAGCAGTTGGTTCTTCTGAAATTTGACAGGTGGGTTTTCTCGGCATGTATTTGGGGGAAGACTGGGGCATTTCAATGATTCACTTCTGCATTCAGAGGTGCTTGATCATTTGACACTCATTGACTCCTTTATTTCTTTCTACAGGTGACTGGGAAATGAGAGTGACAGTGTGAGGAAACCGAGTCACTAATACTCCGCTCTTTCACAAAAGAGAAGGCAGGCATAAACCTCCAGTTTCTCAAAAGAAGACTTGGCTCTAGGTTACCTCAGGGCACTTTATTTGAAGTCTCTCACCACCTTACCACCAGTGGGGGGTCTCCCTCTCATGGATCCCTACTGTTCAAGTTAGCCTCTCACTCAGGCAACTTCGTGGTTTTCTTCGCTTCACTGTCCCGCCCTTTGTATGTCAGACGTATTTTGAACTATCTCCCATTCCAGCCTGCTTCTTAGCCACACAACTGGAGGAATTGACACACTGCTGGAGCCAGTTGGTGTGTAAACACATTCAACTTTATTTATTAACCTGAGAACATGGATTTCACCAGTATCTTAAAGCACTTCACTTTCTTTGTAAGACACAGACTTGATAACACATTCCATCCCTCTAAACCTAACCTCTAACCTCCTCTCTCTCCTAACTCCCAACTGTCTTCTCCTCTCAACTGCCTCCACCCAATGGCCTTTCCCCTTTTTGTCTTCCCACACAATCTAGTTCCGCCTCCCAGAGAACACCTGCCTATCATTGGGAGAGATATTTTAACCCCCAATGTACCGGAAACCTCAACTGGCGCTAATCCGCCACAGACAGTTCTTTGCTAGCTACATAAGTCACTCAAGCCCATTTTAACTTTAGTCGGCTATCCTCCTTAACAGGAGATTGGGTAAGGCAGGCTCCCAAGATATATTTCGATACCATGTGTGTGTTTTTAAATGAAATTTTATTAAGAAATTTCATAATACAATAAAAAACAAACTAAACTAAACAAAAAGAAAAGAAACAAGGAGAGAGAAAGAGACAGTACAATGCAAAGTCCTGTCTCACAAATATATCTTAATTTTTATCCCAGACAGAAAAAGGTGATCCTCCCCCCCTGCTTTTACCTGGGAGCTTGTCTCACCCAGGTAGATCTCCCCTTCCCTGCTTTTCACTCAGGGTCCTTCACTAGCTGTCCATCACCCTCATCTGCATGCAATTCTTTCCCAGGACCCAGCCACGCAGTTGCAAATAAAACGTTTTAAGTGAATTTTAAGTGCAATATACAATGTGGCAATAGATGGTGATGGTGAGCCTTATGGAAAATTCAATGTACTTTTAAAAACACTTTAAAAAAAAGCATTTTCAGAATGGTTTTTAATTGTGTGTAGACTACAAGGCAACAACAAGAGAAAGCAGATCCAAACAAACACAAAAAGAGGGCAAAAAAGAAAATACAAGTGCTTGCCTCAATATGGTATCATTCTTTGCTTGTTTATTGAATACATATATAGATGATTTTCAAGAAACCAACCCTTCAGATAGCATTGTACAAGTACAAAATGACAACCACCACAAATACAAAACAGGTTGGTGTTTTGTTTCGTTTAAAAAGATAAGCGTCTGAAATTCTTAATAGTCATTAAAAATATTTTAAAACCAGCAGAAAAATGATAGAGGGTAATAGATAAAGCTGACCACACTATGAATTGTGTGTGTGTGTGTGTGTGTGGTCTTTAGGACATGCTTAAATCTCTATAAGAATGGAACTTGCCTGTTCTCACAGAGAATTGAATTCATAAACCCATGGAATCATACACTCATAGAATCATAGAGTTTGAAGGGGCATCCAAAGGCATCTGGTTCAACCCCTTGCAATACAGGAACCTCAACTAAAGCACCACAAGGTTGTTTAATGTTATTTGGAATTGAATTCTGCAAATGTGGAGCCAACATTGGCCTATTTGTATCTGCCTGTGATTGGTGGCAGGCACCTAAGTATAATCTCTGAATTAAATCATAAGGTGCAGGTGGGTTCACAGGAGTGAAGGAAGCCTTAGAAATAACCTAGTTCTAAATCAGCAAGTTTTATAGGTCAGCAGCACTTCCAAGTGGACTTTGGTTTGCTGTAGGTGCAGAGCTGGTATAATATACAGTAGTTAAATGGTGTGGAGACTCTTTTAGCCACAGGGCTTCATATCTTTCCAGCCAAAATTTCAGAGACTGTATACAATAGGTGGGTGGGGCACAAAAGCAAAATAAGGAGAGCAAAAGACGTGAAACACCCCCCCCCCCACTTTGTAGAGTAGGATACATTTGAGCTACCCCAAAATTTTAAACAAAACCCAGGTGAGAAACAGTCATCAATGCAGTTCAAGGACACGTTACAGCCAGACCAAAGAACTCTTAGGAAAGGTTCCTAAGTGGGTTTGAACCAGGAGGGTCCATTTCCTGTCTGTCATTCTCCTCCTCATTCAAAACCTGCTGGAGGAGGACCATCAGGCTCTCCCTAGATCGACCTTCCTTCTTCCTCCCAACCAGAAAATAGAGCAAGGGGTTCACACAGCTGCTGAGGGAGGCACACAAAAAGCCATAAAGGAGTGGAACAGGAGTATCCGGGTCTACAATTGATCTAGCAAGAATCATGGCATTTAGTGGAAAAGCAAGAATGAGGAAGAAGAGGAGTGTAAGTAAAATAACAATTAAAAGCCTTCCCCGCTTTCGTGGGTGTGATTTAAAACAGACTTTGATGAAAAGGATCACAGTTGAAATTGTCATGAGTGGGAGGCAAAGCAGTCCAGTCAAGAGAAAATGAAAAGATGGTGTGAGGATATAAAGAAAGATGCTATATGATCTAAGGAAAGATGTTTCTTTGAGAATATAGAGGACTATGGAGAGCAGACAGGAGAGGACCCATATGAGGGCACACACAGTGGTGGACAAATGTGTTGGCCGGGCACACCGATGCCAGATAGGGAAGAGGACAGACACACATCTGTCAATGCTGATGGCTGTCAGAAGAAGTTGTCCTGTGTTGTATGTGAAGTCCAAGAGACATTCAACAATACTATCAAGAATAGAATAATCTTCAATAACCATAATTAAATAAAAGATATCAGTAAAGATAATAAAAGTATAGAACTCTAGGCTCAGGAGGACTGCAAAGTCAGCAACAGCCAAATTGAGGATGTAGGTGGTAAATGGTTTCCTCCTAATGCGGAAACCAAGAAGCCAGATGACAGTTCCATTTCCCAAAAATCCCATACAGCAGATAACTAAAATGAAGCCACATATTATAGATTCTTCATATTTGTTGTACTGCAAATAATCTTGATCATTATATGAGCTATTATAATTGCCGTTATACTTCGTTATACTCCTCACAGCATCCGCAGCATATTGCAAAGTCCCATTGATATGTCTTTCCATGATGAATGACTGCATGTGAAAATCATGTCTCTTCTTCTGGAGCAGACGTTTCCTCTAGGAAATGGAAAATATCACAAAGATGTTTGACTCAGCTGGAATTCTGTGCAAAACCCAAAATTGTGTCAGGAGCCCACTGAACAACACATAAACCCACAACATCTGACTATCAAGCCAAAAGTCATATATGTGCAATTCTCTACAATATAACTGAATCCCCCACATGGGCCAAACCCCTCTGGATTTTTTCTCATTGAATTTGTTGTTGTTGTTGTTGTTGTTATTTTGGACTTTAGTGAGTTAGTTTACCTGGAAACTGGGTTTGGTTGGTGCCAAAAGAAGAAGTCAGCACAGCATTCCCTGAGATATCAGTAAGGATGAAGGAGATGGACTGAGACAGAATGAGAAAGACGCCACCTTGTTTAGGGAAAGATTGATATAAATTTTTATAGCAGTGAATTTCACTTACCTACTGCATATTCATCCAGGTGGGTGGGACTATATTCCAATGCAATAAGAGCAGGTTAGGAATGAATGAGGGTGGGCAGGAGGTTCTGAAAGAGATGTCATGCAGTAATGTAACATTTTTTCTTATTACTTATAACTCAGTTTCCTTTTTGTTGTTCAGTTCCTAGGATTCGCCCTAAAATAGAGCAAGCTTTCTTGTGTGTCTATATTGGCTCTTCCCCAACCGAGGAGGCTGTTTTTGATGCATGGGAAGCAGACACGTTGGGGGGCAGGTGTTTACCCAAGTAGTAGTGGCACCTTTAAGAAGCAATCATACTTGATGGATAAACAAATGAACAGATTCTCCTGGTGGTGGTGATGACAGAAGGTTTACATTACTCTCCCGTCCACATGCCCCTGCCATTTTCCTAGTGCAAGGCAACTGAGCATTAGCACTTGGAGCTGTTGCTTTAGCTGCAATTGGGAGCTGGTTGCATCAAAATTTCCAGGCTTTCAGTCTTTCCCAAATCCAGGCATCTGTTTACATCTACATCCCTTTCCTCCATAGTAGCCTCATACACCGCATGCTGGGAAGACTTAGCAGTCTTACTTGCCTACCAGATTCTCTTTTACTGTAGCTCGCTTTGTATTACATTAATAAAACCAAGTTTCCCAAAACTTTACTGATCAGTCATAGCTGAATTGCCTCCACTGGACTTGGCTCACTTGAAATGACCCAGTCTATTCACCGTACCTGTTAAAAGACATTAATCTCATTGTGTCTGGATACAATGTTTGTTCTCCCCCTTGGCAAAACCTCAGGAAGTGACCTTATACTGAGACTATTAGTCTATCAAGATCCGGACTTGTCAAACTGACTCTCAGTGCCACTCTCTAGCATTTTAAAAAGTGGTCTTTTCAGCCCTACCTGGAGGTGCTGGAAATCAACCTTCTGCAAGCACTGTTTACATCTACATGTTATGAATTATGTCCAAGTCAAGTGGCTGAAGCTGCATGACTGCAATGGTATAGCTATTATCTCTCACACAGTCCTGTGAGAAAGTATGTTTTGTTTACTTCCTGCTATGGAATGTACTGTTGTAATCTGAGCCTACGTGGTCATTTACTTTCTCTTTACTGCTTGTCCTCAAGCTAGAAGGATGGAGAAATGGCAGACCTGTTTACACGGGCTGGCAGCAGAGAAATCTCTGCACAATTACTTGGAATAAATAGATTAGCCTAAAGGCTGTGTGTGTATTGTTTCTATCCAAGAGCAATCACATATATTAACTGGCACTCCAGACTCTCTGTAGCCGGGGATGTGCTCATCTGATGTGCTCTGGCTTTTGGGGCAGTCTCACAACTTGCCCCAGGTCGGGTATATCATAACACTACATACCCAATGTATGTAGCCTCATACACAACATGCTGGGAAGACTTAGCAGTCCTCTTTGCTACTAGGTTCTCTTCTTCTGTAGTTCTGAGGTTGATGGGGAAATTTCCAAGAGCTTGCAAGAAACCAAAGTAGCTAATGTGGATACCTCTGATGATGGGGTAGGGATGTAATTAACTTTCACTTCACTTCCTTATGACCAAGAGTAAGGAAAGTGCTCTACTGGCATTGAGTTACTTATAGAAAGGGGAGAAACGAAAAAATAAAATAAAAAAGAAAGGGGAGAATCGAACTCTTCATTAAGGGTTTAGTCACTCACAGAACAGAGAAAGGAATTCAAGAATTAAAGAGAGTGTATATGTTTATATATTAAGCAGAATCCCATAATTGTGTTTGCTTCTAGGAACATGGATATCTGCTCCCTTCGTATTGCCTTAATAAAACCAACTTTCCCAATACTTCACTGATCAATCATAGGTGAATTCCCTGCGCTGGACTTGGATCACTTTAAATGACCCAGTCTTTTCTGCGTATCTGCAAGAATTTTTTTTTTACAAAAAATATTAGAATTATCAGATTTAGGGGGAGATTACTGTAGAAGCATAAATGCAAACACAATCATGGAATTCAGCTAAATATATAAACATATACACTCTCTTTATGAGAAGCAATTCGCAAATTTAATAATAAATGGAGATAAAACAGATAGTTTTCCAATAGAGAAAGGCACTAGGCAGGGGTGTCCCCTGTCAACACTTCTTTTCATAGTATCATTGGATATCTTATTGACAGAAATTAGGAAAGAAAAAGAAATTATGGGAATAACATTAGGAAGGGAGGAATTCAAGGTTAAAGCGTTTGCGGACGATATTATCCTAAGAATTGAAAATCCAGAAACAAGTATTATAAAAGCTATAAAGTTAATGGAAGAGTTTGGGAAAGTTTCAGGATTTAAATTAAATAGGGGAAAGACAAAAATTACGGTTAAAAATATCCAACCCCAAGAACAAAGAGAATTAGAAGAAAAGGTAGGACTGCAGGTAGTCAAAAAAGCAAAATATTTGGGAGTGGAATTAACTATGAAAAATATAAACCTGTTTCAAAACAATTATGAAAAGGTATGGAAAGTGATAAAAAAAGATTTTGAAAGATGGAAAAGATTGCAATTAACACTATGAGGAAGAATAGCCATAATAAAGATGAACGTGCTACCAAAAATGCTCTATCTATTCCAAACAATCCCGATTATAAATAAAGAAAATTGCTTTGAGGATTGGAAAAAAGATATTACAAATTTCATTTGGCAGGGAAAGAAACCACAAATAAAATATAAATTATTAACGGATAGAAAGGAGAGAGGTGGATTGGCGTTACCAAATTTTAAATTGTATTACGAAGCAGAATGTTTAATTTGGGTAAGGGATTGGATTAAATTGGAAAAATCAAATGTTTTAGATCTTGAAAGCATCAATAATAGATTTGGTTGGCATGCTTATTTGAATTATGAAAAAGATAAAGTCAATAAAGGGTTTACAAATCATATATTAAGAGGGGCATTGTATAAAGTTTGGAGTAAATTCAAAAGATTTGTAGAGCCTAACACACCCTGGTGGATTTCCCCGATAGAGGCCTTTAGCATTAAGAAATTGAACACAAGAGCAAATTGGCCAACTTATAAACAATTATTAGAAGAGGAGCAAGGTAAATTTAGATTAAAAACATATGAAGAATTAAAAGTTTTGGGTTTGGATAGATGGCACTGCATTCAACTGAGAAGTCTGTTTAACACAGACCCAAAAAAAGGATTTCCTAAGGAGGAGTCTAAATTTATGACCAAGGTCATACAAAACAATAAGAAATTATTATCAAAGACATATAGCTTACTATTAAATTGGGACCTGATGGATAAAGAAGTGACGGAGACGATGCTAAAATGGTCAAAGGATCTTGGGCAAATTATCCAATTAGAGCAGTGGAAAAAATTATGGAAGTACGATATAAAATTCACGGCCTCGTACACGATTAGAGAAAATTTTACCAAAATGTTTTACAGGTGGCACTTGACACCTGTAAAGCTAGCAAAAATCTATAAGACAAATTCCAACATCTGCTGGAGGTGTGAGAAGGATACAGGGGCGGTAATGCATATGTGGTGGAGGTGCGAGATAATCAGGGTTTTGGGGGTAATGATACATGAAGAAATTAAGGAGATGTTAAAATTAACCATAACAAAAAGACTGGAAGCATACCTATTGGGCATATTAAATCAAGAAATACCACAGAGAAAGGGAAAATTATTTCTATATGCAAGTACAGCGGCAAAAGTAGTAATAGCTATGAATTGGAAATCACAGAAGATCCCAACAAAGGAAGATTGGATCAACAAATTAAATGAATATTTAACATCGGCTAAATTAACAGCAGCAATAAGAAACCAATCTAACCAAAAGCTAAGAAATGAATGGAAATGCTATGATCAATACTTGGCAAAATACTGCTAAATATATATATATATATATATATATATATATATATATATATATATATATATATATATATATATATGCTAATATGCCTAGACTAAAATGTGAAGTATATAAAGTAGCATTAAACGGTGATAAATAGTATTGTATGGGGGGGAGGATAAGATGAAGTAAGGAATGCAAGATGATAATAATTTAAAAGGTTCAATGAAATCGAGTTGGAGATGGAGGGAAGCAACAAGGGTGAAGGGAAAACGGGTGGTGGGTAAAGGTGGTGAAGATAGATATGCAAAAGATACGTATATGTCTTCTTTTTCTTTGATAATATCTATAATTATATGCAAAGTAAATTTGAATTGTAATGAACTATGGATGGAAATAAAATTGATTAAAAAAATACATTAATCTCATTGTGTCTGGATACAATGTTTGTTCTCTCCCTTGACAAAACCTAAGGAAGTGACTTTATACTAAGTCAGACTATTGGTCTATCAAGATCAGAACTTATCAAACTGACTCTCAGTGCCACTCTCTAGCATTTTAAAAAGCGGTCTTTCCAACCCTAACTGGAGGTGCTGGGTATTAACCTTCTGCAAAAACTGCAGCTACTGCCTCTCCTGTTAATGTTACACCCAACCTTGTGACTGACTGCAGATCAGCAATCTTCAGAGATGGTGAGTGCAAGAGAACAAGGACACAGCATCTTGCAATGGAATGGCAGGTCATAAGGACTTAAGAGAGGAAAATGTGGCACCACTCATGCCCCATGGAGAAAATGTAAAATCTTACCAGTCTCACTCAAAGATGCAAACTGGTCCTCCTGTTCTTCATCAGGGCTTAGTTTGATTCTGTGCCTCATAGGACAAGAGGATGCTCTTTAACTGGATATAAAGATAATTATCAGTTCACCAAGGGGGAGGAGAGTAATGTCACTTATGTTCCAAAAGGCTACAGTCATGAAGACTAGGTTTGTAATTGTAATTGGTTCTGGAGAAAGCACCTCATACGTCATGTACATCTTTATCTGTACCAGACAAATGGAATAAACCAAGACTAATCTAGGCTGTCTAAGCAAGATAACAACTTCCTGGCCTTTTAACGGCCAAAAGCATTTGTGCCCTCTATGTCTTGTATTGGGTAGGAGAAGTGACTATTGGTGGGGAGACATGATTACCTAGGGTGGGAGGGGAGGTTGCTCTTGAGTAGGCCAACTAGGTGGAGGGGGCAAGGAGTCAGAGCCATTTGCTGAGACTCATGGATGGGATCAGATCCACCAGGTCATCCATCATGCCCCCCTTCATTGGAGGCAATTCCATGGTAACCAATGTAACTTTTCTTTCTTTTCATTTCTTTCATAAAATCTATACACTGCTTCATTGTAAAAAGAACAACAACAAAAAACCACGCCATAGCAGCTTACAATAGAATAAACTGAAAAATCAAGAAAAATCACAACCATTCATAAAAACATGCAAAAGTTAAAATACTGAAGCAGATCAAATATATGTTAAGCTTCTTTACATGATATATTGTGCTTACAGTATTATCATTTGAACTGCAGGACTTCCGGTTAAGTGCCGGAGCGGTCGGACGGGGGAATCTCAGCTCCGAGATCCCCAGCACGGCAAGGGGGAGGGGAAACCGCTACGGTGCAGTGGACCCCTTGAAGAACTCTGGGAAGAGTGTCCCAGAGGCATGGCGATCTGGCTGAGGCTCCTCATGTCTCCCCTACTCCCCGGTAAGCTCTAATAAGAGCTGCCGAGAGAAAGCGGGGTTGAGACGGAGCCCTACGGATTCAGCGACTGCCTTTGCCGCTGCAAAGCTGTGTGTGCTGACTGCCTTGAGCGCTTATTTTCTCAAAAAAAGAGAAGAAGATTAGAACATCGAAAAAGTGAGTAAAATGACATTTTGGACTTAATTTAATTAGAAGAGCAATGGATTTAAAAACAGAGGTCAGTCCCTTGTCTTTGAAGCAAAAAGAAGCAGTGGAACTATGTTACCAAGGCAACTGTCAAAGTGAAAGTTAATAAAAGAAACTTCTGTAACAGTACTTTGGGAAAATAATTGCTACAAACTCTGATTGGAAAGAAAGTTACCCTTTTCCCCGAGGTTTTGGGAAACTTAGGAAGGAAAATGCATTAAGGATTGTGGATAATATCATTTTGGACTGTTGTGACTATAAAAGTTGTTTTTCAACCTTGAAAATGGCTGAAGATTCGTGTGATGACTTCATGAGAAAAGTATTAGACATATTGCTTGATTTTAAACAGATGGTCAGAGCACAAAACAGGATGCTGAACAACCGTTGGAATAAGGAGTACAATGTGCCAGATCAACAGGAAGCAACGCCGGTGGAATGTGGGAAAGGAATAAATCCCACCATCTTTGGTTCAACATCTGAAGCCAAAGGCCCAACCTGCAGGAAGGCTACAAAGAAGGGCCCTGTAAACAAGAAGAAGAGAAAGAAGAAGAAGATGGATAGACTTGCTAATAAGGAAAAAAAGACGGTCAGAAAAGAACAAAAGAAAAGGAAAGAAACACAAACTTCAGGAGCCGATAAGCAGGAGGACAAAGCCAAAAAGGACATTAGACTACAGAGCAAGGAAAAGGAACGCCCCACGGTTTCGGTGGACTGCTGGACATGGACTGATGTGAGGGAGGGGGTGGGGTGAAAAGGACACTGGTGAACTCGAAATTTCTACCGGTTTAAAGGATTATGGATGTATGGATTGGTTTATGGCATTAATGATTTTATGTTTAAACTAGGAGTTAAGTAGGGGAAAATTTAGCTAAAAATTCTGAAACCTAAGGGAGGTAAGGGTGTGGGAAAATATAATATTAAGAGTTTAAAAATAGGTTAAAGTAAGGAAATTGGATAAGATTATAGGAAAAGAGCAGAAGTACCAAGATGCTGAGGTTTGGAAAAAGGAGTGTTTTAAGTAAAATGATTTTTGTATTGTAGGATGTTTTAAAATTTAGGAGTGTGAAATCTGTTAAAGAGGAAGGACAATGAATTCAACAGAGGGGGTCCTGAGGAAGTCGATCGAACTATGAAATTGAGAAAGAAGGGATGCCTGGCCCACAGAATTGGGCCAGGCCTAAGCAATGATATTAAACAATGATAGTAAGGTTAAATGTACAATGAAAATGACTACCCTGGTGAGAGAGGGGGGATATATGTGGCTTCCCACAGTGAGAGGTGGGAAGTATGAAAAATTTAACTTCTGTTATGTGCTTAAAAAATTGTAAAAACCAATAAAAATTTATATATATATATATATAAATGAACTCCAATTACTACTGCATTCAGACACTGGTTCAAAGCTTTCACAGCCTCTCCCGATTTCTATGTTAAATAAATAGAGAAAATAGAGCAAGGGGATGGAAGGCCCCATTAGCTAAAGCGGTACCTCAGGTTAATAACAGTTTTAGGTTAAGAATGGACCTCCAGAACGAATTAGGTTCTTAACCCGAGGTACCACTGTGGTGTAGAGATTTCTGAAGATGGGTTAGGGATGTAACTAGCCTTCACTAGTAAGGACCAAGAGTAAGGAAAGGGCTCTACTGGCATTCTGAGTGTTGACTCAATGAGTGACTTATAGAAAGGGGAGAAATGAACTCTTCAGTGGGGTTACTATTGTTCTGTAGCTTCACGCTAAGGGTTTAGTCACTCACAGAACAGAGAAAGGAATTAAAGAATTAAAGAGAGTGTATTTGGTTATATATTAAGCAGAATCCCATAATTGTGTTTGCTTCTAGGAACATGGATATCTGCTCCCTTCATATTGCCTTAATAAAACCAACTTTCTCAAGGCTTCACTGATCAATCATAGGTGAATTGCCAGCACTGGACTTGGATCACTTGAAATGACCCAGTCTATTCACCGAACCTGTTAAAAGACATTAATCTCATTGTGTCTGGATACAATGTTTGTTCTCTCTCTTGGCAAAACCTCAGGAAGTGACCTTATACTGAATCAGACTATTTGTCTATCAAGATCAGTACTTGTCAAACTGACTCTCAGTGCCACTCTCTAGCATTTTAAAAAGTGATCTTTCCAACCCTACCTGGAGGTGCTGGAAATCAACCTTCTGCAAACACCACAGCTATGGCCCTTCCTGTGAATGTTTCACCTAACCTTGTGACTGACTGCAGATCAGCAGATTTCAGAGATGTTGAGTTCAAGATAACAAGACACAGCATCTTGCACTGCAATGGCAGGTCCTAAAGACTTAAGAGAAAGAAAATATGTCCCCACTCATGACCCACGGGAAAATGTAAAATCTTACCAGTCTCACTCAAAGATGCAAACCGGTCCCTACTGTTCTTCATCTGGGTTTAATTTGATTCTCTGCCCCATATGCCAAGAACATTTCTCCTTAATTGGCTATGAAGATAATTATCAGTTCACCAAGGAGGAAGAGACTATTGTCACTTATGTCCCCAAAGGCTACAGTCGTGAAGACCAGGTTTCTAATTGGTTCTGGAAGAAGCACCTCATGTCTCACATACTTCTTTATCTGTACCAGACAAATGGAATAAACTAAGACCTCATCCCCACATGTGTAATCAATGCTGTCTAAGCAAGATAACAACTTCCTGGCCTTTTAACGGCCAAAACATTTGTCCCCTATGTGTATATTATTGGGTAGGAGAGGTGACTATTGGTGGGGAGAAATGATTTCCTAGGGCGGGAGGGGGGGTTGCTCTTGAGTAGGTGGAGGGCAGTAAGGATTCAGAGCCATTTGCTGTGACTTGTGAAGGGTGAAGATCCATCAGGTCACCCCCCCCCCCAAGTTTCATTAGTAGACAATTCCATGTTAACCAATGTAACATTTATCAGTTTTCATTTATTTCATAAAACTTATACAGTGCTTGATTGTAAAAAAACAACAAAAAAAAACAAATCTGAAAGCAGCTTACAAAAGAATAAACAGAAAATCCAAGAAGAATCACAACCATACTTTAAAACATGCAAAAGTTAAAATACTGAAGCAGATCGAATATATGTTAAGCATCTTTACATTATATATTGTGCTTACAGTAATATCATTTGAACTCCAATTAACATTAATATTTATATGAAGCCATTGGATGCGATCATTAGAGTTTTGGGGCAAGGTATCAGCGGTGCATTGATGTTGACATGCAGCTCTCCCTTTCCATAACATATGAATTGGAAGAGGCTGTGAAAGCTTTGAACCGGTGTCTGGATGCAGAAGTGGTCTGGATGAGGACTGAATTCTATGAAGATGGGGGCTCTTTGGTGGGTGGTCCCCATGTTTTGGAAATTGGAATGTTCCCTGTTCTGAGTGGGGTTGCACTCCCTTTGAAGGAGCGAGTGTAAAGTTTGGGGGTACTTCCAGAAACATCATGGTCACTAGATGCTCCGATGTCCTCTGTGTCCCCCCATTTACAACTCTGGATCATATTTTGGTTGACACTTGCGCCAGGACATTTGCAAGTGACGAGACATGAAAACAATGCTT